>BPLQ01015570.1:0-383586 GCA_021605075.1 Caerostris darwini
AACAAGAATTTTGAGATTTCCCTTCCAGTCAAGGTATAAAATGGAAATTTGTCATATAACGTGTGCCTTGGTGGAGAGGATTCAACGAACGATTAATGAAATATATGAAAGATCCTTTACGGAAAATTTTCGGGCATGGACTTCTCTCATTTGAAGAAATGTCGGGTATTTTATAGAAATTCGAACTGTTGTAAATATGCGTCCTCTAAAATATACTACTAATGATTTAGTGAAAACTGAACCTCCGACATTCGCTCATTTCCTTCATTTCGAAAAAGCTGAATTTAGCCATCTATTACACTTTGTTGAGCTAGTAACCAAAATTTCAACACATGACATTTCTTAGAAAAAAACTTCACAAACCACATTTTTTAAAACAATTATGGGTCAAGTGTAAAGAATAATATGTATTTTAGTTGTACATCATTTCAAATTTTCTGAAAAATTAAAAAAATCTGAAAATTGAAGATGTTATTCATAGATAGAACTCAAAAATGCACTTTGTTGTGAGACTCAAAAATAATTAAGGAAGTTATTCAGTGACTTGTGTAATAAAAACCGCAAAGGGGCTTTTCAGAAAACCTATACAATTACTATATCTCTTTGAGTTAGAAATTACATAAATTTATTTCTGCGAATTCTAAGAGTAGAATTATTTTATTTAAATTTATTAAATAATAAAATTCTACTCTACGCTACGATTCTTAGACATATTATTACATATGCACGATCTATTTGAGCTTATGTAGCTAAGCCAAAATTAAAATTCTCGAAACTCTACTTGACTAAAAATCTATTTACAGTCTCTTACAAAAGTATTAACAATGGAATCTTTTAAACGAAAAGAAGTATAATTTTAGCTTCCAACTGTTATATTTATGTTATAAAATTATGTTATACAATTATACAATTTATGTTATAAAATTTATGTTATTGTTATAAAACTTAAATAGCATGAAAAAATACATTCATGGAAGTAGCATAATTTTTTAATACAAAATTCCAAACAACTTTTTTATTAAACTACAAATAGTATTGTTTATTGCTATATTTTAAGTTATTACTTCTCAGATTTATATATTTTTTTCACGCCTATTAATTTCATTAATAACAAACGAGAATAAAAATCTTTGAGGCTTGCGCGGTCCGTTCATCCTGTGACAGAGAGATAAGGTAATTTTTTTAACGTTAATGGATATCACTGGACCCGCTGCATCCCATCCTTCTATTGATTTCTGAAAACATATAGTAAAATTTTATTTAATTTTATAAAAATTTATAAAGTGAAAAGTTGGTCCATCTTATCCTATTCCAAAAACTAAACAATTTATAATTTCCTCATGAGTTTCCTTCAACTTGATAAAAAGAAAAACAGATCTCTAGCTCTTAAAATTGCGAAACCTGCTGCACTTCAACAATGAACCAATACGAATTCTCTGGGAATATCCAACACCACCCATCGAGGAGGTGGAAGGTGCACTATCAGCGTTGTTAAGTGTGTAGTAAGCTATCCAATCACATTTGGACTGGTTCACTGTTTGTTGATGGTAAGGGTTAGGGAAATCGTTTCAGCTAGAGAAACAACTTATGGGGTAATTATACAATGTTTTAGCTATTGGAATTGGTTTCCATTTGGTAAAAATAGGAAAAAATATGCTAATTTTATGATTTATTATAAATAAAAATTATTTTCAAGGGTTCGTGGGAAATTAAAAGAAGTAAATAAAACTCGGAACATTTCACTTTCGAAAACGAAAATAAAAACAAATCTCGCATGATTCTCTTCTGCTTCAAAGTAGCAGACCTACCTCAAGCAAATGTAAATCTATTTTCACTCGTGTTTTTAGTATAGGAATCAGTATAAATATTATTCAAGAAAATAAGAAATTAATTATTCGAATGGGTAGTTTTTTTTTACTTATTTTTAGTATTATATATTCATAATAAATATACAAAAAAATATTACGTTTTGCGACAAATAAATATAAATTTTTTAAGTCTCATGTTTTCGCAAGGATTTTTTTTAAAAAAATATATAATTTAAAAGAATATATTTTATGTACCAATCTAAAGAGTCAAACACAATTTATTTTTCGTATCGTCAGTCTAATTCAATTTTTAAAAAATCCAGTTTATTATATTTCACAGAAAATTTCAAAATTTGAAAGAATGATACCAGCCCACAATTTTTTTTTTTCTGTATATATTTTAGGAAATCAAATATTTGAATTTGGTATAACTGGCATATACACTTTCAATATCAAATATAATGTGTTAAAGTTTATAATTTTTTAAATAATTAATTCGAGTAAAATGAAAAAAATATTTTTAAAGAATATATAAGAATATTTTAAATTATTATTTTAGAAAATTATTTTCACATTAATTTCTAAAGTGCATTTAACTTGTTTTAATTAAAAAATGTTTTTTGCAGTTTTTTTAAAAATATCTTTTCCATAGTGGAATTAACATGACGAAATATTTTATATTAGTCAGGTAACCAAAAAATATAATTTTTACAAATTTGCTAATAAGTTTTCTAAAATGAAATTATTTCCATAATTATTTTATATCTTATTAAATTTCAGTAAAACATTTTAAAAAGCTCTTAAAAAAAATTCCTAGTTATTCTGATTATTTGCTTTACATTTATCTTTATTCAATCATTAAATTTTTTTCTAATGGAAAACAGATTTGAATTATTATTACAGCTTAATTTTATCATCAAAACATAAAAGATTTTTTGCTTTATAAGGTTTGCATAAACTATTTAATCTTTTAATTGTATAGCGAACATGTTTTATAATTCCTTGTAAAGTTTTAATTTATGTTTGTTTAATGTATGTCTACAAAAAAATTAAATTTTGATTGTTCTCAAATTTTAATGAAAATGGCAAAGTTTAAGAAATGAAGTGTTTTGTTGTATATTTTTGTTCGTTTGGTACAGTCTGTCCTATTAATTTTTTTATTAATCATATTTTTAATTAGAAACTTTATAAAAAGGAATACTTTTGGTTAATTTCGTTTAGCATTTTAGTTAGCATGAAAGAGAATGGAAATTAATGATGTGAAAATTTAATTAGCCAACAGAAGTCATTGAGGAAGCTTTTCCATCTTGTAAAAAGTTTTACTTTGTTTATTTGCTAAACTGTTTTTTTTTTTAATTTCATTATTATTTTAGAAAAGCAAAAGTTTTTGATAACAATTATTTTACCAAGCGCGATGATTGTAATAACTGTGATTTTTAAATTAGAGTATGCCAATTTTTTTTGTTTTGTTTATTTTGAAACGTCTTTTATAGATTTCAGTGTATAAGTAAATGGCTCCAGTAAATTTTTTTTTTTAGAAATAGTCATTAATTCAAGAAACTGGGCAAAGAGTAGTAGCATAGACCTTTTAAAAGAAACTTAATTTTTAAAAGAGATCAACTTTATTCATATTTATTAGAAAATTTAAGTATTATTTAAGATTTTAATGTTTTTTGAAAAGGTTTTGTTATTTTTTTTTACAATTTATAAATTAAAAATTTTGATTTAGATATGCAGTTTATTTCTCTTACTTTAAGATAATTTTATTTTTATCTAGATATTTATTTATAATGATATATATATGTATTGAGATAAATTCTATAAAGTGTGAAAAACAGGCTTTGGATTGACCTAGGAATTCTATAAATATGTGCAATTTATAGGCAAAATATAAAATTTAATATACTAATAATTAATAATAATTAAAATGTTATATAATAATTAATATGATATGTACATTTCCTAGCCATTGTTTAAATATCTAGGCATCAATTTTATTGAAGGGAAAATTAACCTTTTATTGAAATGCAAAATATATGTAGAAATTTTCTACCTAAAGAGAATAAGATTAAATTACTTTTAGATTGAATTATTTTTATGCTGTAGACTTCATGAATCACTTTGTTCCTGGTCAACATATAGGATAATAATGCCTCTTGTGAATTTTTTTTTTTTAAATGTCTCTTAATTTTTAAACTTGTATTACATGTTTAATTTAGATCAAGTTTTTCTTTTAATAATATTGTCAGTATTGAAGTCAAGATTAAGTACATGTCATTTTATTTTCTTACTTTCAACTTCTTTATTCTTATGTACATAGGTGGCATGACCCTTTTTATGAAAATTCTGAAGATATGAACATCATTCACAAGCTTGCATAGCAAATAGTAGAATTGGAAGTTTCTTCAGTAAATGTATGTTGATCACTATTTATTTGTCATTGACGATACTCTTATCTAAATTTTATGTAAAAAACACATACCCGAATAACATGATGAATTGCATCACCCTTTTAATAATTGTATTTGTCAAATGATTTTCAGTTTCATTTCTTCAGCTGATGTTCAGCTTGGATCTTTCTTTTTTTTGAGAAAATTGTACATAAGATATTTTAGAAATTAATCTATAATTAATGGTATTATATTATTATGCAATTTGATTGTGTTTCTTTGAAGAACATGAAAAGTATGTGCATCATGAATAGAAGTGAATAGTATTGTTGCTTTTTTTTTTATCTAAACTGATTCTGTTTCTAATTCATTCCGTTTTTCTTTCTTTTTTTTTATATATATATGTATACACACACATACATGAACATAAGACAGTTTTGATATGATAATTGCATTAGTTAAATTTGCTTATTTTAGTTTAATTTTTTTCAAAATTTGTCATTTTTCTTTTCAGACTTTAATATGTACTTTTCCTAAGAAAAAAAAAAGCTCACTTTCAATGAAATTTAATTAAAATTATGGCTAAAAAACTAGAGTCTCAAACATCCCTCACTGAGTTTGCTCCTTTAAGTCCAGAATCGAAGTCACAGACATTCTCAATTCGAAATCTATTCTTCAGGAATAAAGGTATTTTTTTATCTGTAAACTTTCTATTAAAATTGTATAGTTTATAATATTATTTAGGTAAAGAATTGTTATAATATGTAATTTCTTCTAAAAATATTTTGCATTTTCATATAATAATGTTTTAGTAGAAGATGATTAATTATTTATTCATTTTATGACATTTTTTTTGTTTTACAATTTTATAGATCTTTATATATATATAAACAAACTTTTATTGTAGTTTTTTTTTATATTGAATAAGATGTACAGTATATATATATATATATATATATAATTTGTAAAAACTTATGATGCAAAGATAGCAAGATTTGTTGTTATAATTTCGTTTATACCTTTAATGCATTATATATCAATCTTAAACATTTACAGTCATATCTGTATAACAAATATCATTTCATATGCATCATTAATAAATAAGTATCCATATTTATTTTGGTCAATCTGATGCTGAATTGATTTGTTTAAATTCCATTTTTAATAAATTTGGTCAGCTAAGTTTTTTTTTTTCATTGTTCATTAAATAGATTTTAAAATTTGGTTTGATTATTTAAGAAGAAATATATAGAGAGAATGCTTTTGTAATTAAAATCACATATTTCATTATTTTAAACATTTGTTGTAGTTAGAATGTTTTTCAGTATGTGTATTTAAATTTATTGTTCCACCTCATGGTATTTGTTTTGGTTTTTATGTAAACAGTAAGACATATGTAATTAATTAAGATATATCAATATGTAAGATATATCAATTAATATATATTTGTTTATCTGAATATAGATATTTATTAAAATAAATAAAATATTTTAATGATAGTAATATAAGTATATATATATATATATATATATTATATTAGAGATGGTTAAAAAACGTTTGCAAAATATGAATTTCTAATTATTTTCTGCACCTCAATTTTTCTTTAACATAATGCAATGTCAAATATAGCTTAATTTTGACATAATCTGATTGATATATTAAAAATATTAACATTTCACTATTAAATCTTTGTTTTTACTTAAATCATTAATAACTTTCCAAATAACTTATACAAAGTATATACTATATAATATAATATATTATGCCTTTGGATATCTTTTGAATCTCAAAATGACATTTTTTCACAATAATAGCTATCAATGTGTTATAAATTTTATGGTTCTGCATTTTTTTTCTCAGATAAATCAACAACTTCTGAAGCTAAGTCTTTAGAACCTCAAGATGAGAAAACAAATTCCAGTACTTCACATCATTTGTATATTTCTGATGATTCTGTTGGAAAAAGAATGACATTAGCCAGCCCAGAACGGCGAGGCATGTATGGAATTTTAGGCAAAATTATGGATAATATTGTTGACAAAAAGAAAAAGGTAGATCATGTTAATGTTGTTCATGATTTCTACAAATTATTAAATACAAGAAAACTATTTAATATTATTGGTAGATTCTTGGTAGATCTGAGATTCTATGGTTTTTAATGTGTAATTCATGGACTCTGAACAAAAAAAATTACTGTAGGTAGAAATGATATGATTAAAAAGTTGTAATTTAGTATATTGTATCATAATAGAATATGAGCTTTTTAAATAAATTATCAACTTCGCTTTAATTTACATTTTATGCTTATAAAATATATTTGTAATAACGTTAATAATTTAAATTAAAAAAATTATTTTAAATATTATACTTATAAAACATTTTGTTTAGGTAAATTTAAATTTGTGTAAATTAATCTTTCATAAATTTCATTATTTTAAAAAATTTCCATTTTCATATAAAATAATAAAAACTTTATTATTAAAATTCATATAATTTTTAGGGCTTACAAAACTATAAGGATAGTGATTTCAAGCAATATTGGATGCCAGATAGCAACTGTAAAGAATGTTATGATTGTGGAGATAAATTCACAACTTTTCGACGTCGTCATCATTGCAGAGTTTGTGGTCAAATATTTTGTTGGAAATGCTGCAGTCAAGAGATTTCTGGTGATCTCATTGGTTATACTGGTACAGTTTAAAAATTCATTTCCGTCTATGAATTTTTCTAATATTGTTTTTTTTTTCCTATTAAGATATAATACTTATATATTCTTATGTTAGATTAGATAAATATATTTTTCAAGGTTGAGGTTCATTATTATTTGAAATATTTATTCTGTTTCTTTTAAGTCTCATTGCAAAGTGAATTTTTAAGCATCTTGAAGATTTTAAAATTGTAGCATTTTTATAACTATTGAAAGTTGATGTATATAAAACTTAAAATATTATTCATAGGAAATATTTATTTCAAAGCATAATATTTCTTAACTTCACACATACACACACCATCAGTGGATAGCATATATATATATATATATATATATATATATATACATACACTATATCTATTTATATGCTATCCAATTTTGTATTAATATTTATGTAAAATATACGTATACAGGAAATAACTGCATTTCTATAGTTTTGTTTTTCATTATTTAAATTTGCTAAAATATTTTGATTTTTTAATCATGTTACTTTTATACAATTTACTTTAATATGAAAGTCTAATTACAATATTTATAAGGCCTGTTCAATACTTTCTATTTTCATAAAGTCACGATCCATTTTATTAAAAATTTAGAATATCAGCCACTAATATTATTTAAATATTATCTCATTAAGATAATGAATAATATTTAATGCCAGCTATGTTATTATTAAAGGCAAACTGATTTCCTTAAAAATTTTTTTTTAAATTTCATTTATTCCAGGAATTTGATTCTTTAAAAGTATGGACATAATGATATTTTTTTATAAGTGTATTAAAATAAATAATTTTCTATTCTATGCGAGAAAAAAGTCTTGTAAAATCTGATTAATTTAGAATTTTTATTTTATCTGACATTTTTTAGGAAATTGAATATTTTTTATAAATAAAAATCATTAATTAAATAGAAGCTTAAAATTTTTTAAATTTCATTTAATGATTTAAACAGATGATCTTCGTGTTTGTTCTTACTGCTGCAAGATGGTTTTGTCCTGTGTGCAATCTTTGGATTCTGCTCCTCAATTAGATGAAGACTCTCAGTCTTTTCGCGAAAGTCAGCAGAAGAAATTTAGATTTGATTCACAATCTGATTCATCACCAAGTCCCAAACCAAACATTACATCACCTGCTCGGCGGAAAAGCTCAGTTATTGGTTTTAGAGAAGAAGATTTTGCCAAGGCCAAGTGAGCATTTATTCCTATCTTAGATTCAGTTTGTTTAAAAATTTTTTTTTTTTGAGCTAGTATCAAATAATTAACAATTGTGTGTAAATTTGTTTTTTTTTCAATGGTACAATATTAACATAGGTACAATATTAACATAGGCATAAGTATTAAGCTTATAAAAAAATAATATATAAGAAATGAAATTATTATTATTATTTTTTTTGATATTGAGTAAAATTTTTAAAAATTTTTCAGACCATTTAAAACTGCTCTTGACACCTTGTCTTGCAGGGAACGATCACAGAAAATCGATGGGCCCATACAGGTTTTAATTATTTGAAATAACTATTTTATGTTGTAGTAAAATATTTGGTTCACCTTTTGATTTTAGAATAGTTTTTTCATAAAATTATTTTTTTCATAAAATGCAGTATGTTATATATTTTAAAACACGTTCTTCTCATTTTATTTTGTAAGTATATTTTATATTATGCAAAAATAAAATTTATGAAAGTGTAATATACTTTATTCAAAGGAGGAAATATTAATTCATTGTTAATTGTGTGACAAAAAGTCTGTAATGAAAAAATTTAACATGATTCATGGAATGTTATTCAGAAATTTAATAATTAGCATTTTAAAAATTTAAATAGTGATTATGGAGATATTTTTAATGTGCTATTGGAGGCAAGGAGTATATGGTAATTTTGCAAAATTGCATTGATTTGCCTGTTCAAGTGAAAGAATTTATCACAGATATGTTAAGTTTTAAGCTAAAAAGTTCATTGAAAGAAAAAGTGAAAAAAATATTTTAACAATTTTCAAATACTAAATACATCATAATAACATTAAAACAATAATAACAAATATAAATATTAGTTTATTAAAAATAAATGTGTTAAATATGAAGAGAGCAGATGACCATGATACATTTTAAATATTACTGTAAAATTAACTAATTGCCTATTGATAGTGTGAATTACATTAAAAGGCTTATCTTGGTGAAGAATGTTGTTTTTTGGCATATAAAATGATATTGCCTTCGTAGTTATGCAAAACTTCATGCATAGTTGACATTATACTATAGTAAAAATAGTTCAGAAATAGTTACAGCACATATTAGAGCCTGGTATTCTTAACCTTTTTTTTTTAAGTACCCCTTTCTCCAGTTTGGGGAAAGCCATGGCTATTCTTTGCAAGTAAAATGAAAGATATAAACCTCCTTTGTTCAACATTTACTTAAACTTTTTGTTCAAGTAGTTAAGGCATAAAATGTGAATGTCAACTTCCAAAGTTTTAGTAACAAATAATATTTTATACATTTGAGCATCACACTGATTAAAAGGATGTTGTGTTTTATGAAAACAAAATTGCTACTTTTAGAGAACTGCATGCAAAAATATTGTTTTTTTAAATGATATCCATATTCAAGGATAATCTTATTTTTTCACATAATTAAAAAAAAAAAAATATCTGCATGGCTAAGTATCTTCATAACAACTTCCATAGCTTTTGAAGCTGACAAAATTTGCCATTAAAATATGGGTATTTTGGTGCAAAAATTTAATATCTTTATTAAACCTTAATTCGTTGATTTGATATTAATCTTCCAAATCTTGAAAAATTAGTATATTTTGCAATTATTTAGATGTGTTCTCATTAACCCTAATAACTCGTTTTAGCAATTTTAAGTTTATACTATTAATAGGCATTAACTGATTAAAATATTTTTGGAAAAAATTTAACTAGCATTTATTTTTTGTTTTATTTATTTTAAATTCAAAATCTGTATATATTTTATGTTCACATCTGCAAAATGATAAAATACCTAAATGTTTGTTATTTTTTTTTTTTCAATTTTTCCAGGATAGATCACACCTTAAAAAATTAATGCATAAACTTCTAAATTCAGTACAAAGTGTTTCATTATGGAAGCAAGAGTACAGAGATCATCATACAAAATTAATTTTGGGCTGTGATATTGTAGATTGGCTTGTTACACATGATATTACATTATCTAGGTAAACTTGTAATATTTATAATATTATTTAAATATTTTTGAAAATTAATTCAAATATTTAGTTTTCTGTAAATTAATGCCCAAGTAATTAATACTGTTGCTGATGATCATTTTAATAATTAGTCATGTTGGGTAATTAAAAGTTTTTAAATGTTTTTGTTGTAATTTTATAATTGTTATCAATAAAAAAATTAATGAAACTCAAAGAAAATTCTAAACAAAATGATTTGTAAAACGTTGAAAGGGTGAAATTATGTAACAAAATTCTTGTGTAATAAATAAATTATCTAACTAAAAATTATAAATCTATAAATTATTTAAAATGATTTTGTGTGTTTCTGTATTTCTTAAACTTTACTCTTATAACACAAATCCAACTTTTTATTTGAATGTAGTACTTTTTATCTGGTGTATTTATTTAGACAAAAATTATAACAAAAATGTTATTAATTTTTAATTTAAGAAAAATGTTCTTTTTTTCATTGTAAAATTGTACTTTTAAAAACTGTTCTAAGTTCAGCATGTTGTGTGTTATTAAACATATTTTAAAAATGAAATAATTTATATGAAAAACAAATTGGAATTTATGATGTAATGATTTGAAAACTAAATTATTGAGTAATTAATTTCTTTTTCTTATGATTTATAATTTTCTTTTTTGGTGCATAACTAAAAGATTATAATAAAATCCTAAAAAATTCTTTACTAATTAATTAAAAATATTATTTCTAATATCAAATTAGCTCTAAAATAAAATTAAATATTGCAAAAGTACAAAGTTAAAAAGTTATTTGCCTTCATTTGTTTTGATGCAATAAATTATTACATCTCTTTGCCCGGTACTAGAAAACATTGGGATGTTTTGAAGTAATAGGTGCTGTAATACTTTGCTTTAGGCTTTGTTTTTTGCACAAAGCATTTGATAGGAACATTCTTTTATATAATCAATCCCATATGAAAGAAAATGCAATTAAGTTAAGTTTGCAGAATATCCTCTTAGAATTCTATAACTCCTCTGGAACATGCCAATACATGGCATAAAATCAAGTATCAATTGGATGCACTACAAGCAACCAAGAAATCTTGTATTGGACTTAATTAACTTTTGTCAATATATTGTAAGTTAACAAAGACATTTTATTTCTATCTCACTAGTTTTTCTTATAAATTTTGTAATATGTCCAATAATTTTAAGACATAGAAACAATTGAATTCTCAAATAATTTGCTAAAATTTTACTTTGTTCATTTAATTTGTCTGTATCTAAGATAAAATAATGTAACTTTTTATTATATAAATATTCCTGCCGTAAATGTATTTTCAATATACTTGGGGGAGAAAAGAAAGGTTGCCTGTTTAAATAGCTAATTTTGCTTTTAACTTAATTATTTAAGCATGAAATCTTATGAAATGTGATTTTGAAAATGGGGTATTTAACCTAATCTAATAAATTATGTTTAGGAGTTGTTTTGCTAGTAATTTAGCACAATGCATGTAGGAGTAGGTGAAGTTTTTTCTGCCTGATAAATAAACTTTCATTTCTTCGAGAATTGCGAAAGAGGAGGAATTCAAATAAAAACAGGGTTAATTTTTATAAATTAAAATTTTTCAACCAGTGTTTTGAAGAACATAGTAATTTATTATTAATTTTTAAATTATTGAAATAGTATCATGGATTTTGATACAATTTTATTTTAAATATTAATATTCTTATTTTCTTTAGTGCATTAATTCATAGCATGTATAGAAATTTGTTGTTGTTTGTAATTTTATTTTGTGATTTTAATAAATCCCCCCCTCCCCATAGAACTGAAGCTACAAATATTGGGCAAGCATTCATTGATGCTCAGCTTTTTGAATGTATAATTCCTCAACACAACTTTGTAGATGACAATGTGTTTTACAAACCACTCGAGGTAAAATTATTACAAAATTTCAAAATTTATTACATATGATATATTTTGAAGAATTTGACTTATGAATAATTTTGTAAAATAGTTATTTTTTATCTTTGTTTTATGTATTGAATTAAGCTGTAATAAATATTTACATATTAAATAACTCTATAACCTTCTTTTATATGTTTTTCTGTTATAAATTTACATAAATGTATTTTGAAAGATTCTGGCTTAAGGTATAGTGAAGTAATATTTCATTTTGTTTGTTTTTCTTTGCTTTCTGTGCCATTTTTATCTATAGATTATTCCAATTTTCTCTGAAACATATTTTTTCCAAAACTCTCCCAAATTTTATGAGACATTCTTTGAGATCCTCTGACTTTCGTGATTGTAATAAAAGATTTGCTAATGAGTGAAAATAATGTAATCATTCAAACTAGTGTATTTGTATGTCAATAAGTTATTGTTTTTAATTATTGTGTACTTGAAATTAACTAGCTGCCTGGCATCCACTACTAGAATAGAAAATACACAGTACTTTTGTTTAACCACATAGTAGGAAAGGGAACTTATTATATTGCACCCAGATTTTGCTGCAACAATTTTGAGCAAATACTCCTTCTATGAGTGACACCCATAGGGTTATACTCTGTTCTCATCCCTAGGAATTTATTGCACTCATTCCTGGCATAAAAAATGACAGCTTTTGATTTCTCTTCACATGGCTTTTCAAATCCAGCTTTTCCAATTCAAAGACCGCATATGCTATCCACTAGACTGGCCACTTTGGTCTTTTATTTCAAAATGTTTTTTAAGTGTTTTAAAAACAGTAAAAAATTAACAATAATTTTTAACTAATATTATGTGAAAATCTATGCATAAAATATAAAAATATTTTTTCATTATTATGTCAGTTTTATATTTTGATATTAATTTTAGTTGTGAGAAATTAAAAAATTAAATTAAATTAGCTTTATAAATCAAATAACTGATGTTTCTTTACTGTGTTGTATCGTCTCTGAAAATGTATCATCATCTGCTTTATATCTGTATCATTTGTTTTTGTTGTTACTTCTATATCATTTGTTTTTGTTTTATTTTGTTCATATCTGTTATCATTTGTTTTTTTTTTGCTTTTGTTATATATTATCTGTTATCATTTGCTTTTGTTTTGTTTTGTTCATATTTATTATCATTTATTTTAATATCTGTTTTATCATCTTTAAAAAAATGTTGACTTTTAGTATGTTATATTTATTTATAAAAACTAGGGTGTAAAAGATATATTAATGTACATTATTATAAATATTTAATGTGAAACTTACAAGAAAAATATTTTTATAATTGTTTAAAGTGTTTTAAAATATTTGCTTTTTTTTTTTTCCTTCTTGCTCATAGCAACCTCACTTCGATAATACAGATGAAAATTGTAATGAAAATCAGGAAAGTATGGAACCTTTATGGGTGAAAGAAATACAACCTAGTAATTCATATATTTTCAAAGGTAAATCCTTTTGTTAATTAAATAATAAAAAAATGCATCAATAAAATTTGTATTAATTATTACATAACCTATTCACAAATATGTTCATAACAAAGGTTTATATTTCAAAATTTGCATTCTTGTTATGCTATGTAGAAGTTTTGTTAATTTAATTCTAAATTCCGAATGAAATCTGTTCTAAAACCAGCAAAGAAAATAATATACAATACAATTCAATTCAAACTATACAATACAATTCAAACTATGTAAGAATTAAAGTAATAACCTACACTGTATTATTTTAAAATTTGTAAATACACTGCTGTATACACAATCTATACATAGTATACACAGCTTTTGTTACATAATGTTATTTGCTTATAAAATTTAAAATTTGTCAGTTTGCAAAATGACTATCCTGACCAACATTCATTATTTTTTTTTCAAATAATAAGAACCTTGAAAATCCTTTTCAATACTGTTTGGATATTGACACATTCTGTCACTGTACAAGTTATAGCTCCAGATACAACATTTTAATTTGAAAACTATTGATTTTGAAATTAACAAGTTAATTTGGGTTACTTATTTTAATTGTTTTATTTCTTTACTTACATTAAAATTTTGTTTTTTTTGTTGAGAATGTTTTCTTCAAATTATTGTTTTTTTTATCCCTTATAGACATTCATTTTTCTTCCCAACGGTTTCACATATTACAAATGTTAGTAAAGAAATACTGTAGCGTTTCTTTAATATGACAGTTGATAGCAGAAAATTATATTCAGAAATCCATACATAAGAGAATGGCTCTATCAATAATGCAGCATTGATAGAGCTATTCTCTTATGTATAGATTTGGGCATTTGTTGATTTTGACTGCTAGATGGTGACAAAATGCTGATCGTATTTTTGCTTATTGCTCTTTTTGCCTATTTGCACTTGTGCTTATTGTAACTGTCAGTTTGGGTTTCAGTTTAGTTTTGTTTAATATTTACATGCTGTAATCGTTTAAATTTTTATCTAGTGTGCCTTATATTTGATATCCCACTTTCAAGTATATTGACTCCCAATAATTCAACAAAAGTCAATAATCCTGTATTATTGGCCTTGGTATCGAATGTGCTGGGTTAAAGAGAGGCTCCTGTAAAATGTTTGTTGTAGTTATGTGACCAGTATTTAATCAATATCAGAGATAATATGAATCTCAAATTAGAATTTCATTATGCTTTGCTAGTGAATTATCTTTTGGTTGAAAACTAATCATCCACTGTTGAATATTAAATAATGGCAAATTGTCTCTATTCATAAAAATTTAATTTTAAGTAAAAAATAAAATTTGAAAGAAATGGCATGTTTTTCTGCGACTTTTGGTATTTTGACTCTGTTTTACTTTTTCTGTTGTAAAGAGGAATCTTTTTCATTCTAGATAAATTTACTTTGAAAATTCCTTTTTGTGTTCTAAGATTACATTTAGCAATAATGCCATTTTAGGTTTTCTTTAGAAACTTCAAACTTAGAAATAAATTTTACTTAAAAAACTTTACTCTAGATTTGTAAAAACTGCTTAGTAAAAATTTATTAAAAGAGTGCTAACATTTTTAACTACTACGATATTAATGTATCCTTTATATGATGAGCCTTCTTGCCTGTTTTATAATAAAATAATTTCAATCTAATAACAGTTAAATTAGATGCATTATTTGGTACTTAATTTAAATTGGAAATTAAAAATTTAAATAAAACAGATGTAAGCTTTTCATAAGAATTTATTATTTATTTTTTGTCTAGAAAATGGCAAAGATAGTTCCAGTAATATTTTGTCTCCTAATGCTACAAGATTTACTGGAAGTTTAACTCGACTTTCATCATCCAGTTCTATGTTCTACTTGGATCTAGATGTTAAAGAATCCAAAGTTAGTGTATTTAAGTCGCAGCATGAATCAGAGCAAAGTAGCTCCTCTAAGCAAGATGACAAATCCCCTTCAATTAATGGTTTGTACTTTAATTTATTAATACTTTTAATAAATTATGTAGGGTTATATCTAAAATTAACTTATATTCACCGATAATATCGAAAGTGAAATACTTTTTAAAAATTTGTAACAATATGTAACTGTAAAGGCAATATAAATAAATAGTTTTACTGCATAAACGAAAGAAAAAAAGCGTTAAAAATAAAAAATTGACATTACCTAAGTTTAGTGTATTGGCATTTCCTAAATTTAAGTAGGAAGGAAATGAATTGACTAATTGTTTTTATTGATGATTATAATACTTTTGAAAAGTATGGTTACTTTGATTAATTCCAATCACAATTTTGCATTTATAATATTTTAAGGTATTAGTTTTTTTTTTTAAAATGAATAACTACTTTATCTTCCATTCTTTTCTTATAATATTGAAACTTTATATTATATAATGAAGATAAGAAAAATTTCTGAAGTAAAAAATGGATAAATTAAAACAAAAAGGTAATCTTTTTTCTTTCATTTGAATTTTTATCAGAATATATATAAAAAAAAAATATATATCTTGAAATTTAAAGAAGTTTGTGTGTGTGTGGTGGTGGTGGTGGTGGTGGGGGGGGATAACATTTCAGAAATGCGTTAATTTAATATTTACTTGCATTATTTACTTGATCTGGCATTGCTCGGCTATGGGGGAAAAATCATTTTTAGTTTTGGCAAATTTTATTAGAAAATATGCCTGTACAGTATTACATTTTTTTTGTGGGCCTGATGGCCGAGTGACTTGTGCTCTGGCACTTGGTGCCACAGGTTCCGGGTTCGAGTCCCGGCTGTGCGATGAATGTTTTTAGTGGTTTGAAATTCACTATAAACCATAGGTCTAATATGGCTGTAGAATATTGGGCTGACAAGCCTACCCCGTTAAAAGTCACTGTCACAGAGCCAAGTCAGACTTCTACCAATGAGTGCTCCATCACAACAGAAGCTGCCCTCCCTTTTCCTCCTTCCATGAAACCACATGGGCTCTTGGACTTGGTGTAGATGTTGCTGTCTACCAAGTGATATAAAAAAAACACATTTTTAAAAAAAATTATTTAGCAATAATCATATATATTTTGTGTAGTGCAATTTAAAATGAAAACATGTTTTGGCAACAATTATCGTTGACATTAAAAAAAAAAAAAAAATTAAAAATTATGTAGATAGAAATCCTGCATTCAATCTAACAACATTATTGACAAATTTTCTGATCCTGTAGTTTGTAATAAATAAGAATATATTTAAATTCTTTGTTTTTATTAAAGTAGTTAATTATGTATCATATATATATATATATTTCTTTTGAATTACCATAGAATAAAAATCAACAGCCTGAGAATTAAACCAATTTCAGATGAAAATTTGACAGAATCTTGTGAAAAGAGAATTTGATTAACGGATTTTTTATTCTTGTATAACTCTTTTCATTCTGAATTCAATTTTATCCAAATGTCCAGAAGTTACATATTTCAATAGCCTGTATATAATATTCAATTTGAAGTTACTTTTATTAAATAGGTACTTGTTAGCATTTTTTCAGTTGTGGAAAACATCTTGTTAAATGCTCATCATTAGTCCTTTATCCTTTTTTTAAGAGTAACATTACAATTTTCTGAATTTTATTAATTTTATAAGGTGGTGGTTTTTAAAATTTTTATCTTTGTTTCCTTAACAAGTGAAAATTCTATTGTGCTCATCAGCAGTCTTTTTTTCACTATTAAAGATTACATGCTATATTCAGTTTATTTTATGTTAATAATATATTAATGGCTAGGTTTTATTTTACTCAAGTATTCAGCATTTCAGAATATTAATCAGCAGAAGAAAAAAAAATCACATTAGTTCAAAATAACTTAATCAGTAATTTTAACCAATAATTTTAATAACCAATATAAAAATAATTTTTAAACCCTTAACGATTAAAGTTTGTTTGCAACAAAAAATTTCGATAGATTTTTTAAAAATTTTTTCATTGATACATTTTTTTTTTGTATTTTTATCAAGATGAAATACGTCGTCCCCTTTTAATCTATTCGTATGTATCAGTCCTGTCTCGAGAGTTGAAGAACCACTATTATAAATTTTTTCATCATTGTATTTTATCATTATGTATTTATTTTATAATTATATTGCTATTGTTATTTTACCTCGGGATCCCATGTTATGGGTGGATAAAGACTAGTTATGATGTTAAATTAGTGAGTAACTGCTCTGTATTTGCATAGAATAAAGACAACTGGCATACCGATTACTGAGTGCCAATGGGAATAAACCTTTTAACCTCCTCATCTTAATTCATATATAAAGTTACAATTAATTATTGGCTACTTAAAATGTTAGTAAATGATAAAAAAAAATTTCTAAAAATTTAAAAAAATAATACCCTGAAAAAGTTAAAATATACTTAAAAATAAAATAAAATAAGATAAAAAAATAAGAAGTTTAAAATATAAAAATAAAAAGAATTTAAGTTGAAAATTTGGTACAATTAGGGACCAGTTGTAGATGCCATAAAAATTTGTTTACCATAAAAAATTTCGTTTGTTGAACGTGTGGAGCACATCGTAATGATGATCTAAAAAGTAAAAATTAACCCCCTCCAAAAAAAAAAAAAAAAAAAAAAAAAAAAAAAAAAAAGACCTATCTCAGAACTAAATTTTGGTATTTTAATATATTATTTTTTTCAATTATAAAGCAGGGGTCTCCGAACTACGGCCCGCGGCAGCGAATAGCTTATTGTTGCCGTAATAAATTAGATAAAAAAACGTAGAATGACAATAACTTTACTTAATTTTTAGAATTTACTTGCTGGGTAAAGTTTAATGACAAGCATAATACGCAGAAAATGTAACTTAAGCGTAGCAACTAACAAATAATTAAAATGAATCCCACTAACATTACAGACTAGTGAACATCCCGCGGTTACCTTCGCTAGTTATACCTACCTATTTCCGCTTTTAATCAATAGATGCCAAGGGTCACGGTCGTATCGATAAACGTAATAGTAATTGTAGTAATTGAACAAACGAATTTAGCAAGCGTATGCTCGCTCAGAACACGTACTCGGCGACTAGTCTAGAAATTATAGATAATGGCAGAAAAACTAAAACGGTTTTGGCCCTTGGTACTTACTGGAGTAAACAATATGGTTCTAAGGCTGGAAAGTTTGGAGACCCCTGATGTAAAGGAATATCTGGAAAAATTCCAACTATCGGTGAGACACACCTTCACAATCGCCATCGAGCCATTTCGTTTTTAAAAGCAGTGATAGTAAGGCATTCTGCCATCGGATTCATACTTACTCACCTCTAGCATACTAGTTCGTTTGCGTTTTTAAGGTTGGGAATAAAATATTATTTAATATCCTAAGTTAATGATAATATACAATTACTTGTAATGCTTAGCAATACAAAATTGTTTGCAAAGCTTATAATTTTTGTTAATAGATCGCATTTTATCATTACTAAAGATTAGAAGTCAAAGTTCTATTGACTTTATACATGTGGCCGTTTAGAAAATTAACCGATATCAGGTTTTGAATGTTTACATGCGTGCATTGCATTGGACTTGTAGATAAGGTGAAAGCAGTGATATTTTCTAAAGGGGATTGGAAATGGGACGTTTTTCTTGGAAATGTATTTTAAAGTTATTTCTGATACATCAATAGTATGTATTTATATATATATATATATATATATAACATCAATAAATGCATAAACCTGGAAAGCGAAGTGCATTTTTTTAGTATGTAATTTCTAACGCCCCCCCATCCCGAATTTAAGAACGAAATAAACAATTCCATTGATTATTTTGACTTGTGGACCCTTGGCAGGCTAGTTCGGAGAAATTAATAACAACAAAATCGGTAAAGCATTTTTTTTTTCCTGTATTCATTTTTTTCAGTGATGCATATAACGGGAAATAAATGGTGAAAAATATTCTTTTTGTTTTGAAAAATTACTGTTAGTCATTATGCAAATAAATTAAAAAATAACTTAAGTATTTGAAATTTTTATAAAGAGAAAAAAAGTTCATGTACAACGTCGAAATATCAGTGCATTGTTAAAATAAATTATATGATATATAATATGATAAATTTATATGTTACTAGCAGACCCGGCCACGCGTTGCTGTGACTTTCTTGTATTTCGTTCAATTATTAGATACTATAATTGGTATTGTAAGGTAAAGAAGGATGAAAAGTTCAAATTAAGCTTCAACGAATAGAAAATGTTTCATTTTTATTCCTTTAATGAATGAGGTAGATAATGGTGATTTTTAACACTGTTTTATAATTATTGTACCTAATTTAATTTTTAATAATCATTACTTTCATTTATCTAAGAACTAAGCGATGAACACTATTTCTTGTTAATCTGCCTTTCGTCAAAATAAATAAATTCGTTAAATAATTTAACAAGTTGGTTATGCTTTTCTAAAAGATTTTCCAATAATTCTACAATAGCTCTTTGGACTTGCTTGTTCGATAAAATGATACTGACATCGAGTTGTCACACGTTCTTCAGAACTGCCCATAAAATAAATTTGAAGAAATTTTTGGCTCTTCGTTAGGTATTGGCATCAACGACCCGATCTTACACCTGACCTTGTATTTTAAATGTGCTTTCAAAATTACGTCCATCGGATGAGAAATCGCAAATTTTAGTTGCGCCAAATGACGTCAATGGCGCCAAATGACGAAATATGAAAATCGTCGATTTTGCATTTAAATTTAAAAAAAATCTGAATAGAAACTATCCTATCTCTCAAGTTGGAACAAAACATACATTTAAAAGAAAAAAAAGTTCAAATCGGATTGTTAGTTTCGGAGTTCATCCTAAACAAACATCGTGACACGGGAATTATATATAATAGATTTTAAATATTTTGTTTCAATACTTGGTAAAAAATATTCAATGCCACTAAAAAAAAAAAAAAAAAAAAAAATGTTTATTTTGTGTTGGATATACTTTATTATTGTTAAATTTTACTTTATTATTGATTTTAGTATAAATGCATTTCAATCAATATTGCAAAAAAAAAAAAAAAAAAAAAAAAAAAAAAAATGCATTATAAATGATAAAAATATAATACGACTGTTACCCAATTATTTTATTTGATGTGTGACAAGTTTAGATAAGATAGGCGAAAGTTAAAACAATTTCCAAATTCTACATGAAAATGTACTTAATTTTTAGAAACATTGTTAAATATCTCCGATTGATTAAATAATTTTTTTTATAGTTTAGTTTATCGTTCTCTACATAATATTCCACCAAAAGTACCTGGCGGGAGAATAGTACCTTTTAAAAAGGCTTTCAGGTATAGCGACCCTCCCATTCGAGTGTCGTTTGAAAGAAAACACCAGAAGTTTCTATCCGTGCAATCCAACTGTTAATGCGATGTTCCGAGTATCCATATTTGAATATGTGAGCTGGATTTGATTTGTTGCTCTACGGTCATCTTGTGCACGCGAGGGCTAAACAGACCAGGACTTACAGTTTAAAGTGGATTCCGAACAACTAACAGACATCCATGCCATTGCCAGGATTCGTACCTGGAGCCTGTGATACCAAGGCCAGAGTGCTATCCACTTGGCCACCAGGCCGCTATGTGCACTGGGAGTGCAGTTCGTGTATGTTCTCGAAATCAATTATTTTCTGTTTCGATGAAAAATGTAACTCATGCGAAAACGTTTGCCAGCTATCGAGGATACAAAAATTTCACTCAGTGTCGGTGTTTGGGTCACGTATCAGAGGATTTACAACCTTCTGAAAAACAACTTGGGATAATAAGGGATGATTTTTTCGCGTTCAAACTTCAATGCTCGCGGACAAATGATCATTTGAGTTAATATTTCAAATCTGGACGCGACTTCATATTACCACGGATTCCTCGCCTATTTGAAAGCAGTAATTGTAACACACGCCATCAAGGGATTCGAATTATATCTCTATATATTTCATATCGGCATCGGTTTAGAATTTAGCATTAATAATTAAATAGTATATGTGTGCAATACACACAATAAAATATACACATATACACATATATATGTGTATATTTTATTGATGTGTTTTTTATTTAGATGCGACTAAATGACACATTTCTTTAATGAAATTTCAGTAACGATTAATTGAAAGATATCTTTTAAGTTAACCGACAACAAATTTTAAATATATAAAAAAAATTCCAAAATTCCGCCGAAATTTTTAAATACAGGAATTTTTTTTTTATGCTATTGTTAAATTAGGTTATAAAACATTGACAAACATTAAAATTAAACTATATACGCGAACAATTTTTGTTAAAATTTGGCGAAAAAGTGTATTCTTTAATTTTGCGTAAACATTTCTAACTAAAAAAGTAGGTAAACCACATTGCATTCACGTTCGTACATATAGACATACACTGAAGTGACAAAAGTCATGGGATACCTCTTAATATCGTGTCGGCCCTCCTTTCACCCGGCGAAGTGCAGCAACTCGACGTGGCATGGACTCAACAAGTCGTTGGAAGTCTTCTGCAGGAATATTGAGCCATGCTGTCTCGATAGACGTCCATAATTGTGAAAGCGTTGATGGTACAGGATTTTGGGCACGAACAGACCTCTCGATGATGTCCCATAAATGCTCGATGGGATTCATGTCGGGCGATCTAGGTGGCCAGATCATTCGTTGGAATTGTCCTGAATGTTCTTCAACCCAATCACGAACAGTTGTGGCCCGGTGATATGGCGCATTGTCATCCATAAAAATCCCATCGTTGTTTGGGTACATGAAGTCCATGAATGGCTGCAAGTGATCTCCAAGTAGCTGAACATAAGCATTTCCAGTCAATGTTCGGTCCAGTCGCACCAGAGGACCAAGTCCATGCCATGAAAAAACAGCCACATCATTACGGAGCCACCACCAGCTTGAACAGTGCCTTGCTGACAGTTTGGGTCCATGGCTTTGTGGGGTCTGCGCCACACTCGAACCCTACCATCAGCTCTTACCAACTGAAATCGTGACTCATCGGACCAGGCCACCGTTTTCCATTCATCTAGGGACCAACCGATATGTTCACGTGCCAACGAGAGTCGCTGCAAGCGATGTCGTTCTGTCAGTAAAGGCACTCGAGTCGGTCTTCTGCTGGAATAGCCTAAGAAAGCCAAATTTCTCCGCACAGTTCTAACAGACAAGTCCCTTGTACGTCCCACATTGATTTCTGCGGTTATTTGACGCAGTGTTGCTTGTCTGTTAGAATTTACGACTCTTTTCAGATGTCGCCGGTCTCGGTCGTTAAGTGCAGGCGGTCGACCACTGCGCTGTCCATGGTGGGATGTTATGCCTGAAATTTCATACTCTCGGCACACTCTTGACACAGTGGACTGGGAATGTTGAATTCCCTAACGATTTCTGAAATAGCATGACCCATGCGTCTAGCTCCAACTAACATTCCGCGTTCAAAGTCTGTTAATTCCCGTCGTGCGGTCATCATCACGTCAAAACCTCTTCACATGAATAACTTGAACAGAAATGAAAGCTCTGCGAAAGCACTGCGCATTTATACCTGTTCTACGCGATGCTACTGCCATCTGAAAATTTGCATATTGCTATCCCATGACTTTTGTCACTTCAGTGTATATCTATGCATTCAACTAAAAGGATATTACTATTCTAAAATATAACTGAGATATAGCCAATCAAGTAATTTAGAGCAAAATTACAAGAAAAAAAACTAGTGTTTTTTAACGATGCCAATAATTCATCTCTAAATTAATAAATATTAAACCTTTTAGTTCAGTGCATATATATCATCATTAAAAACATATCGTTAAATTTAATTAGATTCTGAAAATTATTATAACAGTTATGACTCTTATCGTATAGCTGTGTAGTAAAAAGAAAAGTTTTTCAGAAATTCAATAAAAAATTTTAATGCAAGAATTCAGTAATGTATGACCGATGCATAAACTGATAATGCATAAACTGAATTTTGATGCATGACCATCTCGTGAATAATCCATTTTATATCCACTTCTAATGATTCTAAAAACTAACTCAAACTGTTTTTGAAACTAAAGGCCTGATCTTTAAAATAAAATGTGAAAAATTATTGGATTTCTTTTTAACAAAATCGAGATCTGATCGTTACTTTAATTATGCATAATGTCAGTGCAACTAAATATTTTTTTGAAATAATATAAAAAGCATAATTTGAATACCGATATTTTGAAAGTTATCGGTATTCTGAATTGTTTTAAATGCTGCCATTGGACCACATGTCATTTTGAAATTTAAGGGTTGTAATAAATTTACATACAGGGCGATTATAATTAGTCTACTTACAAAATATCTATAATTAATCTACTTACAAAACTTATTTACTTGATTTTTATTAGTCCACTTTCAAAATGCCGTAAAAAAACATTCACTCTTCACAATGAGTTCAAATTTGAACTGAAGATATTTGAAGAAGGGGGAAACATTATGGCATCAAAAAGTAGCTCCACCGATTTTTTTTCATCCAATTTAGTATGACCTTGCCGTGGTGGATGGGCTTTCCACTAACAGTGTCACAACTGTTGAATGACTTGGAAAACATTTTTTCCGTCAAAAAACCGAAAAAATCAAGCACATTGAACACTACAGTTGGTTTAATGTGCAACTCAGGTCAAATGCGTTGTAATTTTTCAAAATATCACTGGCAGCCGAATTCACTTTCTTTATGCCGCTTACAGCGCCATCTATTAATACACTTTGGAACTTTTTTTTTGATGTCGTATGGTTTCTCCCTTCTTCAAGTATCTTCAGTTCAAATTTGAATTCATTGTGACGAGTTGTTCTTTTTTACAGCATTTTGTAAGTAGGGCTTTAATTATAATCACCCTGTATGATAATAAAATTTGTAGATAAGCACAAATTGAAACTGAAAAATGTAAAAATGCTCCTTTTTTCATTTAATTAATATAAAAGGTAAAAATTTATTAGAATTTAACTTCGGATTTATGCATTTCTTAAGATATTTTATCTTTTACAGAAATTTTGAAAATATTGAATTTATTATGTAACGAAAATATAAATTATGTAATACTTATCAAATTTATTTTTGTATTTTGTTAAAAATATGTGTTTGCAATTGATTTTTAAATGAATAGTCACAATGAAAATTTATATGCAGAAGTTATTTATCGTTGACTGGCTGCAATGAAATAATATACTTTTTCTTTGGCAATTTTGATTAGGACCAAATATAAGCAAACAGAAAGAAAGAAACCCGAAAAATTTTGATTTGGAAAATATTTTGAAATTAATAGTATTAAACACAAGATTTAATCATTCAAAACTACAAAAGGTCTAATATAATCCTTCACTAACTGGCATTTTGGCTAGGTGACATTTTAATATTGACCAACGAACATAATTTATTAGAAATATTTATGGGAAAAGCTTTTTTTTTTCTGCTTTTAAATGTTATATTTCTTTTTGATACACAAATATGATGCTTGAAATCAGCTATCGAGTTTAATTATCTATAGAGCCATTTGATTTTCTGTATAGTATAGCATTCCATATAGCTTTACAATATTCAATAATACTGAAAATCATTATTATTTTTAAATAATAAAATCAATAAATAAAATTTATCCTAAAATAAAATATATATAAAAATGTCATCAAAAATGGTATCACAAAAGAGCATACGTGTAGAATAAGAGAAATATTAAATTTTATTTAAATGTACCTCCCCACCCCCCTTTCATTTTAAAAAATAGAATACCCCAACATCTTTACAATTTAAATTAATGAAGTTGATCGTATAGTATTCATGTATATAATCACACATTAAAAAATTAAGGAGTGTTAAATTGTTTGGTTAAAATAGCCTTTAACTTATATTAGTATTAGTAGTTAACACAGTTAACAAAAATTAAGTTTTTCTCATCTCTAATTGAAAGCCTTTTCTCCTGCCGCATTTGCTCCATCACTTTCATTGAACAACATTTAACGTTTTAAACTCAGGCTTCTGCAGAACACTGGAAAGAGGATCCTTCAACCAATAGTAAATTTGGATCTGTTTAGTTTTTAGTCGCAAGAAAACAGGTTTGAATACTGTGATTGGGTTAGTTGCAGTCACTGCTTTCAGAAACGAAGAGACTGGATGGAGATTGTGACAACGTGTACGATCGATAGTCACCCTGTCTAGCATCGACAGTCGAGCTGTCTGGTGTGGTATGTATTTGCGTATCATTTTTTCTTCCATACGATATGCAAATACATAGCAGTTAATCCTAAAAGTTCCCGCGAAAACAACGTCCTCTCCTCATCTCCCGTCGATGAGCTGTTAAAGGCATAAAGTCTGTTACAAAAGTGTAAGATCACTCAAAATTTCATTGTTCTTCAACAAAAAAGACGTTTAATATGAATTTCAAAGAATGCATAGGAAATGAAACAGTTTTACAGTGTTGATTTATTTTAACGTAAGAAAAAACAGATTATATATATATATATATTTGTTAAAAGTTTTCGAAAGCATGATGCATGTCATAAATATAAGATCACTTTTGTTTTTGTTATAACACAGACGATTTTTGTTAAACTTCAAAGTTTAAATGTAATTTAAACAATCTGTAAAGGTTAAAAAAGAAGGGGGAAAAAAAGACAAAAATTAATAATTTAATTTAATTCACTTGATTTGTTGAATTATTAAAATGCCTCTTAGAAGTGGATTGTTTGAAGTACATATACAAAAAGTTTGTTTCTATAAAGGGAAAGGAAAGTCCATTTAGCCCCCACAGTTTTGCCCTTGCCTAACACTTCCTCATTCACTGCAGCAGATAAGATCTGGGAATTTACCACTTACAGAAGATAAAACACTTTCAGTTTAGGTGAATTTTAATCAGAAAAAATATCATTAAAAGTTTCAGATATTAAATAAAGCAACAAATCCAATAAATGTTTTTCACCTCTTAATCTGTTAACATTTATTTTTAAGGATGAGATAGTGTTAGTTCTGATAGTGTTGTTGAGATAGTGTTAGTGTTAGTAATAATCTGCTTATTAACTGGTAGAAATGTAATGTTCTGTAAATTAACTGGTTCTATCTGGTTTTAATAAAAATAAGGTTTTTATTTAATTAATAAGAAGGGACAAAAATCGAGGAATTTACCTTCACTCCTTCATCAGCTATTCAGAATCATTAAAATGACCTCTGAAGATTTCTTGAAAAATACAATCACAGGTACGATATTGTTGACTATTACAAAGGCTTTCAAAGGGAAAGTGAGGTTAATTTGTTAAAATTGTAAATAATTGTTCCAAAAAGTTTAATTTGATTTGCAGAAAGATTAATTTGGTTTCCAAAAAAGGTGAATTTACATTGCCAAACCTGCAACTCTTTTTTCCTCTTATAATTCTGTTAAAGGTGGTATACCACAAAAATATTTGATTGGACCAATTCTTTTAAATATTTTTATCAATGTTATTCCAGGGTAAATAATATCCACCTTTGTCTCTTTACAGATGACACTGCTATTGCTGTTCATACTAACAATATTAATACACTTGGTACAACTTTACAAAGATATGGAAAAACAAAAATATGGTTTATCAGATGGAAAATTTTTAATGCTAATAAAATAAAACCTGGCCTTTTTACTAATAAAATTAACTATCTTCTCCGCATGTCGCTATCTATGGACTGTTAACCAACTGGACTAATAAAACTAAATATCTAGAAGTAATTCTTTACAAAAATTAATCTACTGAAATCCAAAATAAAATTTAATTAATCCCAAAAAAAATTCGACATCTGTATCTACAACTTCTATCTAGTAATTAACCGAAACCTTCTCTATATATAGAAAATAAAGTACTAATGTATTAGGCCTATGGGAGTCCTATTATCACTTATACTTGCCCTATTTGGGGTTCAGCTGCTAAAACTGGTATCCAAATTCTTGAAAATAAAACTTTTCGTATGATTACATTAATTCTAATTGCCATCAGGCTGTTTTAAACATTTTATCGTCATCATAGCTGAGAGACATCATCACTGCTTGCAAGTGCAATTTCACCCCTTTTAGTTTGGTACTTTGTTCTCTCTTCTATTAAAATATATATATATATATATATATATTTACTTTATATTATTTTAAATTTTATTTTTTTTATTGTATATTAACATTTTCCCTTTATTTAAACTCTAATTTTAAATTTGGGCATTCACTTACTGATTCATAACTTAGTCATTATGCAAATATGACATGCAACTGATTGGACTGTTTTAAACTAGTCACATCTCGCCATGTAACCCCAAAGGGCCAAGATACTTTGTGCAAGCCTAGGAGGAAAAAATAATTGGAGGAAGAGAGAGAGAATATCTTAATTTTAAAGTAGTGTTTGGCTAAGACATAGACCATAGCTTACTTGCAGATCAATTTTGAAATCTCCATATTGAAAATTGAATTTGATAACAGACAAACAGAATTTCAATTTTATATATTAATCAATTTTATATATAAAATTGAAATTCTGATTGTATAATCTATCTGTTTCATCTATCTAAGATATATATAAGTTTAAAATATTTTGTTTTTTATAACTCTTAAATTTGTGGTCATTATATATAAAAAAAATATATATATTCTTTCTTCATTCAATGACTACAATGTAAGGAGACTACATTGAAACAATGGGGGAAAAAACCCATGTTCCTTTTATTAATAAGAAATTAATTTTGATATTTATAGTGTTATATTTTTTATGTTGTATTTTAGAAAATGTATTTTTTTTCAGCTAAGGAAATTAGTTTTTAACAATTTTTTTTGTTTAATTAATTTTTTTTCCATGTTAGTTCTATAAAGGATTTTTACAGCTTAAATAATAAATATCTTATTAAATTTTTCACTAAAATATATATAATAAATAAACTATAATTAATTATGTACATAATTGTTAATATTTAATAAGTTTATTTTTATTTCAGATTATAGAGAAGATCCTGAACAAGAAAATGTTGTTTTCTTTAATACCAAAGTCCTTGGTGGATTTGGGCAAACTATAGATGGTGTTCCAGCTGCAGGTAAATTAATTTATTTCATAATTAAAAGGCTAATGCCTATTTATTCAAAAACTAACTATTCTGTATTTATTATGTGTAAAAGAATAAGAATTTTTAGTTATTTTTTTTATCATTATGGTATCTTTATGCATTTTGTTAATTTTTTTTTCAGGATTTCTATTTATATACTACTTTTTTGTATAAAATATACTTTCATATCCTTTTTTTTTA
This sequence comes from Caerostris darwini, assembly GCA_021605075.1. NCBI lineage: Eukaryota > Metazoa > Arthropoda > Arachnida > Araneae > Araneidae > Caerostris > Caerostris darwini. The sequence continues at coordinate 28,762 of BPLQ01015570.1, forward strand.
TACCAATACATCATCAGAAGCTCGTGGTTGATATCTTTATTGACTTTTATTTTCTTGAAAAAGAAATGACATTTGTTATTATTTTTAGTTGTTTTAAACATTGATTCAGGTAGTTTTAAACATTTATTTACAGCATCTGAAGAGTTTATATTCTTGTTTTCATCATAAAAGTCATTGGCCTTATAAAATTACAACACTCAGTGGCATAAAATTTTTATGATTGTCAGTTTAGTTACGGCCATATTTGAACTTTTTATAGATTTTGTATGTTTTTGTAAGTTATAATGATATTTTAAAATTAATTTGTAATGTTATACACATATAAATTTTTTCATTTGTACAGTTACATATTTCATATGTGCATAACTCCATTTCTATTTAAAAGAAAAATAAAAAATTATTGCAGAGTATTTCTATCAGCTGCAGTTAAATTGAATAGTTTTATTTCAAACAGTTGGTTTTCATGTGGCAACAAATTATGATGGTTATTATAGTAACAAAGATCTTGCAATATAAGATGATTTGTTTGCTCCACACAAAAGATTGTAATGCTACAGAAATTTATAAGAAAAATATGTTTTACTTAAGGAAAATAACTGCTACAAGAGTGAAAGAACAATATAGCAGTGGAACATATTATCCAGATGATTCAAATTTTTTTATATGAATTGTTTGATTAGTCTTATTACAATCCTGATCTTGCATTTAGTCACTGCCACATTTTCCTTCACTTAAAGATGTGATGTGCTTCATAAACTTTTTTGTTAATAAGACAAAATCATAAGTGTTAACTGACTGGCATTCATGTCAGTAGAATTCTATCTACAATGTCTAAGGGAGTTTACCACGTCTTATCATATTCCTTACAAATAAATGGTAATTACAGGATGTGAACAAATTGGGAATCTTAAGGATTTTTGTATATATTCTCTTGTTTATTTTTAAATCAATTGGTCCAATTATTTAAAATATATTATATTTATTAAAACAAAAGATATATTTTCAAAAATTTTTAATGTTTTGATAATTCTACATTTCTATTCTGATTGAATGATATGAATAGATCTATATTTTTGTCTTTAGTTTTAGAAATAATGATATTATTTTATGTTATTTCAGATGACTTAGATAATTCAATCATGAAGTCAATAATTTCATCTAGAACATGGCATCATTCTCACCTGAGAGAAGATAATGGTGAAAAAGAAGCTTTTGAAAATCTCAAGTACATTTTTTTTTTACTATTTTTTTCATGATTACTTACTATTATAAATTTGAGTTTGTTGAAATTTTAATGGCATTTGTTTTATAAATTGGTATTAAAAACTTTGATTGAAATGAAGTTTTTTTATTTAAACTAAAGTTAAAACATGTACATTAAGTATATAATGTATAGTATATTATTTTGTTTAAAGAATAATAAAAAAAAAAAAAAAAAAAAAAATATTAATAAATAAAATGAGGTAGAAAAAATGTAAGGTTTATGAAATTACTGAATAACTTATTTAAATACTATTTTTTAAATGCAAATAACTTATTACATTTTATGTGTAAATATATTTTGATAGCAGTTTTTTTCTTCCAATTAATTTAGTTCTCTTGCCTTATTTTGGAATTATTTTAAGTCAAATTAGTAACAGTGTTTAAATTGCTGGAAATTTTCCTGTATTTGATAGTTTATTTATTTTATTTTTTATTTATTATTGTGTAGCACTCTTTTCTTAATATCTTTCAACATTCGAGTAATTAAAAAGGTGAAGGGGAAAACATTTTTCAAGGATTTTTTTATAGTAACATAATTGACATTTGTATCAAGAAAGAAGTTCACCAAATCAGCTATTAATTAATAATAATAACTTATAAAAGGCAATACCTTATAATAAGTAAATATTTTTTTATAAGATATTCACTGTAAGAATATTAATTTAGCTCATCGTTTGTAATTTTTCTTAATTAATATTATTCAATCCAATAAAAAGTTGTGCTTAAATATATTTCTTTATTTATTAAAATGAATTGAATTTCTATAGCATAATGTTCATTGTTTATTGACGTTGTAATTTTTGTTGTTTTCCTATTTTGAAGTGCCGTTTATAAAATACATGAAGCTACTTTGCTAAACCAACTATTAAGCAATGAAGGTTTGTCTTTATCTTGGTCTGAAGTTATTTTGCCCATCATTCACCATGTTGTGGATTCTGTTCACCCTGATGTTAAAAATGATTCTGATGATATGGATATTAGGCAATATGTGCAATTTAAAAAGGTAAAGACATTTTAATTTATTTAAATGTCGTTTTATATGTTTAATATTTTATATACATTTAAAAACAGAAAAATAAGCGAAAACCTGCGAATTGCGTAGAAAACCCGGAAATTCAATACAATACAATACAATATATTTTTAAACAATGTTAGGGAAAAAAAAATTGTAAGTAAAATAATTTAGTAAAACTAGGTTGAATAATACATGTGCAAAGTATTGGAGAATTATAATGAGTTACAACTGGTGAAAATCTTTTTAACAACTGTCTTAAAGAATTAGTACAACAAGAATACAGGAAGATGACTAAATTACTGTTTTTGAAGATTAAGAGCAAAAGCAACATTCAACAAATTTCTAAAAAAAAAAAAAAAAAAAAAAAAAAAAAAAGCTGTAATTTTATTTATACAAAATTTTAATTTTAATAGAAGCTTAAAGGGCTAGAGAATGCGCCATTGATGCACTGCTTTGCTATCCACAATTACTTGCTGAACATAACAAGAAAAAGCAAATGACATTAGAGACTTCTTCACAAAAAAAGAAAACGAGGAAGAACCTTCCTTATCAAAAATATAACTTCTTTACTCCATTTTTTTTTTGTATAAAAACTTAATGAATAAAAATTGAAGTATAATATATATAAGTCTATAATTAATGTAAGAAAAAAATATTTAATAGTAAATATTGTGGAAAGAAATGTTAAATTTTCATATTCTCTGTTTTGTTTCACTTATTCTCATTATTTATAGTTAAACGTGTATTCACTTAGCAGGGGAGCATTTTGGTATCCCCTATGTTTATGGAGGTCGTTCTGTACAATTGTTGAACAAAATCTTATAATTATTCATATAAATAATCTGTTATAAGAAAAAAAAAATGTTCAAAATCCAAGATAATGTATATTTTCAGAGTTATAAAAAATCTGCTATTTGAATGAACTTGTATTTTCAGAAAAAAATAAAGAACAAAGTATGGACATGGTTTTTGAAATTATGATTTATTCCAACCTTTTCAATTAATTTTAGTCATATTTTATAACTTTCTGTTGTATTTTTCATCTTTTATACATATTTTAATTATAAATAATGTTTTAAATGCTTTAAGTAATCATTTTCCATGGTAAATCTGATCTCATTTTTTCACTGACCTTTTTATTTCAATAATTCATGTCAGGTTTAAATATCTGTCTATATATATATATTAAATCAAAAAATGTTTTTCAATGCAAGAAAAGCAAAAATATTCATACATATATTCTTGTATGTTAATATATTTAAAACCATGTTGTGTTGAAATAATCTTTTTACACAGATTCCTGGTGGCAGTAAATCAGAATGCAGTATTGTTAGTGGAGTGGTATTTACAAAAAGTGTTACTCACAAAAAGGTGAAATTCATTTGTTTTAAAACTGTAACTATATAAACTTGTTTACTTTTTAAAAAAATTAGTTCTTGTATAAATATTTACAAACATTTTTTCTGTTCGGTCTGTCTCTCAATATATAAATATAAAGGGAATATTTAATGATTACAGATGCACCATAAAATTGAAACTCCCACTGTTCTACTTCTAAGTTCAGCCATATCTTATCAAAGGATCGAAAACAAGCTATGCTCTTTAGATCCTATAATCATGCAAGTAAGAAATACATTTCTTCAATTTACAAAATTGTATTAATTACTAAAAGACAATATTTATTACATTTTATTTAGAATTTTTAATTATTTAATATGCTATTGAATATCTTTTTTATAACTTTCCAGGAAACAGAATATTTAAAAAATATCATTGGGAAACTAACAGTTTTTAAACCAGATATTTTATTGGTCGAAAAAACTGTGTCCCGAGTTGCCCAAGAAATGTTGCTTGATCTTAACATAACAGTTGCTGTAAATGTCAAATTGGTAAGTATTGGTCGGTAATAGTGTACTTTTATTTAATAAATATATTATTTATATTTTATTTTCTTAAAAAAAATTAGAATGTATTCATTATAAAAGTTTTAAAAATATTTTCTTAAAATCAATTATCCAGTTTAAAAGCTGAAGTCTTCTGATTTGTTTTTCTTTTCATTACTTTAATAACAGACAAATACTTTTATATTCTCATCATGCCTACAAAAGAAATTATTATTATTATTATTATTTTGTGAAAAGTGGGGAAGAAAAAAGGGAAAATACTAATTTGGGTATTTTATATAAAGTGAAAACTTTATTGTAAGCATTTGTTCTTTCATATAAGTTTCTGTTTATTTTTGATATCAGAGTAGTTGAGTCAGTACCATAACTAGGCAGGTGCACTCATATAAGGCCCACTTAGGCCAAACAAAATACTGTTCACAGAAAATTATATATTTAAATTAAAAATTTTTTAATCAGATTGTTATGATGGTGATTAGATTTTGTCTTACTTAAATGTCTATGCTCACCAACACGAAGATTCGAATGATTGGCAGAATTGATGCTAATGTGTCTGTGCTAATTTGCCTAACTTAGGTTAGGTTTCAATGTGAATACAGCAACATAGTCACTGTACTTGTGTTTTTGTTTATATGTGTTTGTGAAAACAGGTAATAATGCAAATTAGATTATTTGATTGCAATATTTCGAGAATTTCATTAATAGACCCAAACATAAATGGATAATTCTGTTAATTTTGTTTTGTTGGTTTTTTGATATTTCTTTAAGTAATTTTGTATTTGTATAATGAAGTGATTTACAATGTTATATGTTGATGTACTTGCAGTCTATTTCGTTTACTACTTTTTAATGCACCATTTGAGTTTTGTAGGAAAAGTTTATAATTAATTTCATATGCCACGATTTTTTAGGTTTTTATAATTTCCTGTAAAATGTTTGGTTAAAAAAAAAGGGCATACAAACAAATGATATTTCATATGTACAATTTCGTAGCAATACATGTTTGCATTCGCTCTATAAATAATAATTTTAGTATACTGTTTACAGTATCTTATAACAGTTTTATACTTGCTCAAGCAACATGTTAAAAATAATATTTTTGTTTAGTTCTAGTTTAAAATTTATAAGTAATTGTCTGGTGCACAAAAGTGAAATGTAATGATATGAAAATTCCTAGAATGAAAGTCATTGTTGCAACAATTTATTAAATAGCTAAGAACAGAAACATCGGATAGTGAGGAAGTATGGAAAAGTTCAAATCTATCACAACTTCACAAGCTGATTGTACATTTGAACATACATTTTTTGTACATACTCCTTTAATGAATGGCAATTTTCTGAAAAGTAAAAACAAGGAGCAATTGCAAGAAGAAAAATTTACTGCTTCACAAAATATTTTAGTACAGTTGCTCCATAGTAATTCTAAAAAGAACGAAGCTGCACCAAGTACTGTCTCACAAATCGATAATACTGTATACAAAATATATGCTCTATTGTCCAAGAAGAAATACTGCTAAATTTCAATGATCCCTACTAAGGGCTTGCTATTAGAAATAATTTAATATATTCCCTTGTCACGTATGGTCCAAATCAAGGAGACAACATTAACTTTAACACATTGAGAGTAGATGATACAGATAAAATTTTACACAGGGACTTATGAGCTTTGTTTAACTAGAAACACCTTACTGAAATCTAAATAGGTAGTTAATATAAACATTTTGTGAAAAGGCGAGCAGCATTATGTTGCCATCTAGTGGTGAAGATCAACAAATACCCGAATTCATACTGGAAGAGAAAAAAAAAGTAAATATTAAAGTGGAAGTTCAATCGATGACAGATTATATAATGTACCAAACTATCGAATGTCAGATTATAGTTTCATATATTGAAAAGAATAAATAAGAAAAAGCAGAAAGTAGAATAAATTTAAAATTATCAGAGATCATTCATATATAAAAATATATTTCTCATTCATTTATAAAAAAATTTCATTCTTTAAATATACATATAAAATGTATTGAAATTGTTTTAAAATGTGTGATTGTCTTTATTTTGCAGTTGACATTTGTTTCTTTATTTGATTAATAAAAATAGTGTTCCTTATAATAAAATTCAATATTGTCATGTAACATTCTACTGCTGCAGTAACATTAACTACTTCTCTATAATATTTAATAATAGTAGTAATAATTCTCTTGTAAAATATTTCATATTTTTATGTGCAGTAATAAGTGGCTATCATTTTCACTCATAATGGATTTAAAACACTGTTATTTCTAATAAAGTAATTAATAAATTGTGTTTTTTTCCTCCATAATATTTTCATGTTCATTGATAATTTTTAAATCAATAGTCAGTGATGGAACGTGTTGCAAGATGTACTCAAGCTGCTATAGTATCAACTGTGGATGCTCATCTTGGAAGACCACAACTTGGTACATGTAAGAAATACAAAGTTAAAACATATTCTGTTGCTGGTAATGAATGATTTTGATTTTGATTTTTTATGTCAGTAAAACTCGAAATAATTTTTATGTTGTTATTGTTTTGAATACAAAGTTTGCATTTTTCTTCTTTAATTAGGAAAACCCAAAACTCTTATGTTTTTTGAGGGATGTCCCGAAAACCTTGGTTGCACCATTCTTTTGCGAGGAGGATCAGCCAATGAATTAAAAAAAGTTAGCATGGTTGCAAATATTTCTTTTGTATATATATATTGCTAAATACTTGAACTTCATATAATCATATTCATAAAACACTTGTGAGATGTTTGTTATGGGATGTTGATATTTGTTATATTGTGATAGCTATTGTAGTGTTACATGTGATAATAAATTTTGAATAACTACTTAAAATACAATATTATTTATTTATTTTTACTTTTAGGTGAAACAAGTTGTCCAGTTTATGATATACGTTGCTTACAATTGGAATCTTGAAAGATCATTTTTAATGGATGAATTTGCTTTTTTACCCATTCCTGTTAGTGAGCCAATGGATTGTGATGACATTCCTGACACTGATAGCAAATTAACAGAAGATATTTCTGCTGCTTCTATACCTCAAAATGTTCCAATGGACATTAGCAAGCCTGCAGATCCTAATGCAAATTTTTCTAAAAAATATAAATCAAGAGTAGATGAGCTTGGCAGAAAACTTGAAACTGAATCTATTAGCGATTTCAGTGATCCTTTACATTCATATCTCCAACTGGAAAATGATGTATTTCAATCAGATCTTTGTGATGTTAAGGTGGATGATTTGCCATTGGCTAACACTTTCAGTAAGCTCTTAGATGATATCATTTTATGTTCCTCGTTGAATATCAAACCACCTCTTCCATTCTTGGAAACAGAGATTGGTAAGAAATGTGAATTGAGGAAATTCTTCCCATCAGAAATCTATTGGTCACAACATTTTGCCAAAGAGAATGAAACTCAACTGCTTCATCCCATTGAGACTCAGACAGAATTAGAAGACGAAAGTGTTTCACTAAAAGGTTTGATAAATAGCAAGAATGTAGATGTGTTGCCATGTCATCCCTTGACTGATTTCAAGATAATAGATATTTTGAATTCTTCAATTGAGATGCAGACTTTGTTGGCTGACTTCAGGGCTCGTGGTGGTACCATTAAGTTTTTGTGTCCACATGAGAAAGCAACCAAAGAGAAAGAAAAGAAATTAAACAATATGCATCAGATTGCCAAAGAGCATGCAAAGTCTGAAGTCAGTACTAACACTGGATTGTGCTGGGAGAAAAAGGTATTTTTTTTCATTTACTTCCATCTGCCAACTAAATATTTATTATAAGTTTTTGTGCTATATGCAAATTATAAGTAAAATTTGGAAAAAATGCAAAATTAAAATTCTTTAAATCAATATTAATCAAATGAAAATCTGTATGCCATATTCAATTTAAATAATATGTAATCGGTATTTTACAAATTTGAATTGAATTAGTCCTCATAAATGATTCATATTGAATTGATTCATTACTTATATAGTTACTGAAACAGTTAGCATTTCAGAAATATATGATATTTATTACTTATTTACTCATTCTATGATTTTTGTGTGTGTTTATTTATAACAATACAAAGTTTTCATTATTATCTTAACGTAGTTTATGGTGAATTGAAATGTTTATTTATTATTTATTCATTTTCCCATTTATGATAAAAAAGTCTTCAAGCTTGTATCAGTTTTAGAAATACTACAGTTATCAGAATATCTATTTCTCAAATAAACAATATATTAAATAAGTTATAGCTCAATCAACGGATTGGTTATAACATCTTAGACCCAAGGGTGGGGTGTCGACCAAACTATTTCAGAATCCCGACTCCTGAGTCTGATATTTTTATGCCGATTACTGTATTCTAATTTCCGAAACCTGACTCTTTTTCGTAATTTGATGTACTGAATCTTCACTAATTGATTTAGATGATTTTGTGAAATAAATTCAATGACTTTTATTAAACTCATCTATAAAAACAGAATATCATGTTACAATTTTTGGTCAACTCGTCCCTGGATAACTAAATACAAGTACCTAAGGGTAGTTTTAGATGCAAAGTTATTTTTTACCTCTCATGTTTCTAATGTTGTTGTTGCTAACACAACTGCTGTGAATGCAAACTTCAAGAATCTTAATTTCTTGTAAGAGCAGTCTTGTAATTAGACATAAGCTTCTGTTCTTCAAGTTGGTTCTTCAACCAATTTTCTTTAATGGTTGTCTAACTTGGGCCTCCACGTCATTTCAAGTTCTAAATAAGTTGCAAGTTTTTTAGAACAAGCACATGACCAGTGTAGTAAATGCACCATGGTTTGTTCGAAAAAAATAACTCCACGAAGATTTGGATCTTGATCCTATTATGGATTACTTATTCAAAATTTCAAAGCATTTCCACACGAAATGTCCTCATATTCATAACGATGTGATTAGTCAAATAACAGTATAACAAGTATTGCGAGCTCTAGGGAAAGGTCTCTAGCATTATATCAATCCAGCACTTAAACGAGTGTGTGGACTCTATCTTCAACTGAACAGCAAAAGAGGAACAGATCTGAGTAGCTAATTTTAGCCCTTAATTTTTCAATGTTACGATAAGCACTTAATTGGTTTAAATGCTGACTATCATTACTAAATTAATTCAATATATTTTAAAAGTTTTAATCAATAGCTTCTAAATTATAAAATTAATTGCTTTTAAATTCAAAATGTTTTGCTTCCAATTTTGTTCAATAGCTTTTAATTTTCTTAAGTAGGAGTTTTCAATTTTTGTCATCAATTGTTTTTAATTCTGCTATGAATAGATCTAAATTAATAGTACTAGTCAAATTGGTGCCATTCAGTAATTTCCAGTTCAATTTCCTATATTTCGCGATCACACCCAAATTTCCATAGGGATTTTGCTTTCTTTTTCATAACATATCTCATATTCATTTTCAGACATCAAGTAATGGACCTCTAATTGTACCAACAGCTTTTGCTTTCTTAAATTTGAAATATTTTATTTGAATGATCCTAAGTTATTTTTAGTTTTTAATCTCTTTAAAATTTGACACTTATAGTTGAAGCTAATATATTACAATAATTTAGATGCAGAAGTTTTCATAATATTTAATATGTCACAGAAACCCCAGAACTGGTATGTCCTTTGCCATCAATACACATCTTTGAGTGTAAAAACATTATTAAATATATTTTAAAAAACACTACAATAGTCCTTCCCCAATCTGACACTTATTACTCCGATGCACCACATGACTTGCCAATGAAATTTTTTTCTGTAAAACTTGAATTTTTTACCCCACTTTGCATTCTTTGTCAGATCTTATTTTGATCTTCAGTACATTAATTGTCTTGTTAGTTTGCTACTACATAACACTCTTTATTATAAAATGTGTATTTATATACAGTAGAACATCTTTAAGTCGAACCTCGATAAGTCAAAAACCTCCACAACTCGAAATTTTTTTTTGTTCCCTTCCCTTTAAGCCCCCAAACCTCCATTACTCGAAATTTCAACCCTCTATAAGTCAATTCCCACAAGCCATTTTTATATATATTTTCCCTCCGTAACTGGAAAAAAAATTGGACTTCTGCATTTCGAACATTAGCAATGTTTGATTTTGCAATCTTTACAACTCGATCATTTGAAACTAATTACCTCTATAGCTCGAAGAAAAATTAGTTACCGACTTTAAGGATTTGCCTACAATGCACATCATTGTTTCTTAGAAAACAATGTATGAGTATATAGTAAATAGAATAACCAATTCTATGAAATAGCAACTCAGAAGAAAAAGAAATTTCTGCTCTTTATAGCTCAGATAATGCTATAGATAGAGAACGATTGAATTGTCTAAAGCTAAAAAAAAAAAATAATACGAATAACTGACTTTTTTAATACATAATATTTTTAATTTTAAGGTTGTTTCGGAATTATTTTGATTTTTTATTGTGGTACATAATAACTTTTTAAGTTAAAAATAAACATGTTTATTACCTCTGTAACTTGAATTTTTATTTATTTTACCTCTCTAACTCAAAATAAGTTAGAAAGAATGTAAACCTCTACAAGTCGAATATTTCCTTACAAAATCGCGTAAGTCAAAATCCTCCATAAATCAAAAACTCTATAACTCGAATTATTTGCCATCTCCTTTGAAGTTCGACTTACAGAGGTTCTACTGTATATTGTATTTTTGCTCAATTTGCATAAAAGTTCAGATGTAGTACAAGGCAGTGTATATTTTTCTATTGAATTTCTGTAAGTCTGGACACTGCTTGTATTTCGACTGGTGTGTGGTCTATTAGATGTCAATTAGAGAGTCCACTATACTGCAAAATGTATTTTACTGTACAGATGTTGAGTAGGGTCAGCATGGAGTTAGCTTCATATTGTTTTGTTCCAATCAATGAATTCACAGCTTCATTTTGCTTTTCATATGTATTTATTACTATATTGCATAATGATGCCTCTCAAGGAAATGTAAGGCGAGTGGTCATGTCAAGTTTACATTACATTAAATCTTTTTTCGCATTACACTCGCCTGCCTGACGAAATGTAGGGAAATTAAATACTTAAATACCTTGATAACGCTGAATAAACGGCTAATATATAACATGAAACATAGAAAAGAGTATAAGTAAAAAGCAACTTGACAAAGGATTTATTAAACTGAGAATTTTTAAGTATTTTTGTAAGAAAGCTGTAAAATAACATTCACTATATAAAAATATTCATGTATCTTTATTTCAGCCCCATAGAAAAAGTAAAATAAATAAATAAATAAAAATTTCTTTTAAATTTTATGTAGATTTTATATTTTATTGTCTATATTGTGTGATGGTGTTTGATGTCAATTTTTTTAATACGCTTTTATTAGTTTCACCTGTATGTTTGTTTGTTTGTTTGTTTGTTTGTATGTATGTATGTATGTATGTAACTGACTCTTTGGGCTCGATTTTGCCCTACCTTAAGCGATCAGATTTAATTTAAACGTTGTAGACTTATCAAGGACCGACGAGACTAAAATATTTTGATAAGTTTATTATCTCATCATGATTAAGATCGCCAGGATTACTGATTTTATTTTAACTTATGAAGAGCAATTTAACCCATGTAGAATGAAAGTATTCAGTAAAGATATTCAGACCTACGTGGGACAGCGGCACAACGGATAACGCGCCTGACTAGGAATCAGGAGATTCCCTGTTCGAATCCTGGCTGGCTCAACATATTCGCATTTAGCCTTTGTTTTACTCACAATTCCAATTACACCTCATTTAAATATTATATTATAGTTTAAAAACACTTAAAAACATGCTTGTAGAGTTAATCAAACTAAAAAGTAAAAAATAAATTAATAGTTTAAAAAAACTAAAAAACACGCTTTTAGAGTTAAATCAAACTAAAAAGTAAAAAATTAATAGTTTAAAAAAAACTAAAAAACATGCTTTTAGAGTTAATCAAACTAAAAAGTAAAAAATAATTGTTACCATAAGAATAAAATGACTGACAAGAAAATGAATGCCACTGTTCTAAAAGTGTGGGGTGCTCGATATCAATCGTTATAATTTTTCACAAGTTTCATTCTGAAATGCAGAGTTAGTTTAAAAATGTCATACAAGGCACCCCACACTTTTAGAACAGTGACATTCATTTTCTTGTCAGTCATTTTATTCTTATGTTAACAATTATTTTTTACTTTTTAGTTTGATTAACTCTAAAAGCGTGTTTTTTAGTTTTTTTAAACTATTAATTTATTTTATTGAAACTGAATTTAAAATTTTCTTTTTTAAAAAGAAATTCATAGAATTAAGATTGTATTTACTGTTGTGTGCAATGATAAATTTAAAAAAATGTTATATGTTACCATGAAGATGAATTCTTTGAAAAAAAAATTCTTATACAAATTAAAGTCAAACTATAAATAACATTTTTCACATGAAATAAATTGTTTTGTTATTGATATGGAAAACAACTAGTAAGCAAATTAATAATAATAAATAATATAAAATAATATTAATAACAAATAAATATCAATTCCAAATTCCCTTATATCCTAAAATATGTTTTGGCCATGTAAATTATGGTAATAGTATTTATTATTAAGTGCAGCATACAGTTAAGATTAACATAGAACAACAATTAAATTCAAACTAACTAGTCACTATAGTTACAGCCACAATTATAGGTATACTTGACAGGATCAAAAAGGACATTAGTGATGAATCTTTTTAGTTGTTTCAGGCATGCAGATTAGATTGATATCAGCTAATTTAAATATTGCCACAAATTAATTACCTTTATTTATTATTATTATTATTTTTTTTTAAGATTGATGCACTTGATCCTTATAATCATCAAACATTGGCTGTACTATTTTCTAGTTATTCTTGTGCATCTGACAATGCACCAAATTATTGTGTCAATCCCTGGTAAGTTCTTAAACAAATATTTGAAATCTTTTATTCATATTTTATGAAGTTTTTTGGAACTTAATTTTGAATTTCAGTCCATGGGCTGTTTGACAAAATTTTGAAATGATTTGCTTATTAAATATTATGTAACTTGATAACTGTTATATATTTATTTATTATGTGGGGTAATCCATTTAAATTTTTCCTATTTTTCATTTTAATAACAGTTTTAAAACTGTAATTTTTATTATTTTTATCTAATTAAACTTTAAATAGATATCTGATAGATTATTTTGCACATATAATTGGCCTTAATTGTGTAAAGATATGAAATTATCAATTTGAATAAAAATATATTATGCCATATATTAAAGTTGAATAGTGATAATTTCTTGAAATATTGAATTGGGACATTCTGATCTACTGGTTTGCGATAAATTAAATAAATAAAAAAAAAAAAAAAAAAAAAATGTAATATATTTTACTTTGAATATTTTACTTTTTTTTCATGAAAACGGGATAGAACATGATTTGTGTTCTTCCCTTTATTTGAAGTTTATCTTTAATTATGAAGACTATTGGCTTTAAATAAATAAGAATGCTTATTTATTTCTTTAAACTGTATGTTTTATTTCAGGGTAGTTAAAATGGAATTTTACGGATCCAATGACATTACACTTGGTGGATTTTTGGATAGATATTGTTTTCGGTAAATCTATTTCTACTACTTTCCTATACTACTACTTTATCTAAATAAAGTGAATCGGTACTTACGTATTAATGCCACCTTAGCTACAGATTTGGCGGTTTTTAAGTGGCGCCAATCTAACAGCTACAGATTTGACGGTTTGTAAGTGGCACCAATCTAACAGATACAATAAAGTGTAGATTGGCGCCACTTAAAAACCGCCAAATCGGTACCTGCGGTTGGCGTTCAAAAGATAACTGCATGCGCGTGCGAACAACAAGATTACTCTTTATTAGCGCAACTGTAGCTAAGGTGGCATTAATACGTAAGTACCAGTTAATCTTTATTTTAGCTGAGTATACTTATGCCTAAATGAATTTAATACAAATTGGAAATTTTTTCTTTCGAAAGAGGGCTATAAGGGAAACATTTTCAGTGATTAACTTTTTATTTTTTCTTCTTTCAGGGCTTCATATATTTGTCCTAGTGCAACTTGTGTTACTCCAATGACTGAGCATGTTCGTAAATTTGTGCATGGATCAGGCTGTGTTCACATTCTTCTACATCAATTGAACTCTAGTGTTCCTGTAGCTGAAAACAATATTTTAATGTGGAGTTGGTGTCACATTTGCACAAAAGTATGCCACTAAAAATTTAATTTGGTTTCATTAAGGTTGAATTTTTCTGCTATTTAATAGCAATATATCTTTTTAAAATATATTTTTTGAAATCGATCAAATATAAAAACATAATTTTTAATGAAGTGCACCTAAACTTTTTCTATATATTATATTCAAAAAAGAACTACAGGAAAACTTCAGAAACGTTTGTAAATGGCAATATCAACAAAATAATTACCTAAATTAGTGGATGCTTTAAAGCCATCTGTAAAGAAAAATTGCCAAGTTTTCCTTGAATTATGACTTAGGGTTTTTCACATAAAAGTGAATAAAAATGTTTTGATGGCCCAGTTTGCATAAAAAGAAATTTAAGTGTGTAGAGGTTTACATATATAAGTTTCATATCTTTGCTTTCCTTTATACTATGAGTATTGAATAATGTGTTGTTTTACAATCATTACAAATATATTTTCTTAACATAAATAATTAGGTTAATAGAAGCTTATGAATAAATTTAATAAAAGTCCATTTTTGACTATTTTAAAAGTAAAGATGTAAATACCGTATATTTCCACGTCTAAACCGATACTTTTTTTAGTACTTTTTCTGAAGCTAAATTACGGGGTTAACTAATAGACTGATCCGCTTAGTTGGTATTTTTCTGTTAGCCAGACACAAGTGATAAATCTCCAAATATTGCTAATTGTGGGACACATTTATTTCTTTAGTTTGTATTTCTTAAGTTTGTGAAAAACAAATAAGCGAAATAAGTTATTTGTTTTTTGAAAATTATTTGTTTTATTTTCGAAATTCTGGTTTTGTTATATCTTTGCCAAAATGAAAAATCTGATGTTGCCGTGGATACTACAGATCACATAGAAATATCACAGGTCGCATAAGTGAAAAGAATGTGCTAGCTTCAAAAAGAATTACTAGAGTTATAATTATTTCCGTTATCATCTAATGTTTTACTTCACAGCGATTTGCTGGAAAATATTCCATCCGTTTTTCCTGCTTGGCAATATTTTAACTCTCATGACAACATACATTACATGATTTTTCTTTATTCATTTTAGCTTATTAAAAATCAAATCTAATAATTAAAAGCCCCCCCAAAAAAATCATGGAATAAAATATATAAAGATAAAATGAAGAAAATAAAAATAAATAAGGCGAAATATATCATTTTGACTTAATTTTTTTTCTTTAAGAATTTTCATTGATAATAAATTCAATTTTAATACTGAAAAAAAATCTTCAAGGGAAAATATGGCTAAAACATTTTTTGGCTTTATATCATGGAGTTTCATTTAGTTTTTACTTTTAAATTTAAACAATTTATGAGGTTTTGAATTTTGGGTTAGTTTTTTGTAAAAACCCGCACTCTGAGGATCAGCTTGAATTTGATAATACAGTATTTATCAAAAATATTGAATATTAAATATATGAAATAATATCAAGTTGGTAATTTTTATTCTGATAATTTTTATGCTGCTATTTTTTATTTCTTTAACTTCTTTAGCTTTTCAAAACCAGCCCCCTTTTTTTTATGTTGAAAATTTTCATTTATTTGCAGAAATATTTATTTATTTATTTATTATTATTATTATTATTATTGAAAATGAAAAAAAAAGTATTATAAGGAATATTTTAAAATTATTTTAATAATTATTAATAATAAATTCAGTTTTAATACTGAAAAAAAATTCTTCAAGAAATAAATGTGTCAATAATAATTTTTGGCTTGCTTTATACCATAAAGTTTTATTTAGATTTTTTAAATTTACACAAAGCTCGGAAGTAATGTGGGAGTATGTAGTTATTAAAAATGTGTCCCTTAATGCTTTAAACACCTTTCTAATATATTTCTTAATTTTTCTAAGATTTTCTCCTACCAATTTTGTTAATTTATTTTATTAAATTAATTTTTCAATTCTTTCTTTAATAATCAAAGAATATTTTTAATACTCATTTTAAAATTATCAGAAATTGGAATCACAAAGAGAGATCAATTTTAAAGTTCTTTTAACATTAGTTGACTCAGTTAGTAAATAAAGTTTATAAAAAAATCTTTGTTTTTGAAAATAAGTTTTTTATTTTACTTAAAATGTACTCATTGCACAAAAGAACTTTTTGAGCCAGAGTGAGGTAACAATACCTGATTGAAACTAATATTAATTCTTGTACAGGCTACTCCAGTTGTTTCAATGTCTGAAGACACATGGTCTTTTTCATTTGCTAAATATCTGGAACTGAGATTTTATGCTGATGGTTACAAAAGAAGAGGAAGCAATGAATTGTGTCAACATTCCTTGCATCACAACCATTATCAGTATTTTGCACAAAATAAGCTAGTTGCTATTTTCAAGTGAGTAAAATTTTGTAGTTGACTTTTATGTATAATTTGTATAGTTTTAAACAATATGGTCAAAAATAATTTTAACACAAACAAGCAACTAATGTAATATATAAATATAAAATATAAAAATATTTTTGAAAAATTTTCTGTTTGTAGTAGTTATTAAAATACTATTATTTAATTTTTATGTGCTATTCTACTTTACAGTTCGTGGAGTTTTTCAAATAAATAATATTTAAAAATATAATTTTTATTAACATATACTTGTAATACCTTATTTTAAGCCTTGTGATGTCATGAAATTCACTTAGAAAGATTTTAATTGGTTTAAGATAATGAAAAAAAAAAAAATAATAAAATAAATAAATAATTATAATCTTAAAATATTGTTAGAAATTTTGTTTAATTTCTAACTGTTGTTAATGTGAATCACTTTAACTTATTTGAAATTATAAAATGCTTGGCAATTAATAAAAAATTAATTTTCTAATATATTTATGTATATAAACCTCCTTAAATTATAACCATGAAATGCTTTATTATTTTTATTAACTTTTTCCTATTATCTATTCAAATTTATTTTTAAATTGCATTCTCTTACTCAAATTTAGATATACACCAGTGTTAATTTGGGAAGTTGTATTCCCAGCTTTTATTATCTCTGTTTCTGATAAAGCCATTCCTGTTAATTCTCTTGTGGAACAAATAAAACAGCTTGCTATGAAGTAAGTTAGTAAATACATTGTTATGCACATTTTTTATGATTATTTAAACAATTTATTTGTCTGTAATTGCTAATAAATGCAATAGATATTTATATATTTTTATAAATTTTAATTCAAATAATTTTTTTAAAAATATGATAAATAAGATATTGACCTCTGAATTTCTATTTTTTTTTTGTAGAGCCATCAAAAAATAAAGTTGAGATATAATAAAACTTTAAGAACAAAATTTATTTTGATTTTTCATAATTCACCCCCCTTTTAAACAAATTCCAAAGAATTGCATAAAACTTAATTTTATAAATGCAGCGTTTGTTGTGTAACATATTTTAAAAGCTTAAAAAAAGAAAACAAATTATTTATTTTAAGTACTTCTGGATACATGTATACTTATGTAATTAAAAGTTAATTTTATTTATATTAATAAAATTGGCATCTTGTGTTGAAAATAAGAGTGAAAGAAATTAATATCTAAAATAGTTTGTAGGTAAAGTTTTGACTAAATAGTAGACAAAGTGAATACTGCATGACAATTTTGTAACATTATGTGTTTGGGTGGTTTTGTTTCAATATATGTATATATATTTCAGAGGACATGGAATTAATAGTGATCTTCTAACCACTTTGTTTGCTCTTCGTGAAGAGTACTGTGACACATCTTCTGAAGACTTTATTGAAGATTTAATTGAAATTTTGAAGGTAACATTTTTTTTGTTATCTTCTGATCCATTTTAAAATCCATTTTATAGTAATGAAATTTATTTTGTAAACTTGTTATTTTACTGTTAGTTGGAGTCTGTTCCATTCCGTGAAAAAATTGAAGATATCCAACTGCATCTGACATCACCTACTCTGGACTCCTTGCACATTAAATCAGTAAATGATTTGGAATACAATAAAGGTAATATTTTATTGAAGTAAAACATATTTAAATATTTTCATTGCTTTAATATTTTTTATTATCTTAACATTAATCAGTTAAGATGATAATTTTTGTTTATTATTCTTGGCATAAAAATGTGTGGAATGCATTCTCCAAAGTGAAAACGAAACTGTAACACGCCTTACATATGTTAGCAAAATATTATATAGCATTAATGTTTTGGATATGAATAATATATTGTATTTTGTAAAGATGTAACTTCTATTAAAATGAAAATGAAAGGATGTATATGATAGCAGTAATGTTTTAACAGCACTAATATAACTAAAAATTATTTAATAAATAGTAATTAAAAAATTCAGTTTGATTTGAACAATTTTATGAACGCATTTATTTCATATTTGCCAATTTCTGCAGGAATTTGCCAAATACAAAATTGTCTCTAATTGTAAATCTCATTCATTTTCAATTTTACATCTTTTTAAAGCTAATAAAGAATATCTTAGTATACTGTTAAATGTACTAGATAAATATTTGAATACAAAATAAATATGAATGATTTTATAAATAATTTTTTGTTATCTAATAAATTATTAATTTATAGATAAAATAAAATAGCTAATCACAAATCATTATTCTTGCATTTGATTGATTGTTAAGATGAAACACTAGTAAAAAAAAAATAATAATAAAGAAATTCTTATTATTAAAAAAAAATTCTTTTACAAAAGAAATATGACTTTACAGCAACAATAACATGCTTGAATTAGTCAAAACTAGTTTAATTTTCAAATTGCATAACAAAGAAGGGAAAATCAATTATAGCTGTTATAATAAAGTTCAATTTTAAGAAACTTTTTTAAAATGATTCTTTTAATATTTTTGGAAACTTATTTTTTTATTACTTTTCTCTTAATATCCATGAATTCAAAAATAATATTTACAGTGCATGATAATTAAAGGTTTATTTTCTTAATGTTTAAATAAATGAATTATAATTTAAAAAGGATATAAAATTTTTTTTTTATGATTTTGACAATAATAATTATTAAACGACTTTTTATTGTTAATTATCCTTACATTGTTTAATTATAAGTATTAAATAAATAAATAGTAATAAGTTACATTGAATTTCAAGGGAAAATAGTGTAAGAATATCTTGGATCCTTGTCTTTTTTTGTAAGCAAAAAATTTATAAATTTATTTGGTTATTTGATTGTTATGTTCTTGAATGCCATCACTCATAAGCATTGACATTTATTACTATATGATAGTGAATTGAGTATGCCTTAGTAGTAGCAAACTTGTGTTATAAATAATGAATGTCAGGACACTATATCATTATAATGATTTTAAGTGAACTTTTGGTTCATTTATGAAATTGTTGAAAAATATCAGTAAATAATTTTTATAGAATAAAAAAAAAAAAAAAAAAAAAAAAAAAAAAAAAAAATGCAAATATTTAGATTTTTTAATAAGATTTTAAATAGATAAAATTATTAAAGATATTTTTGATTTATGTTTGCTTTAAAAACATAGTTTTAATTTAATAGATATCTGTTCTTATATGTGGAAGATTGAGGATCAAGTAACTTTGCTGAAATTTCATATTGCTAATGTTGCTCAAGTATGGAATTCAAGGTAAATAATTTTTATTTATTTTTATATCTGTAAGCAGAATTAATGATGTTAATTTTTTCATTAGTTATCTTTTCAAATATTAGTCTTCATTATAATAAAATACATAACAAAACATTGAAAATTTTAATTAAGAAAAATAATAAAAAATTTAATGAATTTGGAACCAATAGCAATACACACACTATTTTCAAAATATCTGTATGTTTGAAAGATTAAAAATTCATTTTTTCTGTTGCTAAGGGGAATTGAAAATAAAATTTAATTTTCTTTACCCACCACACCAATAAACATTATTGAACAGTAAATTTCAATGTAATGTTTAAATATAGCATTGTAGTGTAAAAATATTTTATGTTTTTGTCTTATGAAAATGAATTTTACTAATGCAAGTGACACAAGTGTTTGCAAGTTCACATGGTTTACCATTTTCTTTTTTCTGTAAAAAGTGTTAATTGAATGAGACATAATTTGATGGAAAAGAAATATTTGGAAAACATAGGTTAGCTTATATTTCTATAATTAATTTGGTTAATTGTATTTGAATTTTTAGTCTTTGTACTTCTCTTATTATTGCTTTTACAATTACAATTAAATAGGAGTTATAATATTGCATATTATGAAATGTATTTAAAATATATCATAATTATTATTAGTTTTCTGAATAATTGCATGTGTCTAATTTGATCTAAAAAAAAAAAAAATTATAGGATACAAGAATTTATATCTGCTAGAAAAAAAGAACTAAAAGTCCAGTCAAAAATCTCCCAATCTGGCCGAAATTCAGAGGTAAAAATGTTAACAATAATTATGAATTTTTTAACAACTTAAATTAAATTTATTTTTTCTTTTATTATATTTAAAATTTTATCACTTAGTAAGCTAAAATTATTATTTGTTTTTATAAAATACTATATTTTGAATTGAATATATTAAACTCTTCAAAAAAGTAATTTTGTTTTCTGTAAGAGATATAATACTTTTTTTTATTTCCTTAATTTTTAATTTTGGTTATCCATTTAATAAATAGATTAATAATGTTACTATATTTCATACATTAATTGCCTTAAGCTTTGAATGAATCCACAAGTACATGTACTTTAATTTTATTTCATTTCTCACTTCTGCTTTTAAAACTCTTTTACTGTTTACCAATTAAACGGGCAAAATTTTTAGGTAGAATTTGTGCTTTTTTATTGAGGTTATGCAACAATGGAGCACATCTTTACAAAATCAGCAAAGTTTCAAATTAATTGACATTGTAAAAGTATGTACATGTACTTTACCAAAATATAGATCTAAAATGGTTCTAGTTTAATAAATTCATAATTATCTTGTGTTTGTTAAAAATAATTTAGATAATTTATTGAATAAAATTTATATCAGAACCATTTGAGATATTAGAGAATAATGATAATGCAACATCATTAACAAAACATATGTATACTTCTAGGGACTAAATGTTGTGTTTTAGAATAAAAAAAAAATTCTGTTATTGTTATTGCATTAATGAATCAATAATTTAATTTACTATCCAGCGATTGTATAATTAAAGTTTGCCTTATTATGAATATTCATGAATTCATGGGCAAATAATTTTATAAGAAAATCTAGCTAACCTGATATTAAACAATGAAATATTTTAGATTCTAAAAATTTCTTATCCCATAGATGCTTTATACATTTTCTTACTGAAAAAGATATAAAACATTTTTTTTTTGCTGTTGAAACAATTAAATATACAATGACAATTTAAAATTTTTTTAATAACTATTTAAATTTTGCTGAATTTTGAAGTAATTTTATATGCATTTACTATAAGAAACTGTGAAAAAAAATGTTTTTTTTGAAAATGAGTAATAATGCATAGCAAAATAATTTTTATGGTCAAATTGATGTTTTCATATCAAGAAAATACTTAATTTTTTAAATATGTTATTGCCATTTTACTATTTGATGTATACGTATATAATGTGTGTTTACTATTTAAATGTTAAAGCGATTTATTTCTTTTTGTTAGGGTTCTTTTAATTTACCTGAAGATAATGTTCCAAAACCTAACAGTATTTCTCCAGATGATCACACATTGAATTCTCTTAATGTGAGTGTTGCAGATTCTAAAACTTCTGATTCTAAAAGAAGTATTCTTACCACAAAAGTGTGTCCAAAAATAAAATCAGAAAACACCAAGAAGTATGTTGAAGCTTTCTGCAAAGAGAAATGTCGTAAATTTTCCTCTCCACCTCGTTCATTATCTTTAGGAAGCATCAGTGAAGTGTCAAAAATAATTCTTGAAGGTAGTAAACCTAAACGATCCAAGAGTGAACCTGATTATTTAGTTTGCCATTCAGATGAGTTCAACAATGTGTTTTTTCAAAGTAAGTGATAGCTCTGCTTTAACAATTCCCTTTATATTCTACTGATATCTTTTTATTTTATAACTTAATATTAGTGTATAATTGACATGATTTTGAGTTTATCTCAAACCATTATAATCATTAAGCCACACTTGAATAAATTAAGATATATTCTCATTTTTGAGATTATATCTCAAAATATTCAATTTTGGCGTAATAAAAAAAATGATAATGATTTACAAACTTGTGAGTTAGTCGCCCTAAGTTAGCTGCAATCATTTTGATGACGCTTAATCCTTGTTTTTTTTTAAATATGAAAAATTTTACCTAAAAATAAAGTTGTAAGAAAAAACAAGATTAAGCATACAAATATGAAGTTTTCAAGGAATATTAGAATTATAAATTTGATAATATTCAGAAGTTGATTTTCATTTTCCATTGGTAAAATTTTTCTAGTCTTTTGGAGGCAAGAAAAAGCTTTATCAAATTTCTTATCACTGTAAACAAAATTATCCTCAGCATAAACCAAACTTTCCATATGATGTTTAATTTTAAATATGTCTCTCAGTTAATTAATTATTTAAAAGGAAAAAATATTGAAAAACATTGAGTTTATTGAATATTTATTTAAATAAAGAATTTACAACTAATTGTTTTAAAGTGATCAAAATTACAGGAGTAGGATTATAAAAAAAAGTATTTTCAGTTAAAATTAATATTGTTGAAATATTTTTTCTGTGTTATTTAGGAGAAGGTAGTATTTCAAGTAGTGATTCTAGTTATGCATATGGTGTCACACCAGGAATTTGTGCAGCATTGAAAGTTTCTGAAGTAGAAGATTATGATTCATATGTTGTTTGTCATAAAGGTATCAAAATACATTTAATTGTTCTCTGTATTTACATCTATGATATCCTGAATTATTTTCCATGTCATTTGATTATTTGTTACTATAATAGTTAAATATCTTTTTAATGATCTTTAGATCTTATTTTTTCTAGGAAAATGTTATCAAATTATATGCCAATAAATAAATAAATTAATGAATTTACAATTTTCTAATTCTATTGTGACTTAATAAGTATTGATTTATAAAGAGAATCTATTGTAATTAATATTAGATATAATTTTCTATCTGTAATCTGCAAATTATATGCTAAACACCCTCTCAGCAAATTATAGGAATTTTATGCAGGAGCTTTTTTTTCCTAAAATAAAAAGAACATCCATTTGCATTTGAATTAATAGATCTCTTAAAAAAGTAGAAAACTAATAGGCAATTTAGGTGATGGAAATAGTCGTACTTGTGTGAAAGGAATAAGTAGGTACACTCATAATATGCCGAAAAAGAGTTAGGGCAAAGTAATAAAAAATTAAGAAGCTTTTAAAATGAAGTAACAAATAATATTCTTTTCTGAATAAATAATGGTATACTTCTAGGGACAAATAATAACTTCTTAACAAATAATATTCTTTTCTGAAGGTAAAATTAATAATTGATTTTTGATAATTATTAAGATCTTTGACTCTATCAGATATAAAGATTAAAATTCTCATATTTTATTATCTCTTTCTTTTGAAACATAATTCGATAATTGAAAAAAAAAAGTCGCTTAAAAATTTGTGTTAATCTTTTATATTATGCATGCAAATTCTTGCATTTTCAAATTGAGTTTTATTTTGTTTAATTTTACCTTTATTTGTATTTGCATGGAACATGTTCAGCAAATATTATTATTATTTTTATCACAGTTTTGTTATACATATATTTTTTTTGTCCAACTTCCATCATCT
Organism: Caerostris darwini; assembly: GCA_021605075.1. Classification (NCBI taxonomy): domain Eukaryota; kingdom Metazoa; phylum Arthropoda; class Arachnida; order Araneae; family Araneidae; genus Caerostris; species Caerostris darwini. The sequence continues at coordinate 52,943 of BPLQ01015570.1, forward strand.
TTGATGTTGAATAGTTTTTATTTTATTATTTTGGCTTCATAAATGTTTTAATGTTTAAAAATTGTTAGATTAACTTAAGATATCAAATCCCAGATATGAAAATGAATATTTCAATAAGTAACTGAGCCACAAATTGTTCAAAGCTTTTTTTTTACATTTTTAGATTATAAATAGGAAATTATGTTAATGTTGCCATTTTTTGGGGAAGGAAATAAAATATCATTTTAATTATCAGACTGTGTTGATGAGCCTACTACTGCATCTCCAGTGTCTAGAAAACATCATGAGCGCTCTAAATCTGAAACTGAAGCTGTTATCAGTCACAGCAGTCATGGTTCTAAACATACTCCAGAAAAACAAGGTACATTTAAATTTATTATTTAATAGCAATTCATACTCTGAAAAATGCTTTGATTTATTATTAATTTATTAACTATTAATAATTTATATTAAAATGGGATAAAATATTTTGTAGCTTCAATGGATGGTAAAACTGAAAAAAGGACTGTCAAGAATCTTCTCAGTCAGCTAAAACCAGCTTCCTCATTCACTCCTATAGAAAATCCTTTTTCCAATTTGGAGCATTTACTATTGCCTATTCCTACTAAAGTAAGGAATATTAGGCAGCAATAAAAATCAACTATCTGATTTTTGTTTGCCTTTTTCATTGTATTTTTAGTTACAAGTAAATGATTTTATATAGATTTTTTTTTCAATTATTGTGATATTCATGTTATAAAATATTACTAGGATTGTTAATTATTTTTAAATAGTTTATTGAAATTATCGCTTAAGAAAATAAACTATATTTAAGTTTTTATTTTTCAGTTTATTTAATGTTTAAGTTTTATTTTCTTTTCCCCACGTGCACTTTTATAAAATGCTGCAGAAATAAAAACAAATAACTTTTTAAAAACAAATTTCATAAAATTATAAATGAAATCCAAATGATAAAAATCATGGATATTTTGAGATTTAATGTTAGGAATTTCAACAGATATGTTTATTTAGTTTTGTTGTAAAAGGTTATTTCAATTAATAAGTGGTGAGACATCTATTTTCCAATAAAAATTTCTTAAATTTTATTTTATTTTATTTTGATTCATAATAATATTTTCTGAAACACTCACTAATACAATTATTAGTAACTTTTATTCTACAGTATTGACCAATGTTTGTATAATTTTTACAGTATCCAAACATAATAAAGATTATTCATATCTTTCAAGTTTTTAGATTTGAAAATATTCATGTTATATGTTGTGCAAAAATATACTTTATTCAAATACACTAGTGCATTTTAATGCATTATCTACAAAAAAGTGCATATATTTTGTTAAGTGCTTTTTTAAAGTAGAATACAGTTTAGGGAATCCCATAAAATAAATAATTAATTCTTGAAGGAATATTTCTAACTGCTGACACCTGATAACAATACTGTTGTGTAAGGTTAATACATTTAAGAATAATGCAGACTGATACCTTATATCTAGACTAATGTGCTATTATCTAAAGCTGTTATTTCCTAATTTTCTATAAATTAGAAAATGTTGAATATAACATTTTTTATAATACTTAAATGTTTACTTTTTATTAAATTAAAACCAGATCATGTTCTCTTTTGTATTTATCATCACATGAATATAAAATATGCACTATATGACTTTTAAAGTAAAAGTAAGATATGATTAGGAAGTTTCATTCTGTATGTCCCTGGTTTAGCTGATGTTTATAGTTTGACATAAGAGTTTTTTAAAAGGTTACATTGTACATATATTTTATAATGCTATAAATTTGTATAAGTATTAAGCAGAATGTGAGCAATAATTACCAAATTCATTACAAAAAAAATCATTTCTGTCTTTAGTTAATAATTGAATTTTAAAAGAAAATTATATTTAAAACACGATAATAACTTTTTTAGCGTTCAGCCTACTGCATAGAGGATCATAAAATAATCCTTTAATGTTGAAGAATTGTTTGCTTGGAATATTGCAGATGTGAAAAATTGCTGATATTTCATAAACTTATATTCCTCTGGTTTATATAACTTTCTGTTAAACTAGTACTTTTTCAAATTTAGATTTATAGTTGTGATTTCCAAATCAACACAATTTGATCACATGAAGTTAAATAAACAAAAAGGCCACTTTAAAATTGATGTACAAACTGCATAGTTTGGAGTTTGTTTATTAAGTGAAGATAATATTTTCGGGACTCTGTCACATTTTAAATTGTGTTCATTTGATATTTTATAATGAAGGATTGTTAAATAGCTACTACAATCCTTCATTTTCATTTAAAATTGAATGTTTTACTATGTAATATTCAAAAATTTTATCATTCATCCTAGTTTAATACATTATTCACTATTTTCATCGTTCCTTTCAATTATGTTGTGACAATTATAGGTGTTTTCATTAAATAATGTAAAAGATAATTATAAAAATAAGTTTTTTCATAATCTAATCGCAGATATCCAGTGTGATACTGATTGTATTTGTAAATTTTCTGAGCACCCTAAATTTTTTATTTTAATTTTATAAGTACTTGATAATAAATAAAATAATTAACAAACACTATTTAAAACTGAAATACATTAAAACATATAGCCGTATAGGCATATTTATTTATGAATACACAAAAAACACTGGCACGTGCTCTTTAGTCCATTTTAATCATAGAAGACACTAGAGCAAAAATAAATCTTTTATTCATCATAATTTCTTGAATTATTGTGCAAAACTCGTATATATCCCCATTGAGATGTGCATTTATTGATGAATTTAAGAATCTGCAAATTAAGTGGAAGTTAACGATCATGAATGAAGATTTTAAAATATCCCTAGTTTATTATTTAATTAGAATCAATTAATTGCTGTAAATTTAAATCTTGTTTAGGAAAATGAGTTTTTTATTTTCCTTGTTAAGAAAAAATAATGTCAATTAAAAGAAAATAACTTCATCATCATCTTCAATTCTAATAGTATACCTTCAATATCATCCAATAAAACTTAAAGCCAGATACACTTCTCTTTGCCTGCCACACATTTATATGTGAGTCCCTCGTGGATTTCTAGAGACAATTTCTCAGACCTTCCCAAAGACAAGATGTACCGTTAGGCACATATCTGACCCCTAATATAAATTCCTCACATACCAATATTAAATATAAAAAAAATATGCATTTTATTCTAATAAATATATAAAAATTCTTGCATTAAACAATTGACATTTGACATTAGTTATGGCTAATTATTATTATATGCTTAATTCTGTAAATTCAGTTTTGTTCAAAATTATCTTTTATCTTCTTCAGATTCCTGTCATTGTGCATGAGGGTGAACCTAGCTCCATTATTGCTTATGCTTTATCTACAGATGATTATGAACAGAAATTACAAGACCTGAAATTAAATCTTAATACTATAAATATCTCTCAAAAAGATAGCTTGACTTCTAGTCCATTATTGAAGCATAGATCTAATATAAAATTACAAAGCGAAAATCCTAGTAAATCAGATGTGCATTTCTCAAGTGATGATACATATGGTAAGTTTTAAGAATTTTTTTTTCTGTATAAAGGTGTACAATTTTTTATGGAAGTAAATTTTAAACTCAATGTCATTCATGATATTTAAATGGAAGATTTTAATTTTTGAATGAAATATTATATAGAATATTTTTATTTTATTTTATTTTATCAGTCTATTAATTAAAGGAATTTTAAAATAAGATCTTCAACACATTCTTTTTTTTTAATATGTGAATTTAAACAAATTCTGTGTATATTCTTATTGATGTTGATAAATTGTACTGAATACTCAATCATTTATGAGTGTTAGTTATTGAATAACTGTTATTAATATTTCATCTCTGAAACAAATTTTGCATTTATTTTCAAAGTCTGTGTAATAATTTTTGTCGAAAAAGATGCAATTTCCTTTAAAAAAAAAGTCATTTTGGTAATTGGTTTGTTTTAATTAAAATTCAATATAAATATGATTTTGGTTTTATTTCTTAACTGCCTAGTCTTTGAATTTTGAGGTTATCACACAAAAACTTTGTAAGTCTTCTAAATTTTTTTGATAATCTAAACAAATTTCTACAATAGTTTTTCCTTTAAAAATTTTTTTTTCCCCAATTGACCTAATTAGTCTTGGTATATGACTGAATACTATTAACATATATAAACTCATGTTTGTAAAAATTGCAACACCATGAAGGAATCGTCATAATTTAATGAAATTTAATACACAGTTGAGTGGTAGTGGTACAAATAAATGAATAAATGTTCAAAGCAAACAAACAATAACAAGAGATCGGAATCAGTATTTTGTGTAGCCACCACGCGCCGCAATAAGTGCTGCTGCACGACGTGGCATGGAGTCAAACAAATTTTGAATGTCTGCCTGAGGAAGAGCATTCCATATTGTTTGTATGCGCACCCAAAGTTCGTCTGCAGAAGCAACAGGACGAGGATCACGAGCGAGATGCCGACCAACGAAATCCCACACATGTTCAATCGGCGACATATCCGGGGAATACGCAGGCCAAGGAAGAAGCTGTACCTGCCGCGTTGCAATGAAGGATTGAACAGTCCTAGCGATATGAGGGTGGGTATTGTCCTGTTGAAATACAGCGCCTGGAAAGCTTTGAAGGAAGGGAGCAGCTTGGGGCTGTAGAACTTCACTGATGTACCGGTTGCTGTTCAGATTGCCCACAATTCTTAGCAATTGAGATCGTCCATGATATGTTATGGCACCCCAGACCATAACTCCGGGTGTTCGTCCACTGTGGCGTTCGATAATGCACTCCGGAAGGTGGCGTTCACCGGCATAGTGTCTAACACGAATGCGGCCATCATGGTACCACAAATTAAAGCGGGATTCTTCAGAAAACACGACATGCTGCCAATCAGCACGCCAGTCTCTATGCTGAGCGGCCCATTGTAGCCGCAGGCGGCGATGGTTTAGCGTGAGAGGGATCCTGTATAAAGGAGTCCTTGTGCGCAGTCCACGCTGCAGCAGACGTCTACGAATTGATGAAGCTCACAATGAAACACCTGTAGCTATTGACCACTGGGCTGCCAATTGTCTAGAGGAAGCTGTATGGTCCGTCTGCGCCATGCGGACCAGGTGTCTATCATCACGAGCTGACGTCGCATTCCGGGGTCCACTCCCGGATTTCCGAGTTGTCCGACATTCGTCCGTCCACTGCTTCCAAAGACGCATTACTGTGCTGCTGTTACGCTGCACACGAGCGGCTGCTGCACGATAAGACAATCCAGCGATGATTCTCCCCCGATCAAGCTCTGTAAGTTGTTCAAATCTCGCTCTCTTTCGTCGAAGAGGCATAAGTAACGGTTGAGGAAATAAGTTTTCTTAATTCAATTAATTCTAAGATACTCTCTTTGATAAGCCATTCGATAGTTGGGCACATTCTATAATCCAGCACCGATCGAGACTTCACTTTTGTATTTTATTCGTATGGATTCAAGAGTTTGTTGAACTTGATTGCTAGACAGCGTCACTGTGTTGTCAGACTGATTTACTGGGAAAACACTCCCCATGCTAATATTAGTTTAATGCTTATTATTTAAACTGATTTTTTGCATCACATTGTGATTAATTATTTAGATAATAATTTTAAATATGCTAAATCTACTTGATTTCTTTTTAAATAAACAATTTGCTTGATGCAGTTTGGCCAAAGTTGCACCAAGTAAACAAAATTGGTACTTTTACCATAAAATAAAACTTACTTGCACACCTCGTTCTTTGTTATATGTTGTATGCAGAGTAAAATTTCCCTAATTTTCACTTCTTCAGGTAAACAGTTATGATTATTAAATTAATAAGTATGATTTCTTTTCCAGATGAAGAGTATAGAATTAATTTTATTAGAACATCCGTATTTTCTTTAACAGATTTTTCAGTGGATTCCTCTGATAAATCTCATTTGAAACCTACCAGCAAGACTACTTCAAACTTGCATCTAGAAGTTCAGTTTGTAGACCCTTCAACCAAGTTTTATTGTCGAGTATATTATGCTGAGCAGTTTCGCAAACTTAGAGGTTTAATCTTTCCAGAAGGCGAGGAACGTTTCATACGATCGTTGACTCACTGTATACAATGGGTGGCTAGAGGAGGGAAATCAGGCTCTTTCTTTTGTAAAACTCATGGTGAGTATCAAATACCATAATGTGTAAAAAGTTCCGTACCAAATTAATATCTTTTGAAAAAAATGGAAAAATATAGAACATTGTAAATTAAATATATTTATTCTGTGTACATTTCAGTACTGCCAAAACACAAATGAGGAGGAGGGACTTAAAATTTGTCAGTGTTAATTTTTTAGTTACCATTATCAAAAGCTTTTTTTATTGAATAATGAAGTAAATTAATTCTCTTTTAAAGAAATTTTATATTAATAAATATTGCAATCGATACTATTAATTGGCTACAAAATTGATTTTATTTCTCTTTTTTTCTCTCTTTTATATTAGATTTCTCTTTGTTATTTTACCTGAATGCTGAAAGGAGTGAAAGATATAACTAATTATTTGAAATTGACATTTAAAAATAAATTCATGAAACAATAAAGATATAATATGCAAAGCTTTAAAAGGGTTTTCTTAAATATACTAATGATTAAATTTTATATTTATAATGAAAATGTTTCATATACTTTTAATAATTCAAATTTTCTAATATGTAAAAAGAAAAAAATAGTTCTGTCTTGCAATCTAGCAAATGAATCATTGCACGATTAATTGTTGATTAGAAATATAGAATTTTTTAGAGGTGTTAAGCTACTTTGTATTAAATTAATGCTTTAATTATTTTTGCTTCAGATGATAGATTTATTCTGAAACAAATGCCACGGTTAGAACTCCAATCTTTCATGGAATTAGCACCTGCCTATTTCCAATATTTAAACAAATCTTATTTAGAACAGGTTAGTTCAAATTTAATTATAATTGCTGAATTTTTTTGTTGTTTTCATATTTTATTTAAAATTAATTTTGCTCATTTCATTTCGCTTTCAAAAATTTAAATCTGTATCTGAGCATTCATTGAATTTGTATGACTCAAAAATTAATTTCAACAGTAAAAATAATCATATTTGTTCTTGTAATAGACAAATTAAATATATCTTTTATGTATATACTACATATAAAAGCACATTTGCAATTGAATGTTTAGTAAAAAAGTACCCTCGACTTCTGCTAATTATACTTTTAAAGACTTTAATTTCTTATTAAAGGTTATAGACCACTGCCTTTTTTTTTTTCTAGAGGCAAAAGTTAATTTCTAAAAAAAACAAACACTGCCTAATAATTTTTTTTTCTGGGAAGAATATTAATACCTCAGTGTGAGAAATAAATAAAACAGAATTTCTAAATATTGGGTTTTATGGAGAGGAACATATGGTAACTGCAAAGAATGGAAAAGAGCCATATGAATCACATTGTAAATAAGCTATGAAGTTAAAGGCTATATTTTTATTTATGGCTGTCTTTCTACTTTTTTATTAGAAACCAACTTTGTTGGCAAAAATTGTGGGGATATTTCGAGTGGGCTTCAAAAATACAACAACAAATGCTGCTACAAAGATGGACTTGCTTGTGATGGAAAATCTTTTCTACAACAGGAATATCACAAGAAAGTATGATTTAAAAGGCAGTATTCGAAACAGGCTAGTCACTACAAATGGTGATCATGAAGAGGACATCGTTCTTCTGGATGAAAACCTTTTAAAAAGTAAGTCAAAGGAAGGAAAATAATACAGTAAAATGAAAGTTCTTTATTTCTAAATGTTAAAAGAATATTTTTTGTAGAAAATATAAAAATTGTAAGTAACTGAGGATTTGCTTATAAAATATTGATTTCTTATCTACAAAAATACATGCATAATTAAAAACTGAATACATTAATAAAGCTTTACTCTTAAGAAATCTATATGAAATAAAAATTGTTATTTATTTATAAGGCATATAGATTCCTTAACGTATAAATGTCAAGGAATCTATATGCCTTATGAACGATAATAATTTTTGAAGTGGAAATTTTATGAAAGCAAAGACAGCAATTTTTTATGTTATGGAAGTTGGCAGGTCTATTTTGCTCATTTTAAGTGCATCTATGTATTCACATCTTCTATTTCTGTTTGCATTTATAGAGCATGAATATAGCTTTTGTATTTTATTATACACATTTTTTTTTAGTTACCTGTGATAACCCTTTCTACATTCGACCTCATTCTAAAACTGTGCTTACCTTAGCCATCAGCAATGACACCCAGTTTCTTGCTGACCAATCTGTTATGGACTATTCATTACTGGTTGGACTTGAGGAAGAAAAAGGACAACTAGTGGTCGGCATCATTGGTAATACAAAATTTTAATTTAATCAGCATATGAAAAATATCTAAACAATTCAATTCAATTTTTTTTCCTAGTTTAATAACAAAATCTATCCTCTTGTAATCAAGGATATATTGTTTTAAAGTAATCAGTAAAAAAAAAAAAAAAAAATACTGACAAAAATGATTGTGGTACAACTTCATTATTTAAAAACTGAACTTGACATTGATGTTACATTTTTCATTTATTTAACAATTAATCATTTAACTAATTTCTCTTTTAAGTAATCCTTGCAATAAAAAAACATTCTTTCCTTCTTTCTATTGTGTTTAATACAAGTAAAACAAATTGAATAAAGTTATCTGCTACTTGTTTTAATTTCATTTATAAACTAAGCATATATTTTGGCCTTTCCTGCAACTTGTATTTAAAAAAAAAAAAAGTTTGTTTTAATTCACAAAGAAAATAATTTTGGTTTCATGAAAAAACATTGTTTTTAACTGCTTTCTTCTAATTCAAATTTATTTCAGATTACATTCGAACATTCACATGGGACAAGAAAGTAGAGATGTTGATTAAATCATCTGGTATACTTGGTGGCCATGGAAAAATGCCAACAGTTGTTTCACCTGAACTTTACAGAATGAGATTCTGTGAGGCAATGGATAGTTATTTTTTGTGGATTCCTGATCATTGGACTGGTCTAGGAAAGGGTGTAGATGGATAATTATGTAAAAAAAAAATATTATAAATCATGTGTATATATTATATATAAAAGTTATAATAAATTTGATAATTTTAATAAATTATAACATTTAAATATTTTTATTCCAAACAAGAGTTATGTAAATAAATTTATTCATTCAAAGAAAAGATACATCTTGTAAAATTTTACAAAAATTTATACATTTGTGATATTTATAATTTGCTTCATTGGCATACAGAATGACATTTTCCACTTGATAATTTATCTCCTCCAGTACTAGAAAAAATGCAGAATTTTATGTAATTAGAACAACTAAATATAACATACACTATCTTATCCAGTTTAATATTAAAATTGAATATTAATATGGCAAATATTCATGCAATTTGTGTTAAGTATTATTATTAAAAAATAGCTTTGACTAACTTATAAAAAAAGAAATATTTTGAATTTAATGTTTATATTAAAATTTACGATAATTCCATAAATAATCATGAATTTTTATTATTTAATTTCTATATTTCAAAAAGAAAATATACATTTTACTTTCAGTATTTGAATTTTCAAAGACAGTAATAAAAATATCAGTACTATATTTTTAAAAAAGGTTATTAGTCTTACTTGTGCTATCCTATGGATTTGTTCCACTACAGCAGGCATCACAGCAGAAGCACTTTCTTCTATAATGGTATGTATCATGTTGGTACATTCTTCCTCATTTAGATCAAATCGGAATTTGTCTTGGACCTAAAAGAATAAATACATCTTAAATATTTGCAACATGTTAATTATTCATTTTGTACTAAAATTTGATTATCAAGAAGATCAGCAAAGAATTTCAAAGAGTAATTTTATATAATGTTAACATCAGCATGTAAAATTATACATTTTAGAATCTGCAACAAATATAGTTAATAGAATAATCTACATTTGCTACACATTACTATATAAAGGGCTTGTTAATTATAATTCATTAGAATAACTTTACTACAATAATAAAAAATACACTTTATAAACTAATTTTCATAATTCTAATGTAACGCAAATAAAAACTTCTAGAGATATTTTGATAATGGTTATAGGAACTCACGGTAGACGTTTTGTATTTATTAGTATTTAAATGTTATTATAAATTTCATGACATTTTTAGCTTTTAAGTAATTTCATAATAAAATGCTTCTGAGCTGAAAAACAAGTATATATGAGAATGATTTACAGAACACAGTATAGAATTTTTAAAAAACTTTGTAAATCCCAGATTAAATTTTTTTTTTTTAATAATATGGTAATTTTATTTTAATTATCAGAAATATTGTTTGTATATAATTAATCTATATTTGTTTGAAATATGTTATTCATCACAAAATTTACCTTTTTAACTGTTTTATCAGGCTCTAAAGCAATATCTGGTACACTGGCATCCACCATAAGAGAAAATAAATTCAGAAACAAATTGCCATGTCTGAAAAAAATGTAATAAACTATTTTTACCGTAAGTTCATCTAAAAATCCATAAATAAAAAAATTTCACACAATTCTGTAGAATTTCATTCTTGTTTAAATGAAGGAAATTCTAAATTCCTTGAATTATATAATTGACTACACATTGTAAAAATGCAGTTTCCTTTCCATACATAAAAGTTATAAAAATATACTTTACACTTACATTTTTAAAATCTTACATGAACAATAGATAAGGTTCTTTTACCTACGCAGAATCAGGAATGCAGTAACAGCATGTTGGCGGAACATATTATAATTATCAGAATGAATTCCCCCCATGGCATCTACCATTTCTTTGCTGAGTTTCATCTGAGGAGGCATGGGTTTTGGATCTCTGCCCATGATATAGCCAAAATCTATGTGAAAAAGCTTACCTGTGCAGTGGGGAAAATAAAAATGAAACAACTTTTTTTTCTAAAATGTATAATTTTTTCATTATAATATTTTATGACATTAAAGTATTAACATAAATTTTAGCATTAACATTTCATATGAATTTATAATAAAAAAAAAGTGTATACCTATCACAAAAAACTATGCGAATTTGAAAATTTTATTTAAAAAGCACTTGGAATTTTTTTTTTTTTTTTTTTTTTAAACATATACCTCTTTTAAACAAATTCACTACATTTTTATTTGCAACATTTTTATCTCTCTATCACATGAATTTAAAGAAAAATTTTATAAAAAAGATTTAAGGACTTCTCACTCATATCAAATTTTACTTCTATATCATTTTTTTTCCATAAGGAAATGATAAAATATTAAAAAATAAGCTAAAAAAAAGTCAATTTAAGCATAAAATCTATTTTTAATATAATAAATTTACATTCTATAATTTGTAAATACATATTTACTAATTATGCACAAAGTAGTAGATTTTACTAAAATTGATATTGCTATAAATATTAAATTGTAGGCCTGATGAGCATAGAGCTGACAACACTCCCCGTAAAAAGAAAACTTATATTTCGGAATTTGGCAGAAGGCCTTGGTGCACCATGGAAGTGGAAGATATAGATCAAATGAATTTCATACCTGTTTTGGTCAAAAGGAGATTGTCCAAATGTCTATCCCCTACACCAAGCAGATAAGTGATAACACAGTATCCAGCTAGAAAAACAATAAGAGATTTAAAAAAAAAAACATGTAAATGTCCTCAATTGTACTTAATTATATGACACTAAACAGCATAAAATATTTAAAGGAATTTACCAAGAGATTTGACATAATTTTCCATCACATCAGCAGCAATTCCAAAAGGCCCATTTTCAGATGGAGCATGAGCTCGGAAGAAGCTCTGAATGTCTTTATGCTCATCTAAAACAGCATTAATAGCTGTAGATTCTATGTATTGGACAAATCCTGAAATATAAAACATAATCTAAAATAAGCATTTAGAGAAAATAAAGTTACTTTATAAATGTAAAAGCAATTTTATATAAATTTCATAGGAACATGATTCCTAGTTGATGACTTTTATAAGACAGCCTTCAATTATTATTTCCAATCTGCAACATTTTTGGTACATGAATTTGATGGCATATTTTGAATATTTGGCATGCCTCATATATGTTTAATTGTCTAATAGTTTGGTGATCTTGTTAATCAAGGAAAATTGTGGTAGTCTAAAGATATGTGAGCTGTATAGGGCCAAATATATAGTTCTGCTTTTAATATTGATTGACTGCAGAGAACCTGCAGTAATATGCTCCAAACCGGTAATGGCTGTGTACCTCTGTAAAATTAAAGATGAATAGGACCACTTGTTGCACCTCCTCCACATAGGATTTCAATGATTGTTTTCAATAAGACTCAAGCAAAATCCATTGCTGAATACTATGCAACATCAGTTTGTCACAACCATGAACACTGTCACTATTCCAAATGGTTAGGCAAAGTTGTGGGATTTAAGGTTGCTGTGAGCTGTAGTTGTACCTCAACCAAGGATAGCCAGATAATATATTTAAAAATATAATTTTTAAAGAAAGCATTTTGAATAAAATCATAGAATAACAGTGATTTTCATAACATGTGCCTGAGCATTATGATGTTGAACAAAGACTTTGCCATGACTTTCCTCATATATTTCAATTCTCAATTCAAATGCATCAATTACAGATGTTAACATTCATAAATAATGATTTCACCAAGCTTTAGCAGTACATGTTTTTTTTTTAATTGTCAAGGGTGTTCTTGATTTTCATCATTAAAATCATCATCTTTGAAGCATTTCAATCAATTTTGACAATTTCTGTCAGCTAGTGAGTGTTTCTGTAAGTTTCCACAATAATTCGACTTATCTAAGCAGCACTTTCTTTTCTCAGTTAAAACAGAAAGACAAAACTATTCACAAATATCTTTTTACAATACAACATTTTACATTTTAAAAGGAATGGGAAGGAGAAGGTTTTTATATTTGATTAATAAACATTAAACTCTAAAGACAGTTGTATGGCATTACTGAGTAGTGGCCAATTTAATTCATCTTGTAATAATGCTAGCAACACCAATGTAAAGAAAAACACATTCAATATCCAATAAATTTTTGTCTTTGGTAAGTTTAATTTAAAAAAAATGCAAAAAGTACAAAGGAATTGGGAAAAAATATATTGAACATGATGTTTGAATTTGGTGTTATTTTAATACTAAAATTTTAAATGCAGAAATTATATACATAAAATACTTTAAAAAAAATCTAGAAAATTTAATGTACGAAACCAGCAATCATTTTACATAAATTCAAATATATTAATCAATAGCAAAAAAAAGTCAATATTATTTCAAAGTAATAAACTGTCGACAGATTAAACTGTAATAAACTGTCAGTAATTTATTAGCTGTGGCAAATAAAAAGTGAACATAAATTGAAATTATGAATGAAAAAAAAAGTTTTAAACTTATATAATAAAACATTTGAGAGAAATAAAATTGCCTTAATTTCAAGAAATGTTTTTAAACAGTTCTAAATATTCTTCACTTCATTTCTATAAAATAAGTTATTAATAGAAAAAAAATAAAAGAATACAGCAATATATTAAATATGAATTATAAAATAATATAGGTGAATAAGAATACACATCATGCTAGTCTCACTTCCTATTTGCTATTTTTTAAAGATGATTTTTGAGCTAAATAGTTTGGGAACACAATTTAACAACCAAAAAATAAGCTTTTAATTTAATTAAAAAGTAAGAATTTATTATTTTTTCACTAGATAAAAAAATAATAAATTTCGACTTTTAAGTAAGTTTTCTGTTTTAGGACATACAAACATGGGAATCTATCACTTTGAATACAGAGTAAAATTAATTCATTTTCATATCCCGATGATCACAAAACTTTATTGTGATTATATAGAATTAAGTTAAAATTATGGATCTTCATTAAATAACGAATAAAAGTATGATATAATTTTTTTTATATGAATAAATTTAAGATTCTTCAGTAAAGGATATTAAATACATCACATTTATTTATACTTAACTTATGTAAAGGAGTTTTTTTTCTTAAATTTTAATAAAATTCCTGAGCCTTTTTTCACTTGTAAACATAATTTTATAAATCTAAATAAAGCATAAGTGAGCATATTTTTGAAATCTAAATCAAATCAAGTTAATTAGTTCAACAAAAAATTCATTTTAAAATAGTTACTAACTTACCATGTTTACTACTGCAGGCAAGAACACGGTAAGGTGTGAGCTTTAAATCCAAATTCTCATGTTGAAGTAACTAAAATATTAAAACAGCGATTGTTATTATTTACTTTGTACTTAAATTTCTTTTTATGCAAATTCATAATTAAATGAAATGGAATATCCAAAGGTATTTTTACACAATTATTTACATTTTTTCAACTCTCACACAAGGGTAGGACAATGTTGAAATATCTAAAAGCAATATATCACCCATCTAATATCGCGATATATCGTTTTTATACAGATTTCAAACTTCAAGTATGGATCTTTTTGAGTCATAAACAATGAAATGGAGTCTAAGTCCACCAAATACTTTAAGCAGCAGTCAAGCAGGAACAAGATTGTATAATTGCCAGCTCGAATTCCCCATCCTGTAAAGCAGTTATTTCTATTTTAGAAATTGGAACAGCTTTTCTTCCTCGACTCCCATCAGAAATTGGAAGCTGTTGCTGGTCAACACTGATGCGCGCTTCTCTAGTTGTATTCTTCCGAGATCATTGGAAGCACCAACATTGGAATGAAAATCAGAGTCAACAAGTATTTTAATATTGTATATTATGGCATACATATATGTTATTAATGTTACAAAACTCCAACAGTTTAAATCAGAATTTTGTTAACATTAAACTAATGAAATCGGATGTGATATTGGATTTAAATTATTATTTCAATATCAATTTAGCAACCAGACCGAATGTGGGCCATCACTCTCACACAGCTAGCCAGCCAGGAGATATGGCCCAGGGTGTCATTTCATTTGATTGCTAGACCCCTTTGGTTGTTCCTTGTACACCAATGTAAATACACTGACAATATTTTATGTCAATTGTATTGCCCTTCCGTTTGCTGCACTCTAAACTTAGATTTCAACAGGAAAATATGCATGCACATGCAGCAACGTTTTCTTAATTTCTAAAGATTGGCTTTTCTATGCATTTGCAAACACTTGCTATCTATAGCAGCAGATTGCACCTCGTACCTATCCAAGATCTTGTCAATCTATTTATCATGAAATCCCATTGGCTACATATGGTAAAGAAAGTAAAAAGTTAGAAAAAGATATCCAAGGAAAGTAAATGACAGAAAATTACAGTACCTTATCCATGAGTGATATCGTTTGCAGTATCAGTTGATCTTGTCGCAGATCATCACCCAATTTAAAGATGGTAACATATTCTTTATCTTCTGTCGTCAGAAAAGTCAAACGAGTAGGCATAAGAGCACTTTTGAATAAGGTGGTTTTATCTGGAACAATACCCTTCACTTTGACTAATGGATCTAAAGGTAAGGGTAGAGGTTCAAAGTTCAAAAAGTCTATCTTGTGTATGTCTTTGTCTAGCAATAAAGCCTGAAGTCTGTCAGTCTAAAGTAAGACAAATATTTCAATTTTTTAACAAATTTTTGTAAGATTTAAAAAAATATTTTTTTAAATAAAATCAATATCTCAAAAAATGCCACATTTAAATACAAAAAAATTGACGAAAGTATTTGTAAATATAATAAAGTATAGATTCTAGAAGAAATGTTAATAATTATGAATGCAAAAAATTTAAAAACAATCAATGCATTCAAAATTTTTAAAAACATTTCATTGTAAATATGTTTTATAGATAGGCTACAACATATATTTAAAAAAAAATATTTTTCCCTATTAATAAATTCACCTGTAGAACTCGGGCATTTTGCATTTAAATTTATATTTTATGTCTTTTGATAATTGCACAAATTTATTAAAATGTTTCTTAAAATTACAATGTTTTAATTAAGTTAGTTAAAAAAACATCCTACAATTGATATTAAGTTATATTTCAAGGATTAAACTGATTCACATTTTTTTACTTTTTAAAATTTGACAACACCTACATTTTTTATTTTTTGTGATGTGCTTTTTATATACAGCTTTCTAGTTCTGTCAACTTCTGAACAGCTTAAAAATGGACTTTCTCTTAATATTTCTGACATTTATTTTGCAAACATAATGTGATTATGATTTATTATAATTAATTTTTTTTAAATTGAAACTTAATAAAAAGAAATATTAATGAATAACAACTTTTTATTTATTTAAAATGGAAATTAAATTACAAGGCAACATTATTATTTCAATGTTAACACTTCTAAACTTTCAAACTAATTAAGTAAAAGATATTTTCATTATAATTTTGAGATGTTAACTTTCCAATAAAAAAAAACCCAACAGTAAAATGAATTCATATTAAAATATTTAAATAAATAATAATAGGCTTCAATATTTTAATATTGTATAAAATTTTAATGCAGTAACAATATTTCCAATGATAATGAATGTTTTTGACACAATTGTAAACTTTTACAAATGATTTTAATTTTCTTCATTACTCATTTCTTATATTTCATGACAATTTAATGTTTGATTAAAAAGATTTTTGTATTGTAAAATGAGTATTTCATTAAATGAAAAAGATTTAATTAATTGCAGGCAATTTAATTTGTCATTTTAAATTAATATTTATTATCATTTTGAAACATCTATGACCTAATTCTTATTAGCACTCTGATAGACTATCCCAAGGGGAGGCTATATATTTTTTTTTACTTAATTTACACACGCACGCACGCGCACACACACACACACTTCTTAAAAAAAGTAAAAAGCAAAAAGATCTAAATATTTTTAAACATAAAAGATTTTACCTTTTTACGTCTACCCCCACTTTCTCTAGCAACAGTTTTCAAAAGGTTCAACAACTTTTCAACAAAATCTCTTCCTCGATACAACAACTCTTTTCGCCTTTTGTATTCAGCATTTCCCTAAAATCATGTTAGAGGGGAAAATTGTTAACTATTCACAAATAAATATTAATATAGCTTTGAAAATACAATAAATTTTGAACAATATCAAGCGAATTGATTAATAACTGTTTTAACGTTTAAACTAATTATAGATCCAAGACATTTAAAATTAATAACATTTATTCTTACCCGCTGAAGAGTTAAGCTGAATCTCTTCATTACAATTTGATACATTTCCTTAATTCGAGTATTTTTGGAATGGTTTTCAGGTTCTTCAACTTCTATTATAAGATACCTGAAATTTTTTTTATTTAAATAAATTTTTTCAATTTTACATGCATTAATAAATTCTATTTTTTTCCCAATCCAATTTTATAAGCAGAAATACATAATTCTAGTATACATAATACAATAGAATACATAATTCTATTATATACATAATTGAATAGTTTTAATTGGATACATACCAATAAAAATAATTTGCTAACATTTCATTTGCACAAGCTCTATCAATGAGAAATGTGGCAAGATCAATCTAGAATAAAAGTGAAACCAATTAAAAAAAATTTTCCCGAATAATCAAGTTATAACAAAACACTTAATTTATTATCAATTTTTTAAAGCTGATTTTTATTTTTTACTGCTTTTCACTATTTAATTTTGTGTTGATTTAATTTTCTTTACATAGTTTTAGTTTAACTTAGATAATATAAAATATCTCCTATTTAAAATTTCAAATTGTTTTTCAAATAAACGAAAAATAGATATTAAAATCCCTCAACTACTATTCAATTAAATAAAACATAACATTGAAAAAAACTGTAAATGATTGATATATTATGACAATTAAGAAAAATAACAAATTGATGTTTTATATTTCATTACATCCATATTTCTAATAGCAGGAAAGGATGGTTCTAAAGAATTAGGTTCAGATGTACTTGGTGATGAATCAACAAAACTATCATGTTTTTCAGAATCACAACTTGTTTGTGAGCTGCTTCTGAAATGAAACAAAAAGAATAAACTTTATTTTTATGAAATTAATAATAAATCTTTTTAATCAAATGTTCATTAAAATCATGAACAAACTTTTATTTATAGAATTCTATACTATATTTATAAATAATTAAGTACTGTAATATTTATAATAAGCATTTGAACATTGTAATTAATTATAATTATAAAATTAGAATAATAATAAATATACAATATAAATTTTAATAACTCACATGGAATATTAAATCAAATTACCTTCGTTTTTCTGAACCAATTGCATCAGTCTGTTGCTTGAAAGCTCTTTTGATTTCATCAAAATTTTCATATTTTAAAGCTTGTACTAATTGTAACAAGTACATTAATAAATCCTAAAACATAAAAAATAATTTTACACAAAAATTTATAAAATTACAAATTGACATTACAATAACATAATTACATTTTAGGAATCAATTGAAAACCATTAATTTTTAATATGAAATAAAGTCTGATCTACAATTAAAACTATTTTGAAAATGACATAGCCTATAAAAAAAAAATAAAATACAACTTATAAAATCATTAAGCAAAGTTTGAATAATTCATAACATTTCTTTTTTACACTCCTTAAAATTTAATTTCATAAAGTACATCGTTAATTGAGTAATTTTTTAAGCATAATAATAATTTGACAAAAGAAAAAAAATCTTTTTGAAGTAGAAGGTAAACAAAACATTAAAATTCAGTATTTTTTCTATTAATTATTACTATTTCCTTATCTATTAAAGATTACATTCTAAAAAAATAAAATTACAATTTTTTTACAGTACAGGACAATATAATTTGTATATTAAAATTTTACAAACCAATTTCTTTGAAAATTGTACATCTTTTACTTACTTCATCAGAAGCTTGTTTCAGTCGTGTTACAGCATACTTTCTTACAATAGGATGAGTATATTGAGGTGAAAGTAATTCTAAAGCATCTTCTACATCCATGGCTTGCCATCGAGCTAGAAGATCTAAAGCTTGTTTTTCTTCACTATTAATTTTCCAGTTGACACATTTTAAAAATTTTGCTAGACCCTGTACAGTATATGAACTAATAAACAACTTATATAAGGAAAAACATGAATTCAATAATTATATGAGGGGAAAAAAAAAAAAAAAAGCTTTATAAAAAATATAGCAAATTATTATAATCTAGCAAAATATCACAGTCACAAAAAATAGCATAATTAAAAAACCTGCTAAATAAATAAATAAATAAAAAATGCTAAGTTTAAAATATTTAAAAGTTAAAAATTAACAGCTACGTTAAAAATTTTTAACACTAATTTCAGATTTATTACAATAATTCAGTGATTTATTATTAGTATATTAATTGTTACATTCAATATCAATTCAATATTTGAACTGTATTAAAGATCAAGTCAAACCATATGATCTATAGCAAAGGAAATAATTTCTACTTTCTGGTTTCAGATGTCTGTACAATTGACATAGATTATAGCAATATATTCTTTACATAGCCAAGTCCAGTTTATAATTATTTTAATTAATAGTTAAATAATTATAAACTGGTTTTAACTATTTGAAATCTAAATTTATGAAAAAAATTAAGTTTTCAATTGTAAATAATCAATAATTATATTAAAACCTTTTAACAATGCTGCACTGTTAAAATAAATACCAAATTATATCTTACAATCTTAAAAATTTTTTTTAATCAATCTTTTTAAATATCTATCGATTATACTTGAAGAAAATAAAATATACAATATAACTCCCAAATTCTAATAACGTATTTTGTCCTTAATAATTAGACAAATTAGAATATTATTATATATAATTGTTTCTGCTACAACTTAATCAAGAACAATTACACATATAATGCATACAATGTATTTTAATTACTAATTTCTTATCTATTTTAATTAGAAAATGTATATATCATTAAAAGAAAAGTCATTTTCTACAATATGTGACAGGTAAAGAATTCATAAATGGTGCTTAACATCTACATTTGTGTATATAAACAGATTACATGTGACACAGAAATCACCATTATTTGGAAATCAATAAATAACAAGCCTGAGTAAATAAAGGAAATCTGAACAAATATAACCTCTTTTTATGTTTATTTTGTTGCACTTTCATGAATGCTTATTTTACACCAGCTCATTCAATTTGATGTAATTTTTCAACTGTCAATTATTTAATTCTTATAAATTGTTGGAAATTAATCATTTCAGATTTAAAAAAAAAAAAAAACTATTAAGTCAAGTTTTATAAATTAAAGATCTGTTACTACTCACATTAAGACATTTTCTTTTCATTAAAATAATGATTGATAAAAACATTTCTCCTCCCTATTTTACATTAGCTAAAGTCTCAGAGTTTAAATAATATGGAGATCAATTTAATAAAAATGGACTTAATTATATTCATGCTCCAAGCTTCTTTTCTTTGTTACAAAACGATTATATTTAATTTCTCATCTAGTAAAGTTTTAATTATAATTCCCTGTATGATTTTTTCATTAGATGATAATACAATTAACAGCATAAAAAATAGCTTGCTTTTATTGATTATACTAAAAAATTATATGCAAGAATTGTTTTCAATTAAAAATACATCACGAGCTTACTTAATTTTATTAACTTTTATTTAATATAATAAATGTTTTAGATTAAATATCAAACAACAAAGAAAAAAAAAATTACAAAAGATAATCAATGGCTTTTCTAATGTATATTTAAAAAATAAAAGAGGTTAAAAAGAACAATGAAATTATAACGAACATACCTTTTTATAGTTAGTGAGAGTAAACCGAAACTTCCATATAATATCTTGCTCTTCAGAAGTCAACACTTTGGTAGGTAGGTAATCACAAATTGCCTATTAATAAAAGAAATCTGTAATTAAAAATCAAAAACCAGGGATTTCTATAAATATTTATTAGCAAATATTAATTTTAAAAATGAAACCTGGAACAATTTTTAAGTAATTAAGATCTGTAGATAATCAATAACAACATTAGTTAATATTGGCAAATTTGTTTATATAGTTTAAAAAAAATTAACAATGGGAACTGAAAGTTATATAAGGAAAGGTACTTAAATTAAAAAAAAAAAAAAAAAAAAATCAATATAAAATCAAAAATTATCTTTACTCAAACTTATGTATGTAGTAAAGGTGATAAAAAAAAAGGCCTTAGTTCTAAAAAAAACATTTTAATTTGCAAAAGGAAGGAGGGGGGAGGTTTAGGGATATCTTATTATGAAAACTGAAGTAATTTATCAAGATATATATATATCTTGATAAATTACTTCAGATGTAATATATATATTATTAATATTGCAATAATAACTTACTTAACAATTAATAAATTTTAAATTAAGCAGAATTTTCAAACATTCACTTTTGTTTGGTATCCAATGAAAATCTATAATATTTTAAATTATGAAGAAATTCAATACATAGCTTCACAAGTCTTGTGTAATACATTTTCTGCACAGATTCTCAAACTAATTAACTGAAAAAAGTATTTTAAAATAAAAATAGCTAATAGTATGATTTACTAAAAGTACAACCATTTAAATATTTCCATATGTTCAAAAAATTTACCACTAATTGATTTTTCACAACTGCATTTGGTTTCAGGTCTCTGTCAGTCAATCCATTTCTAATACTTCTTGCTAATTTATGGTGTTTGGCTTCTACTAGATTTTGCTGCAAAAACAAAAAGATTTAAATTGCTAATAAAGAATCATAAATTCTTTTCTTTTAATGAAAAAAAATATTACTCAACCTACCCCAGATATTTCTGGATCGGGAATAAAAACAATCTCTGAAGAGTTATTATTGTCACACAGAGCATCACCATCCTATAAAAAAATATAATTAAAAGGCATGAAATAAGTTGTGTAATTCCCTACAAAATAACACTGAATAGTTTACATTTGAAGAATTTTTTTTTTATTCCTGAAATGGTTTCATTGCAGATGAAGGAAAAAAAAAAAAAAAAAAAAAAAAATTGGTTTTAAAATTAAACATTTTGTTCTTCATTAAATTTTGCCAATAACCTAAAGTTAGTAAGAAAACCAAGTACATAACATGAAATCGATACATCAGAAAAATATCTTAAAAATATACATTTGCAAAATATATGAATATAAAATATTTTGGAAGATAATTGAAAAGAAAAATTAAAGAAATGTTAAATTCAATAATAAGAAATAAGGAATTTGTATATATATATCTATATATATTTTTAAAAAAAATGTGAACTAATAGATATGAAAATAATACTAGCATGAATATGTAAACACACACATTAAGAAATATTAATAATTATTTCTCACTAATGGGGCAGAGTAAGATAGAACTCTACATTTCAAGTAGTGGAGATTCAAATTGTTGCAGACCAACAATCTGATGTTTAGAAACAAGGAGTGTCAATGTTACAATATAATTTCTATTAAAAAAAAAAAAAACTCTTACTCCAATACTGCTTGAATAATTCTTTCTCTTCAACAAACTCACAAGTCTCCATTTTCTTTTATCTTGCCTATCATTTCCTTTTCTTCTTGTTTTGGTTTCATTTATGACATTATTTGCAATTATTTTATTTTTACAGCAACACTACCAATATATGGATGTTATAATTTTTTTTTACATCCAAAAGGTTCAAGTGAAAGAGTAGCACAATTTCACGTAGTAATTGAAATTCTCCAAAGTATTTAGCAATCAAAATTAGACGATAATTAATACAAAAATAAATAAAATAACAATGAATTATATAAATTAAAAATAAGAAGTATGCAATGCACAATTTTTTTTTTTTTTTTTTTTTTGATACATAGAGGAAAATAACACAGCACTTATCAAAGAAAATGCTTCAACTAATTTTTCATGTGAAAAGAAGGTAATATTCAAATTAAATACAGTCAACCAATCAATCAGCCAATTATTAAAAAAAAAAAAAAATTAATCATTTTTATGCAGAGAAATAAAAGGTATATTAACAAAAATCCCTCATTAAAGGTAAATAATAGCTACAGGTAATAATTAGAAAAGAAATACATTTATATGAATTGTTTAAAATATTACTTTGATAAAACATCCAGTTAAAAAATAAGTTTATATTAGATTATATTTGAATTATTTAATATAATTTCAAATTGCAATTATTATAACCTCACTAATGAAAGAATAATATTTAATATGAAAATTATTAGAAAAAAAAGGTTAAAAAAAAACTCATCTTTATCAAATGATAATTTAATTTTAATATTACTTGAATAATTAACGTGTTTTAAATGTTAAATTATTTTTTAATTAAATGATAATATTAGTTGAAATTTAAATAAATGTATTGTATATTATTATATTAAAATTATTTATGGCATATAAAAAAATCAATTGCATTAAGATTATGGGATTTAGCATAAATGTTTAATAAGATTTTTCTACTAACACAAAACACAGTTAGGTTTCTCTCAAACCCCACAACTCCTTTTATTGTAGCAAATTTAAAGTCTACCAAAGTAAAGATCTTACAGTGAAAAACTGATAAAATTATTAATGATTTTAGAGATAGTTGAAACAGGAACAAACCACATGCTTTTATTTTTCAGCCTACAAGCAAATTATTTGAATTAGAATTACAAGATATAAATCATAAAAAAGTGTTTAGTTAATTTTATTATTTACTCAACTACATTTTAAAGATAAAAGCTGTAAAGAATTATAAGGATTTTCAATGGCCCCCAAAAGTACGCACATTTATAGAAAGAGTACTGTAGGCTGGAACAAAATTTGAATATACTGTCCAATATTTTTTCATATCATCATTATATGATTCTGAACAACACTGAAACATTTTTTTAAAAATGTACTCAATTTCTTTTTATAAAAATAAAAATGCAAGGAGGCAGAGTAAAAAACATGTCACAAAAGTCATCTTGCATCAAAGCATTTTCAAATAAATTCATAAATAAATTATGGTTTGTTGCTTTATTTTTTCCATTTAAAAAATCGTTTAGTCTTAAGCTTTGCTTATTTACTTCGTACTACGGTATTTAATATTTAATAATGGCTCACAGTCATAAGAAAGACAGCATATGTAAACTGATTACATTTCATTAAAGCAGCAATAAATTAGTTTGGAATAACGTTAAACTTACTTCATTCTACTATGCAATAAAATGATTTAAAGAAAGAAATTGGATAAAAACAAGATTATTTGGCTAAGCTAACTCAGAATGATCCTAGATTTGTTAGAAAATTTGTGAAAAATTCCCATTTAAGTGATGTAAAACTTTCTATAGAATTTATTGAAAAGTTTTCTACTTTAATTACATCTGAAACTATTTGACAAGTGCTCAAATTAGTAGGTTCGGTTTGGTTTGTCGCTCTACGGTCATCTTGTGCACATTTTGGGCTAAACAGATTGGGACCTACAGTTTAAAGTGGATTCCGAACCACTACAAACATCCATGGCACCACTGGGACTTTACCGAGCGCAGAGACTGTGGTACCGAGTGCTAGCCACTCAGCCATTCAGATCCCGCTCAAATTAGTAGGATTATTATAAAAGAATTCTCATTCTGAAAGCAGTTACTAAGAAAAATTACAAACTAGCAAATTCAATATTCAGAAAGTAAATTCAATACGATCCTAATTACAAATAAACTAGTAAGTTCAATAAAATACTACCTTATACATTTATTTATTAATAGATAGAGCAGTATTTCATTGAAAATTTTAAGTGTACACATTTTTGGGACCATTATAAGAAAGAATAAATGAATAATGATTGATAAGTAATGAATAAATGCCTAACTTAGTGGGAAACTCCGCAATTAAAAATAAAACATTATTTAATTTATATATATAATTGAATTCTTACTTCTTCAAAATACACTAAAGTGTATTCGTGATTACCAGCAGTTATCCTAGGAAATTCTATCATAAGGAACATGAAATTGGAGGACCGCTTTTCCTTTTCATTGATCACTTCGATCTCTCGAAAGACTAAACGGTCCAACCAATCCACTTTGATCATGTGACCATTACGATGCTTTTTAGTTAACTGTAAAAATAAAACATATTAAAATAGTAAAATGACAAGAAAGCATACACAAATTCAATCTATTTCATGTATGATTCTTTGCCAAATATACTGAAACATTCTACAAATGTTATCCAACATCTCTAAAAAAAAATTATTGATCTTCTTATTTTCTTAGTCTGCAATTAAATACAACTGTACTGAAAACTATGGTATTTCTCCATAAATGAAAATATCTATTACCTCCATCATTAATATAATTTTTTGTATTACATACAAAAATTTTGAGTTTTGATAAGTTCTTTTTTCATGCAACACATTTATATAAATTCAGAATTTCGATGAATTTTATTTCTATGTAATACATTCTCATAAAATTGAACTTTATTAACATTAATTCATATTGCAGCCTGAAGGGAGACACACAGCATTGCACTGATCTGGGCCTGCATTTTTTATCTTACCATCTTTTTCTTCATTCCTTATTAATATGGATTTTTGAAATGAATATGTCAGTACTATAATGTAAGAAATTTTTATTAAACCTCTATAATAAGGGTGATTGTGGTTACTATTGAAATTTTCTGAAACAGTGTGTGAAAAAAATTGGATCACCAATCCAATAAATTTTTAATCAGGAATAATTGTGAGTACTACAGTAATTTTCAAAATGAAATTACATTCCTTCTCGCTTTTTCTTGCCAGGAAATATTCAATATAAAAAGTGCCAAGAAAATGCATTTTACATTTAATAATACAGTATATATACGTAAGCATTTATTTCACAGATGGTAAAATGAGCATTTTTGAAATGTACACTTCCAAATAGGGTAACATGAAATTTTAAGAGTGAATAGTAAAATTCTTTTTGGAATTATAACAAATTTTGCAGCACTATCATCCCTGCTCTATAAATAAGATGCAATTAAAACAACTAACAACATCAGTAACACCTGTACAAAATCACCAAAGAAATTAAAGTAGAAAAGATTATTAGACAATTTGTATTGCTTCGCCAATCTCTTTTCATCTCCACAAATTCATAGATTTTTATTCTTCATTTGTAACAACTATTTTTATAATGTCTATTGCAGTGCATGATTTTTGCTTTGAGTTAAAAAGTATATTCTAAAAAGTTCCTCTATTATATTTAATTCAGAACATGGACTAAAATGTAACTATTTATAATAATACTACTATTTTATAAAAATATTTTGTAACAATATAATATCTAAGTATTTGAGAATAAATTCATCACAGTTTAGGGTGAAAATGAAGAGAAACATACAAATCTTTAAAATTCATTTATTAGGCAGCATAGATAAAATTATTACATTTAGTTCACATGAAAGTTCTAAGTCTAAGGAATTGTTTTTATTAAAATTATTCTAAGTTCAACCAGTTTTAATCTGTACTAAATGAATACCTATTACCTTTTCCTATTTCTAATATGAAATACAAATTTTTTAATAGGATTATACAAAGTATGTCAACCTAAGAAAATGTTATAATGAACCAAAATTAAGATATGATATGAAAAATAGCAGAAACTGTTCTTATTAAAAACTAAAATTAGAAATTAAATTGAAAATCAAGTCTTTTTTTAAAAATGAAATCTCAAGCACAACAAATAAAGTAGATTATAACACATGAATTTTGAGGTTAAGTGAGTTACATTTCAGTATTTCTTTAATTTTTAGAATAAAATTCTTGCAATAAGTTATTTTTAATGTTATAATTGTCATTTATTCCCTGATAATTAACTATATTACCTTTGATAATTTAGTCATCTGCTCTTTGGAACAATCTGTTTTTCCAGGGGTTTTTGTGAAAAGATTTCCATCAGCCTCTACATTATTCCAAAGTCTAAGATCATGCATACCTTGACGTAGAGCTCTTCATAGAAAATTAGTAAAAAAAATTATTATTAATCATCACTTTTTGAACTTAATTTATTTGAAAGATAATTGATTTATAATAGCCAAATGTGATTATACAAATTATATGAGATCTTCTATAAGTATGAAAAAGAAATAAATGTAAAATGAAGAAACAATAAATAGTATTGTGTCATTTCTTTGAATCACAAAGATGCAAATTTTAAATTAGACTTAAATATTTTTTAATAGTTTTCCATTATTCTATCCAAAATTACCCCTAGCATCTCCACAGAATTCTCATCAACAAAAATGCAACAATATAAAAAAAAATTATGAAATTTTAATAAAAATAGGGTTTACTTCATGCTAATAATATGTGTGCTGAAACTATTTATTACAAATTAAATTTTATGTAGAAAAATAAAAAGGTTTTTAAATACATCATGATACACAACATTTTGAAATCACAATATATGCATTGTAAGCGAATATATATATATAACAAACAGTTAATACATATCAATACTAATCCATTACACAAATCCTCCCTTAAGTCAAGAACTCAAGTTTTCTTTTTATAATAAAGGAAAATACAATAGCAATATATTTATTTATGCACATTATTGAATACGATTGAATGCTATCTATTTTTCTATAGATGTATTATAGAAATATCATTGCAAATAATTAAGAAGATTCTTACCCATATTTTCCAAAGACAGAAACAGTTGCACCACCAACTGGGATTTTCATATTTGGACCATAAACATCCCATACAGTAAATGCAAGCAGAGCATTTCGAGGTAATTCAGAAAACTTTACAGGAAGAGTTAGCCATTCATTCCAACTGAATTGTTCAATAAAAATGAGAAAAACACAAATTATAAAATTGCATTATTTTGATTTATAAATGTAAAAACTTGTTATATATAGAACAGAACTAAATATAATTACCAATATATCAAAAGTTAAATACTATTCTTCAGAAGAAATACCTTTTTTTTCTTGAATTACTGCACACATATGTATTAATGAGATTAATAAGCATTCATATTAATATATATATATGGTACTTATGTATTAACGCCACTGCAGCTAGAGATTTGGCGGTTTTTAAGTGCTGCCAATCTACACTTAAAATTTTTGTGACAAATCATAAAATATATAAAACACTTTATTTAAAATCAAAACACTTTCAAAATTCAAAACACTTTATTTAAAAACAAAGTAGTCAATCAGATTTGGGTGGAAAATGGGCCGATATAGAGTTTAACATAGATTCAAAACAGTTTCTATTTTGGCGCATTGGCAGCTCTTTATTGGCGCATTAGCGCAACTTCTGCTGTGGTGGCGTTAATACGTAAGTACCATAGATATATATATATATATATATATATATAGCTAACTATTATTTTGTTCAAAAATGCATAAGAAATGAATACAGTCACTCTTTTTATAATTAAATGAGTAAGACTAATTAATAAAATGATATAAAAATGTATAACAGCTTTATATGAAAATAAGTATTAATAATTTTTTAAGGTCAATAATAATTGATGCCTATTATTTTCACAACTAAAATCAACAACTGAAATGTCCTAATAATAACAAATAATAAATAAATTTAAAATTTTAATTAAATAATACATATGTTAAAATTTTTTCTTTTGTATAAATGTATTTAAAGATTTTGTTTAAAAAAATCTTAGATGCATTATTTATTTACACTCATTTTTGTATTTAAAAAATTTTTGAACTTTATTTCTGCAGAATCTTATAAAAGCTTTCTTTCCTTATAAACTTATATATCTTAAAAAATACAAAAAATAACATACCGAATATAAAAAGATATGCTAATTTCATTCTTTCAAACTCTTATTTTGTATGACATAATTTAATGTTATTAAAAAATTACTTATAACATAATTCATTTTCCTATGTCAAATCAGTAATATTTCAGATAATTTTTCATACTTTTTTAAGCTTGTCAATTGTAAAGAAGGGAAAAAGTGGCAAACATGCAGCACTATCTTTGTATTTAAATAACCACCAAGATCATCAAAAAATTAATATTGACAGATATTCATATTCACAACTATAGATGCAATTTTTAATATCAAGTAACAGCAATTTTCTTAAAAACAGATTCAAAACTAGATCATGTTTTAGATAGATTCAGATTTTTAATTCATAAAAATAGATTAAATTATTCATGGATTTATACATAATGTCCATTTGTTTATTTCCATTTCTGTTTTTTAAATACATATAGTCCAGAAGTTTCATTAAAATCGAGCCAATTTAAGATATCAATATGAACTGAAACTATTTATTATAAATTAGGTTTGAAGTAGGAAAAAAATATACACTTTTTTTACATACACAATGCTGTACACTACTTTGAAATGAAGATATAAGCATTGCAAATGCAAAAAAGTATTATAAAAAGTTTATGATATCAATAGATTTTTCTGTAAAATTCTATTCTCCTTTAGACTTTTGAGTCTAACAGTTCTTTATGATAATACGGGGTAAATTGAATAGAGACAATATTTTCATTTGCATACATAATAACTATGAATTTATTTTAATTAGCTATTAAAAAATAATTGCAAGGAATTTTCTATGTTTGTGAACAATAGCACTATTTTTCTCAAAATCAATGAAAGTTCTGTAATTGCATAAAGTTGAAAAAGTAATAAACAAAAATGCTTTCTCTGTAAAAATATTAGTTTTCGTACTCTGTAGTACATTCATAATTTTATTTTTCGTTAGGAATTACTGAGAATCGATTGTACATAATTGGTAGCATTTAATCAAGGTTACTGTAATATGGTAGTTTTTTTTTAAAACTTACTTCCATCTGGTAGTGAATGCCTTATATGATGTCTGTACAGGAAAAGCTAAAGGCTTATTGTCAGCAAATACTTGGCATGTAACATATAAATCTGCACACTTATCTTCACAAAGTCCAGAATATTTAAGGAGTGGATCCTCTATGAGACCTTTAAAACTTGGTTTTTGACGTTGTCCTTCTAAAGTTCCACTAGAAAGATATTAATGCTATGTAAAAAATTCTTTGAAACATGTGATTTACAATAAATTATATATTTAAAATTAATTGATTTTTCAAAAATAACTGCTAATCTGGTAAGAATGTCCAGATAATATCACATAGATTACCTATGTAGAATCTTTTGATAATATAAAATGTACAGAATCCTTGTTAAACATGAATTCATAAAATTAATGGAATATATCATTATCATATATATCATAGAATATAAAATACCATCTTCTTTGAGAAAAAAAAATTAGCCCAATTTTTCATGAACAATTTGTACTGTATATACTTCAATTTTTAAAAAAAATTAATAATGGGAATAATATCTTAAAATGAGAACAGCAGAAAAATTTATATGAAATGACATGTATGCTACCCCATTTTCTTTATTATTTTGAAAAACATACAAAGAATTGTATGAAAAATGAATGTATTAATTTTAATCATTTAATTATGCAGTTTAATAATTTTAAAAATCTGTAATTTGGAATATAAAGACAAAAAATTGATTTTTAAATGAATAACATAAATTTTATAAAAATTAAAAGCAGCAAGGAGGAGAAATTTTGTGGGCTTAAAAGTAAAATGTTCATGATGACTATAATACATTTTAATTTCAAATAAAAACTAATTTAAGCAAGTTGAAAAATTTACAGAATGGGCTATAAAACTTTAAATGTGTCTGGGTACTTTTTGTTAGAGGGGTGTTACTTCATGACAAATGTAAAAATATTGCAAATTATCATCAATCCTGACCTTCCCTGCCATTCTTCTGATAGATAAGTCAGAAGCGATGCATCTAATATAGCAAACAAAACATTTTGTATTTAATAAGATACATATTTTTTTTTTTGTTTACAAAATATGCAGAAGATAGAGTCTAGAGAGTTGATGTCTTACCAACACAAAATAATCTTGCTGTGAAATTATATGGGTTAAATTAATGCTATAATATTAATAAATAATAATATTTTATTGGTTCTTATAATTTCTAGTAATATTGCATGAAACATAATATAAATAAATGAGTATTATTCTTGATTATTTAAGATAAGTTTGCTCTTTCAGTTTAACTATTTTTTTTAAATTAAATTGTAACAAAATTCTCCTATAATAATAATAAAAAAAAAAAAAAAAAAAAAAAAATATCAATTCTTCAGGTAAATTAGTTTCAGATAACAATTGTTTTGGACGTTGAAAAGAGTTTGAATGAAGACAATTTAATAAATATACATATATGTATCAAATACACCTGGCTTTAAAAAAAATTTAGATATACTTTTTTGCCACTGCCAAACAAATATCAAGGAAAAAAAAAGAACTTTTTAAGAATTTAACCACGTAGAATAGTAATTTATTAATTGCAAACTCTTATTTTTTTATTCAAACAAACAAACAAATAAAAAAAAAAATTAATTAAAAATAATATTAAAAAATATATCGATTTTTTTTTGGCATACAGAAATTTTTGACAAAAATAAATTGATGCAATAAAAATGAATGGTATGAAAGAATTTTATATATTTACATTTTAATTTTAACATTACAGTTCATACTGCAACTATAAATATAGTTGAACATCTGCGGAGATTTATAATCGCCCATTTTACATCAATTTTTGAGTTTGGGTAACAGAGAATAATCATAAAATGTGCTGTAAAAATATACAAAATGTAAGATTAAAGTTTGCTATGCAATTTGAGAAATTTTCATTTTTTTGAAAGAAAAAAAACAAAACAAAACATAATAATAATCTGTCAGTTTCATAACATTTAACTTTGTTTTCTGTTTTAACTCAAATAAACAAATTTTTTAGTTCAGTTCAGTTTACATTTGAATTTGTAGAAGTTTGTCTAAGAAAATACAAAGAAAATTATGTCGACTTTATTAAATAATTTTACTTATATTCCACAAAATTTTGTAATCTTTAAATGTATTTTTTATTGGTAAAATATTTAAGCAAACTTGAAAGAAATTTTCGACTTCTTATTTGATTTGAAGAAAATTAAAAATCTTACGTTGTTAAGGATTCAGCTTTTGTATTTAAAAAATTACTTGTTTTTTAGCCATTAATATTGGAATTTTGATATTAAGCTCCAAACATTTATTAGTGATACTAAATAATTAACTTTTCACGTGTGCAATGTAAAAATATAATAACGTAAATGAATGGCAATTCACTTTTTTCATATGAAGTGAAAAGAAATATGTTGTTTAGAATAATAAGGTTAACGCAAAGGCGTAAATGTTTACCAAGTTATTTTCAATCAAAATTTTTTTCTTCTTTTATTAAAAATATGGTTGTTACGGTAGAAGTAGAATATTGGTAAGATATTCAAATATGAAGAAAATAATTTCTTTACTATTATTTTTATTATATTTGAAACAATGCATTTGTTATTGCATTTCAAATAAGAAATATTTTTATTGTAATAGGAATTATGTAGATGAAATATTCTGAAAATCATGTAAACTTAAAGTTGTTAAATAATTTCCTAATTAATGAATTAGATTGCTTAACTCACAAAGACCTGCCACGAACTCACCTTGTTAATTAATTACCTCACTCTTGAATGTCATCGATGTTATTCAAATTTATAATAAATACAAGTTAACTAGCTAAAGCAGTAGGATGAATTAAAAAAAAAAAAAAAAAAATCAAGTTATAAAAATTAAGATGTTTTTGCAGTTTCTCTTGAATCTAGTGGTTCAGCCACTTAAAACAAGAAGTGTCCTTATGGAAAGCGTAGATCAATTTTCTACTGCTAAATTTTTTCTTTCATTTTAATCACAAATAATATAGAAAAATTAGATAAACACTAATTACTATTTTCTATTGCATACTTACATTGTTTATAATTTTTTTTTGTTATGTGTGAAAAAGTGTATTTGCATTTGTAAATTTTATTATTGATAAATTTTATTTTTCCATATACATATATTTTTGAAGAATAATTCATAATTTTTAACTATTTTAATTATGTAGTCTATCAGAATTTGAAAGTTTGATTCAAAATCAAACAGAAAATTGAATTCAGAGTTTTTAATAAATGTTTTATCAGATTTCTAGATGCTTTGAAGTATAATGTTTAATATCATCCTAGTTCTTGCACTATTACTTTTATTTATAATATTTTATTATCAAGTGGTTCAATAAAGTTGGGTATAGCAATATTAATCCCATTCAATAATCAATATATATAAAAGGTCATTTAGAAACTTTACATGCTTGTCTGTCGGACCAAGATAAATAATTTGTAAAGAAGTTGTGTTCAAAAATATCACTATAGCAATGTGACTGACACATAAACAAAGGAAATTGATAATTTTAACAGGATTTAATTAACTTAATAAATGCATTCATATGAAGGATTAAAACACATTGTTATATTATGGATGATCAAAATTCCTTCCATCAATCATAATGTATACTTTACAATATAAACACTTTGATTGATGAACCCATTCAAATCGTGTAGGGGCATCATGGACATGTACCACCATTTCAATAATCCTCAAATTTTTCAGGAATTATTGAAAATTGAATTCTACAGTTTTGACCAGATAACATCCTTTTTATGAGTTGCACATTAAATATATCTATCATTTTAGTTAAGAGATGGAAATTGAACCTAAGTTATTTTCTTTTAAAACACCATGAATTAATTGTCAACCGTGAAACAGACTTAAGGCTAGTAAGATACATTTAATTAATGTTTTCAGTCATATTTATTAAATATATTTTTCAGTAGAATTCTTACTTAAATATTCAGCAAAAAACTTATTAAGTGTGAAAAATTAATAATTAGTTTTCATACAATCTCAATTTTGTTACAACTAATAAAATCACAGATAAGAATAAAACATATATACATTAATAATAATATAGATTTTTTAAATTGTTCACGTATCATTCTTTTTTATTTATTTGATGAATGATAAAAAATATTTATTGTTTAATGGTTTACAAATTAATTGCATCACTTCTTTTTCAAAGCATATGATTACATTTAAATTAATGGAATGCCAATTGGTGTAAGACATAAATATTAAATTGACATTTATCTAAATTACCTAAATCAACTCTACTAATAAATACACAACAGAATGGCAGTGGAATAAGTGATTTTTGATTTTAACTTGATAAATTGTAATGCAATAAATCATATGACTTGATTTGCTTATTCTATTATGTAATGTTCTTAAATTATAGAAAATATGAAATGAAATATTAAACTAACAAAAACATGTTTTAAAAATTATTATCCTGTATGGGAAAAGCTAATGAAAAATAAATAAATTCCAAGAATATAAAGAATAAAATTGTGAATTTATTTAAGGTAATAAATATGCATTTATTTTTAATACACTATTTTAATGTTCTTTAACTATTAAATAATTTTCTTTAGTAATTTAAGTTTTTATGCATGTTTTTCAATCATACATAAAGAATTGTAAATTTCTTGTATCTAATTAAATTTTTTTTCCTTCATAAAAATGCTGTAATTAAAGTTTCAGCACTTTAAAACTATTATCTATAAGTGAAATATCAATTTTTTATCATTTTTTAAATTAAAATTTATTATTTTCTCTAACATTAGTACTTTATTTATGTGTTGGCAATTTAAAATTGAAAACTAAACAAAATGGGTAAAATAAGTTATTAAAAAAAGATTTTAATTTTGTAAATGGAAAATTATCAACCCTCTGAAACTTTTAAATGACTCTCCAAATATTATTCTTATGTATTCTTTACTTATGTCATTTTCTTCCTTTTGAGTCTAATGCCAACTTAATTTATATTTTACAAAAGTTGCTACTTGAGAAAATATTTTTTCCTGAGATTTTCATTTTGGGGCAGTTAGACATTATGATGAATAAAATTTTTTTAAATAGATTTATTTCAGTTTATAAATTAATAATTATAAATTGTTTAACATTCAGAAATATATAACCTGTAAAAAAATTGCATTTAAAATAAGTTGAAAAATAAATATACCAAGAAAATAAATTTAATTGTTCTCTCAAAAAATTAGCAAAGGGTAATGTTTAAATTAGTAAACAATAAGTTTATAAGCATCAATAGAACTTTTCCCACTTATTTTTTATAGGGTTATCAATGTTGAATTATTTAGTGCATTAAGGTGGTAAAAGGATTTATAAAAATCAAGCTAGCATTTGATGTAGGAATTTTATAGATATTTTCTGCATGCAATAAATAATTCGCAATTGATTGATTTAGTTAACACATCAAAAAAATATTATAGGTTAGATATGAAAATTCTTGATTTTAAATAAAATAGTTCTATGCTGTGTTTTATATATTGCTTTCTGAAAATTACAATTGTATTGTATTGTTTTTTAGTGGTAGATGAGGCTACGAACCTCGCTTCAAGGAATTGGAGCGACAGGTTCTTCAAGCTGTCCCTGATGCTGTTATTAGAGGAGCTGTTGGAAGACCTCGTAAGAATTTAGCTCTTAATGTTCTAATTTTGTTAGTTTTTTTATAGATATAATTTTTGATTTAAAAAATATTTTAATTCAAGTAGTAAGTGTCTATTTTACGATTTGTAGAAACTAGATGTTTGTGATTAGTAAATTCAAAAGTAGATTAGGCAAAAACATCTTTTTAAAAAGTTAAAGATGCATCCAAAGCTGAAGAAAGTAGAATTAATAAAATCATTGATATTTTCAAATCTTAATATTTTATTTTAATTTTAATCATGGTCCTCAAAATTGAAAATTGTTTGCTAATACAACTAACTTTTGAAATCCATCTTATTTCTTAAATTCTATCCATGCAAATAAGAAAGTTCAATAAGATGCAACTGTATTTATTTACTGATACCTTGTTATATGATTTGAATACATTTCATGACCTAGTTTGTGAATGAAAATGCTTGTCTTGAATGAATTTTCGTCATTGAAATGAGATTAATTTATACCAGTCTACCAAAAAAATCACCACAATATTTTGTAATAAAAGTTTATTTATTATAAGCCAAGTATTATATATAGTCAAAATTAAAAGTATGTATGTATGTACATGTAAAAGAAAAATCTAAGGAAATAAATAGATGATGACATATTAAATTGAACACAGATTATAATATAGTATTTTTTTCTTATAACTTCATTTTTGTTTAATATAATTTTCTATTTTGCCATTCTGTCCTCATTTTCATTCACAAGATGTTTTAATAGAAACTAATAAGCTTTTCTCTCTTTTAGTATGTTTTCAGTGGTATTAAATTAAACAAGTGGTATTAAATACTGTTGCAAATATTACAATTTTTCCTATTTGTTACTTTACAATAAAGTTTAAACTTTTTGGGTGTGTGATAAGATAATCAAATGTGAAGTTCAAAGGAAGAATCACGATTTAATTCTTTTCCGACACTGAATTTGAATGTCTCAGAAAAGAGAAAAATAAATGATGACATTATTTAATCCTATGCATAAAACACAATAAACTGTTGAGTCATTAAAGAAAGCTCGTGTCTCATATACATGCTCACAGCTTCAGGCAAAATGTCAACCTAATTGCAGCTCTTATTTCAATATATATATATATGTTTGAGTACTTTTATCCCAAAGCATTTCTGTGATTGTAATTAAACAATTAAATTCACTGCAAATATTTTTTAACATATAATTTTTATAACTTAACATTTATTTTAATGCTGTTTCCTATTACATATATATGTATTATATTTTAGTTTCTTTTGAAGTCTTAGTCAATGACATTGAAGTATTTTCAAAATTGAAGTTGGATAAATTTCCTAGCATCCCAGAGGTAAGAAGTTTGAATGGAATTTTTTTCTATAAATTATAATATGTTTCGTTTTTTTTCCCACTAAAGTTTCACGCCTCAAAAAAAAAAAAGTTATGTTATTAATTGAACAATTGCAGAGTTGCCAACCATTATGAATTTTCTGTAGTTAGTATGGGAGGGGGAGAGTATAATTTGTATCAACTTTACTTTTATGATAAAGACTAATATTTGTATGGAAATTAAAAAACAGGAAGGACTTTTGTTTATTGCTTTCCAACTTTACGCATTCAAAAAAAAAAAAAAAAAAAAAAAAAAAAATTCCCATCAATTTTGATAAAAATAGTACCTGCTTATGTGAAAAGCAGAAAATTGTATACATTTTTTTAATAATTAAAAATCAAAAATAGCAAATTAAAAATCTCACAGGTTTGATTAAATTAAAATTAGTCCCAAAGAAAATGAGTATCATTGAAATAGTTTTCATTTTGTCTAATTAATATTCTAATCTCTCTTTAAACTGGCACTACTTGAGCTTTTGTATGAATTAGATCATTTGACTGCCAGATTGCAACACAATCCTGCATGTTTCATGTATATTTATATATTAAACACATTAAACATGTTTGTCTTCAATTTTTGTCTAGAGTGCTTTATCTTTGATATCTCCCTCTACCTCTTAAAATTATATTTATGCTTAATAATTTGGCATAGCCATGATCTTGAACATGTAGCATTAAAGAGTGGTAATGGTAATAATTTTTAAAATATAATAAATTGATCTAAAAAGAATTTGTATGCTCTTATTTTGATCTCCTTCCCTTCCATATTTGATCTAATTTGATTTTACAGGTTGTTGAAGTTGTAAAGGCTGCTAATAATGATGAAGAAATAAAACCTGTGACAGGAACAGAAAGCTGCATCATTTTATAAGTTCAAGTTTGTAAATGAAATCCCATTTCAATATTTAACTTTCATACTAGATGTATGACAATTTTCCCATAAGGGCATCCCAGGGAGAAGGTTGATGGTTGTCTAGTTTATGGTTTTAATATTAAATGGGTAGCCATTTACATTATTGCTTTTTATGAAAATTATTTATTTATTTTATTCAGCTATAATCGATTGTAATTAAAATAAAGCTTTCAAAAAATTATTTTTCAGCATTCATATTGTACATAATCATACACACAGTATTCCATTCCCCCCTTTCTTTACTTCATTTTATTTTGAAATTATTATTTTTTAATTGTTTTTTTTATTGTTTAATGACAAATTAATTCAATTTTAATTTGGAAAATATTCAGAAAAATAAAATCGATCTCAGGTAAACTTAGCAGGAACAAAAATAAATGGGATTCATTAATAGACCAGTTTATTTATTGAATTATACTAAAAAATACATGTTGATGTGAAAATTAATACAATTAAAATATACAGTGAGATAAATAAAAAAAAAATTGAATTTTATTGTATCAGATGTTATCAGATATTTTAATACTAATATGATGTATTTTAAAAGAGATTTTTACATCTACAAATTACTGATTTTATAATCCATATTTTCATTTACCTATACATATCTATACATAAAACAGGTTTTTAATTGGTTGAAAAGCTATCTTTTTGGTGTTTTGGAAAAATCCATCAGAATGTTGAATGAAATTCATTTTAAAAGCTACCGTGAGAATTTGAGAGAGTGAAGCAGGAGAACTGATTTCCGATTGGCTGCAGCTTTATGTCTCCATATTTTAGGATTCGGTTAAGAATCCACCTTTAAAATAATCCAAAATTGATTGAAAAAAAAAGTGTAAATATTGATGCATTTTAGATATCCTGTTTTAAACTTAAAACATAAATGACACCAATAAATAAAAGAAATAATTGTTATTATTCTTGCAATATAATTGCCATCCTCTTATTTATACACTTGCGGAAAATAAAATTCCTTCGCCATGAAGGAGTTGTGCTTGACAAACGAAATTCGGGAGGCCTGTTTACACATCTGAAAGATGACGTCTTCAAATTCCATGCTAGATGAATAAAAGTGACGAATGGACGTTTTTTTTTTTATCAGATTTGAATCAAGAAGAAGTTTTTCAGAAGATGGAGACAATTTATAGAGTTTAAATAAAGTCGAGTAATAGAGCTACAAGAAGGTAGATTTTTCTTCTCACGTACGATGTTGTAAAAGGACTTGGCAGGGATGTATCCACTATGCATGATTGTTGTTAATAATGATAACGGAAAGATATTGTCTCTAAAAGATAGGATTTGGCCGCATACGGGCCATTACTGACAGGGGGGTCACAGCTATATTCGCAGCGCGGTTGTTCTCTCATCATTTTGTAATCTACAGCAGAAATTCGAGCTTCAGAGTGACACAGCGAACGATAAATCGATTACTTGAGGGACTGCTCCGAACCAGACGCTCTGTAGCGTCTCTCCAAAACATCTCCATCTGTAACTTCAGTGGTATTAGAGCTAGTGCTCAGTGGAGATTTGTTGTCTGAGAGCTGTTTCTGTCTTGATGCCAGTGATGGCTATATGTTGGTTAGAAGGAGGCTAAGTGAGTGCTTGGAACCAGTCTGTCTGAATCGTAGACCATTGGTCTGAGAGCTGTTTTTGTCTTGGTGTCAGTGATGGCCATATGTTGGTTAGAAAGTGGCCAAGCTAGTGCTTGTCAGTCTGTCTGAATCATAGACATACTGGTTATTTACACCGGGGGTTATGATCTGGAAAGCAATTTCCTATGATAGTAGGAGTGCTATCGTCGTTATTTTATGCACCTTGACAGCAAATTATGCACATCAAATTGAGGATTGAATCTGTCAATTTTTTATCACTATTGTAGGGGACAATAGTGATAAAAAAGATCGAGATCATCAGATCTTTGTCTCATCGAGCGTACATGGGAAATTATTCGACAACAAATTCAAAATTCCCAACTAGAGTGGACTGTGGCTAATTTGACAGATAAAGCGCAATGGACATGGAACTCCATCCCACAAAACTGTATACGAACCTGTACGACACAATGCATGTGCGATTGTATGCTTGCATATAAAATCGTGGAGACTACAATGGTTATTAATGTACCACTATTGCACATTTGAAATGACTCTTCTTCTAATAACTGCCCATGTGATCTCTCTGAATCATAAAGTAGCTTTTACATAATCATAGTTCTTGGAGAGTTGCTATGTCGTACTAAGCTACAAAAACGATTCTACGATATAAATAAAATTTTAATTATTGTTATCTTATTATTCATATAGTTGTACTAGAAAAAATATTGTTTTCACTAAAAAATGACAAATTTAAATAAAATAATTAAGAAAACTAAAAAAATCTGCTATATGTTTAATCAATAACTTTTTTACATCTTTATATTATTTGGTTCTATTACTGGTAAACGACAGTTGTGGTTTGTTAAGAATTACGATTAACATTCACGATAAATGGCTCTTGTATATTCGTATATAATGAACCCAGTATACGATTGCAAATAAGAAGAATGATGCGGGGAACAACTTTCTGCAGATCTCGTCCACGCGAGTTCCCCAGCGTTGTTTGTCTCGGCATCTGCAGCATTCGGAGCTTTTCTGCTCTTGGACAGTGTTTTTCAGTGATTGGATAAACTTGATTTGCTTGTCTTCGCTTGCTGACATCGGGAATATTTTCACTTTGTTCCCTTTTTTCAAAAGAAATTCCGTTTTTTCATCAGCCTAGAATGTAACAAATTATTTTATTATTTAGATTATATATATATATATATATATAAAAATACAAAAATTGTGCTTATTCCTTACAAAGTACTCTGTCTGTTTGGACGTGAAACGACTTTGTTTTATTCGACGCAATGATAAAATTTTTAGAAGTTCTAAAAATTTGTCATAACATAATAGAATATTTAATAGAAAGTTGAAAATTGTAATATTACACTGCAGGCCGTAGAAAATGCTATACCAAAAAGGGCAAGAGGTATCAAAATCTAGTTATTAGTTAAATTACATACAAAGATGAAATGACTAAAAATATAAACCTCTTCGTGTTCAAGAATATGAAGAAATCAGAATTTTGTGTGGGAGCTAGAGTTGGTTGAATGTGTTCTTGAGGTATATCAGTATATGCTGTTTCCGCTCGTTGACAAAGATGATCTGGCATATGATTTGCCTGAATAATGGTACAAAAAGTTACCAGGATTGTTGCTTAGCAATTCTTCAGTATAAAGGATGATGAAACAATTACTATGAATGTTAATCTCCAGATGACTTCTCCCGAGTATGTTATCTAGCATTAAATATAGCGTTAGCATCTAAATATGCAAAACATATTTCTTTATTTAACTATCCATCTCAGGGGCAGGGGAAGCCTTATATAACAGCATGCTTCTTGTATAATTTCAACTTTCTGAAAATATAAAATGACAATAAGTAGTGATTTCCATAATTATGTATTGACTAACTCACCTGCTTTTCTTTTAAACATTCCTTACATTTTTTAGTGTGAATTTGGTAGGAGACAGCGAACACCAATAAGGAAGAGAATACCATCAGAATACAGACGAATAGCCAAATATCCATCGCTTTTATGTAATTAACGGGAGGCAATTGAGATTTGTACTGTTCAACCTATGGAAAAACGCGGGTTTATTATTATTTATTTTAAATTGAGTTGGAAAGTATTAACATGCAAAGAGTAAAAAGTATATGCATGGTTATCACAATTTTATCACGTGTTATGTATCATATATAATTTATCATCCCTTATATTTAAAGAAAACTATTTAATTTAACATATCGTAGAAAAATTCAAATCGTTTTTATACAGTAAGAGATATTTGAAAATCCTATTATATAAAAAAAAAATAACAGAACCTTTTCTTATATAGAAAAATAAATAGTTATATGTAAAAGGAAGTCATTTTTTAAAGAGTTATAATTTTAAAGTGTTCTATATATAAACCTTTATGTGATGATTAAGAATATATTATGTGATCATTAAAATTTTGTAGACTAGCTTCATTTACAGGAAAAAAAAAAGATAGTACTTGATTTACTTATGTTCATTTAATTTCTCGATGACAACAGTTTTCTTGCACAGCAATTAAATAATCCTTCTACTTCAATGTGACATGGCGTCTCCTCGAGGTGTGCTGTAGTACCTTCTGTATTTAGAATATATCTTTTCAATGATGTTAAAGTAGAAAAGTAAGTTGATAAGTTAAAGTAAGAAAGTCCGAAAGAGTGACATTTGGCGAATAGGAGTGAAGAAGAGAAATCATAGTTTCTGATGAGAAACTCACGTAAGAGGAGGGTTTAATGATGAGTAGAATTGTCGTCATTGAACATTTAGCTAGCTCCCTCATGCGTCTCCAGATCTATGAGCGTTGGTCGAATACTTTTGCCCATATAGTGTAGTCGCCGCCCCCCAGTTACAGAACTCGTAATGCCTAGTTAGTGATTGATGTCTTTTGTCATACTAACTTATGAAGCCCTATAACATTGTATGCAGTCTTTAGTTTTCATTAGATATGTACTCGGTATTTTTAATTCGGTAGTTTTCGTCGAATGTTCTCCTTTCTAAAATTCGCTATAGACAAAATACCATTTTAAAATGGCCGTAAAATTGTTCTGCTATTTTATGGAAGCTTGTACGAACTTTGTTTGATGATAAGGCTGTTCTAAAACTGAACTTAACTTCGAAAGTCTTGCAGAATATCTCTGGAATGAACTGGAAGGCAGATCACATATTCAATTAAATTACTCATCTTATGCGACCTAGCTTACTATAGCTTTCATGTAAGTTTCAAAGGTAATTCTTGAGATTACTCGCAAAAATTCTTCTCAGATGAGCAAGATGTAATTCATGTAAAATTATTTTTACATTCAATTATTATTTGCCTCATGCTTCTCCAAATCTATAAATGATGTTTTCCTCATATAGTACTCTCCTTTATACAGCCCACAATGCATGTAGAGAGATGTTTCATAGCATAACAAGTTATGGAATTCAATGCAATATTGAATACAGCCTTTGGTTGTTTTTTTGCGTAGATTTGTTACAAAAATAGTCTCGAAAATATTTGACACAACATTATAGATGTAATGAGAGAATTAAAAGGAAATAAGTTTAGAACGAAATGCTGACTTACCTGTGTGCACAGTGTGAGTAGTGAAGTGACACTCAGTGCTACCCTTGCGGGTACTGCGTCCACTTTAATCCAGAAGGATACCCAACTCATGGTAACTATCATGGTTGATGGGGCGTACGTGTTCATGATACTGCCCGTCAGTCGACGCACCATGCGAAAGTTGGCCATCAGACTGGTATAATTTCCTATGGAGGTACACAGTTTCAGCACAGTAGAATGCAATCATATCTAATCAATGGTCACATCAAATTAAGACAATTAATCTATTCGATCTTCCATTTAACAAATCTTTCCTATATAGATATTGATGAGAGTGCGGAACATTGAGGCAAGAACAGATAATTTTCTTTCTGAAGATATGAGAATTTGCATAAAACATTGCCCATAATAAACATTCTATGAAGATATAGGTAAAGTTATCATGACCAGTTAGTTGTTGTCATAAGTTAGTGTCATTTTTCTTGCATACCAGAAATGTATGATAAAGATTTGATCTTACTTACTATATTAATGGTATTCCAATCATCATGCAAGTGATACTTTCTTATTTATTTTTATTTGTTAGGCCATTAAGCATACATATCCATAAATAGATTGATTGAATTCCTTAATTTTCCTAACCTTCTGCAAATATTTCCGTGATTGAATGGGCCGTGGGTTGTCTTAGAAAGAATTGCAATGGCTCTGCTTTCCTCATCATCTTAATGGAACTCATCTTGTCGCCGTATGAAGATTCACCAACCCACTTCAGAACAGCCACAGAATCCGAAGATGTCACTGAAAAATCAACCAAAGGAAGAAAAAGAAGGATATTAGAAGTCAGATGTGCAATTTTAAATAAAAAATCCAACGAAATCTAGTTTAATATTAACGATTCTTTTTTTCTTTTCTTTCCTTGTAGTATTTATATGTCAGAAATGTAACAGCAGAATAAATATTTTTATAATGTATAATCTGTTCTAAAATGTTCTCTATTAACCAAAAATTCAATTTAAAATTTAATTTTTAATTCCATTAGCTCTCTGTTGAATTAGCTATCTATGAAATGATTAGTATTAATAAAGGAAAATAAATAAATAATTCAAATTTTCTTCCTTATACTTTCAAATCTCCATACAATACATCTTTTTCTTATAAACACACGTTGATGCAACAATTAGAGTACTTAAACTCTTTCATTTTCATTATGGCACCGTATTTTTTTCAGTAAAGAAAAAATAATATTAGCAATATTGCATGGCGTGGGGATAAAACTTTTATATATTTTTTCTTAAGTAAACTGTACATCCTCTTGAGACCCAACGTCCATTTTATTGGGCTCTTTTATTTTTTCATGTAGGAAAAGAAATTACAGTCTTAGGCCTGTTTAGAATTTTTAATTAGGCCTATTTATAGTGTTTGCAGTTTTTAAATCCTGCAGTTTGTTATACTTAGCTATTCAGCTGTGTATTCTATGAAGCAGAATTTAAAATGTTAGGGCAGGATCCTTGTTCTACAAGTATTTGAAAATGGCAGCCAATAAGAGAACAACAATTGAAGGCATTTCAACAGTTGCCATTTATTTTTATAAAAATATATTCTACATATTTTTTTGGTTCAAAAATTGACAAAAATGTTTAATTGATAAAATTTAATTGTATATACATATTTTTTTTTTTTTTTGAGAGAAAAAGAAAGCTATGTATATTTAAATGTCCAGCATACTGAATAGTGGGACTTGATCAGTTAATTATACTCTTCATACTAAAAAATAAATTTCATACAGATAATAAATTTAATACTAAGAATTTTTTTATTTTTTTATTTTTTATC
The DNA here is from genome assembly GCA_021605075.1 of Caerostris darwini. Classification (NCBI taxonomy): domain Eukaryota; kingdom Metazoa; phylum Arthropoda; class Arachnida; order Araneae; family Araneidae; genus Caerostris; species Caerostris darwini. The sequence goes on from BPLQ01015570.1 coordinate 97,730, forward strand.
AAGAAGCAACAACGTTATTTGCTCACTACATCAGGTTCAAAATTTAAGTCCATTATACTGAACATTATGCAGTCGAACTCCTCTATACTAGACATAAAAAAAAGTTTTAGTTCCTTAATTTTTTTAATGATTTAATATACTGCATTACAGTATCTTTTAGAAGATTTATCTTAAATTAGGAAAAAATTGATTTAAAAACAAGGTCTCGGATCTGAGAAGGATATGTAAATACTTAATCGTGCTGCCATCTATTGACATTAACTTGAAAAAAAACAACGTTATCTGTTGATTTTTTTTTGTTTGAAATTTAAAAACATCAAATATTTTACTATATTTAAAACTTAATAACACATATTTTACAAGGATACTTACTTAAAGACACAAAAAATACACATTCCTGGGAATCAAATGGATAATTTTCGAAATTCATGTTGCAGCCAGCTTTAAAGGAATACCTACAATTAAAATGGAATTAATTTTATGTTCGGATTTATTTGTCTCCCTATGAACAAATGAATATATTTAGGTTTTCTTCTGAAAAATCATTAACATTTAATCAATTATTAATAACATTTAAATACTGATTTAATAAATAATTTGATCTGTATACACTCTAGAGCCTAGACCATGTGTTCTAAACTTCTTTTGGGTTTTTGGATACCTTTTGCTAGAGTAAAGCGAAGGCCACACACTCCTTTTGTTAGTAAGACAATCGTGGAACCTTTTTTTAAGAATAATGATTAAAAAAAATTGAAGTTACAAAGTAAATTAGTTTTTATTAAAATGATTAGTTAAAAAAAAGTGATGCAATTATAGTCTGAGTATTACATTAAAAAAAAGAATCAAGTGTACATTATCAAATACAGGGAGGTTCAAATTCTATTAAAAACTGCCAGTACTAATAGATTTTAATTTATCTTTATGATGATATTTAACATAGAGAAATGAAAGTTATTGTACATATTAAATACTGTGATGGAGTATTTGATACTATAACTCTCTATGTTATATTAGACATTTAATTTATTTCAATTTATTATTATTATTATTGTTATAAGCGGAGCCTGATGGCCTGAGTGGCTAGCGCTCTGGCGCTCGATACCACAGGTTTCGGATTCGAGTCCCGGGGGGTGCCATGGATGTTTGTAGTGGTTCGGAATCCACTTTAAACCGTAGGTCCCGGCCTAACATGATCGTATAGCGTTGCGGGGTATTGTTACTCCGCGTCCGTAGTTATCTTCAAGTGACATGCACCTCCTGGGTAGTGCTAAGTGAGTAACGTCGGTGCAGCACTTGCCTTAAGGCATCACAGACAACTGTATAAGTATTTGCCAGCTGCATTAGGAATATAAAATTATTGTTGTAAGTTTGAAAATTCGATTTTGGATAGCAATTCATTGCAAATTTATCTAAAGCTTCCCCAATCACAAAAAAAGGATAGTTTTTTGTGGATAGTCAAATTTTACCAATAGTCACTATCATATAAAAGTATAGATGAGGGTAAACGATTTTTTTGAAAACGGAGCAAATAAAAAGTTACATGAAATTATACTTAATTTTTTGTTTTGCTAGCACAAATACACGTAATAATACTGTAACTATTTACATCACTATAATGAAAGATGAATTATATAATCTTTGTATGGTTTTTAACATTGTGTATAAGGGGTACAGTAGATCTACCTACTCGTGGTGCACTACGGTAATGTCCCAGGAGGCTAAAAGACCTGCTACTATCGGTATGCAGCAAGGTTCCAAGAGTGATTACCATCGTGGGACTTCGTGTAGACTGAATGTCTTACAATGAAATGCTGGAGTCCTGTACCAGTCTAAGAGAGTTGAGATTTAAAATTCCCTTGCCAGCTACGATGCTGGGCTATGACTGTTTGGAGAGCCATCTGACCCCATTGGCAGATGACAAAGACAAGCAGAGACAATTCAAGATTGAAGAAAAATAATTTAAAATCACCAGCTTAGCAAAATCAAGATAAAGTACCCAAAGAACACCGTCACCGCAAACTTTATCCACCTGAGTACATAAAAAAAAAAAATGCTGCTCATTGCTTACTGAACATAAAAGCTTGAACTTAATTAACAAAAGGCGGAATTCTTTTAATAAAAAAACAGTCAAGAATAAAAAAAACGTGTCAAAATTCATGCAACAAAACGTGTTTGTTTAGTAAAAGTGCAAATAATGCTTTACAGTGAGAGGGGAAATGGTAATAAAAACAACAAGAAAATAAATATGTGTTCGCAAAAGTGCCAACTAAACACAATACTTTTTCTGTTCCAGACTATTTAATATTCCACGAGATTGTATTTAAATCCCCCATCGTACACATATTTTCTTTTAGTATATAACTTCCATGAACTTTATCTACTTTTCCCTACTAAATCGCTTCTTTTAAAATATATTTTCCAACAGGCACAGAAGAAAATGGCTCAAATTGATAGCTCAAATTACACGCTCTTCAAGTAGAGCGTGTAATTTGTTCAAGTAGTTCATAGACAGTAGTTTATAAATAAGTAGTTCATAGACAGAAATCACATATAGGATGCCCGGCTCTGCGTGATGACTGCGTGGTGAAAAGATATTGGAGTGGTAGAACTTTACTGATGAGACAATGACTTCTTTCTCTTATTGTTTACTTTTTTCTTGTGTGTTTTACGCCGTTTTGATCTTGTAAAAGTTTGTCATTTTCTCTTGCCATTGGTAAAAAAAATAAAAAATAAGCATTGCTAATAAAAAAAATATCGTTTGAATTTAATTCGTTCAATCGGAAACGTTTGAAAATTAGTACAAAATGTATTATTAGTGTATTGCTGTTATGATTCATGATAAAAAAAAAAACCAAACTGTAAATTTAGAGCAATGATGACTCTGAACCGCATGAGTAAATCTGATGACCTGACATCATTTACCCAATTTTTATTCCCCTGATATTGTTTTTTTAATTCAGCAAACTATTTTATGGTCTGAAATGTAACAATCAGTGTTGTTACCTGGTGGACATTATAATGGCTCCGTCTGGCAACACTTTGAGTAAAGTGGAGGGTGAGGTGTTCTCGTAATTCTCAATGTGTTTGGCGTTCTCGAAGAAGACGTCCGGGGTCCAGAAATAGCGGCGGCATCTCTCGTACACAATGATAAATTCACTTTCCTCGTTTTTGCTGTATTTGTCCAACAGGAGTCGACTGTCGTTCCACATGCTAGTCACGAAAGCGTGAAGGCGGAAGTCCTGTGCAAAAGAACAGGGGCAAGAGGTACTTAGAAAGAAAAGCAAATATTATAATGTTAATATTAATAAAGCAGGGCCTGAATGACCGAGTGGCTAGCGCTCTGACGCTCGGTACCGCAGGTATCGGGTTCGAGTCCCGGCGGTGGCTTGGATGTTTGTAGTGGTTCGGAATCCACTTTAAACCGTAGGTCCCGGTACTAATAGGATCGTAGAGCGTTGCGAGGACATTGTTACTTCGCGTCCGTACCTTCCAGTTACACCCCCCTGGGTAACGAAAAGTGAGTAACGTCTGTGCAGCGCTTGCCTTAAGGCATCCAAGACCAAGCTGTCTAAAAGTTTGCCAGCTGCATTGGAACAAAAAAAAAAAAGATTTAATGAAGCATCTGTATTTGGGATCAATCGAATTTGGATTCATTCACTTGTAAATGATATATTTATTTGTTGTAAGTTGATTCATACACCACTCAGAATATTGACACTAAAGTGAATACCAGGGATGCACACTTCTCTAAGCATTGGTGGCCTGGTTGGTTGCGCTTTAACTTAGCATGGGCTAAGGGGAAGGATTGATTTCACGCAGCTTGAGATTAGTTTTGAACTTTATTTTTTGGGCCTGATGGCAGAGTGACTAGCGCTTTGGTGCTCGGTGCCATAGGTTTCGGGTTCGAGTCCCGGTGGTTATGGATGTTTTTAGTGGTTCGGAATCCATTTTAAACTGTAAGTCTCTGTCTTATAAGACTGTTGGGCATAGAGATGACAACCCTACCACATACAAAGAAAACATCTCCTTTTTCGAAACCTGCCAGTATGCAGACGGCCTTGACCCACCAGGGGGTTGTTGCTCTAATGAAGAAGAAGAAATTTTCTACAGAATTAGAAGAAGTTTTCCTAAAGAATGATCATTCTAAATGAAAAGATAGCTATGGGAGCTTTCTCTTCATTCAGAATATTATGACATGAAAAGTTGGTATTTAAAAAAAAATTGCATCAAAATTAAAACTGTAGAATAATTATTTTTCATTACATATATTCATATTTTTAATATTTATTTAATATTTCCCTCAACAGTTATTTTTCCTGTTGTAAATATGACTGTTGAATGATAATTTAGTAATGAATGAATTCATTCTTTAGTATAAATGATCACAGTTAATGTGAGGTTAACTTCAAGTATAAAATAATGTTTAAGTAAGAGTAATTGAAATTAAAGTGTCCTTTGCTATTTTCAAAAGAAAACTATTGGGCGAAAACTGACAAATTTAGAATATTTTAAAGAAAATCAAAGAATTACTGTGCTATATTTTAATCGTTAAGAATGACTAATAATGTAATACTTACAGATCATTAATTTTTATGATGTAATAGTTCTTCTTTGATTAAGCCTAAGAATACACGAATATTGTGAATGGATCTGAAAATCACCAGAATTGCAATTAATTCCACAGGTATCCCGACCTCCCTAGTGGTGATTTTTCGAACTAATATGTGTTTTTATTGCAAAGTAACGTAAACCAAAACTCTATGAATACCTTTAAAGCATTTTCAAATTTAGCCCTCTAGTAATAGTATTTCGTGTAAAGTCAACAAATTTTCATCATTGCTATTATTCAATCACACAAGTGATTTCACGCGAGAATATAAAAATAGATTGAAGATTGTAATAATTTTCAAAAATAGCGTCTGAATTGTGTGAATGTAATAGCCCAAAAACTTTTTAACTTCTGTTGTTTTAAACGAATTAAATCATGCGACACCGTCCTGAACGTTTAAAATAAATTTTATGCGATATGTCACACACACACCAATAACTTGAAAAAAAAAATGAATAATAAATTAAAATTAAAAATTTTTTTTACCATTTTTTCTTCATCGACTTCTCCAATATCCAGCACTTGAAATCCAACCAAAACAGTTATAGGTTTTCCTGTAATTAAAAAAATAATTGAATAGGATTACAATTTTAGATAAGAAACAATATCGTAATATATGAAGACAAGAGATTCAAATATTCAGTGACAATAATAATTATTTAATTTTTATCTTTTGATCGTTTCTTCAAAAAGCTGACAAAATCTAAACTGATTACAGAAGGAACAATAGGTAAAATTTCATTTTGAAAGTGCTTAAAATTCGATACATAAATTAATAAAATTGAATGAGTTTTAAAATTAATAAAATTCATACTCTGATTTTTGAAAATTTATAGTAATTAAAGAAGGAGAAAAAGTGAGTTCCTACCATCTTCATCTGGAGCCTTGTATATTTCATATCCTTCTGGGAGTAGATTATTGCACAATTTATCTACCATTGATTCGCTGAAATGAAAATAATTCATTTAAATAAGTACACGCCTTGTATATATCATATCCTTCTGGTAGTAGATTATTGCACAATTTATCTACCATTGATTCGCTGAAATGAAAATAATTCATTTAAATAAGTACACGCCTTGTATATTTAATATCCTTCTGGGAGTAGATTATTGCACAATTTATCTACCATTGATTCGCTGAAATGAAAATAATTCATTTAAATAAGTACACGCCTTGTATATTTCATATCCTTCTGGGAGTAGATTATTGCACAATTTATCTACCATTGATTCGCTGAAATGAAAATAATTCATTTAAATAAGTACACGAGCCACATTATTATATCTTTTTATGGATATCATATACATAAAGTACCATAAATTATCACGGTTCCATAAATTAATCCAAAATCATTCAGCAAGAAAGCACCTGATCATCATGCCCTTAGATATTCTTAGGATTTTATTAAAATGAATTGGTACCAGTAAAAAGCTTTCAATTTATTTAATTTAAAACAGTCTATGTTCGCGACAGTTGATTTAGTAGCACCTGAAATTCTATTAAACACTTTACAATAGATTGTCTACCTTTTGCCATTATTGGAGTTACCATTAAAATTAAGGAATTGTCTTGAAACTTGGGGAAGTTTTCCTAAATTTCCTAATTTCCCTTCTAATTATGTGCAGTTTGCTTGATGTAAGCCATTACATTTTGAAAAATGTATTATTTATATAGGAACGACGACATTTCCCCCCTTCAAATGCGATTCAAGAAAGATAAATGGTTGGAAAACAACAGCAACAGCCACATGTTATTAGACAAACCATAGTGGGAAATTTAATGACATTAATAGAGTTTATTAATATCATTAAAAATTCTGGATATGGATAAAATTTATAAACTTAAAACGAAATCGTCTAATAATAACTATTAATAACAGTTAAGTAAATATTAATATTAGCCCGTTTAGTAGCAAGCGAATTTACTGAAGAGTTGTTTGAATTCCCATTACATCCTTTCTTAAAATCAAATTGGATAAGGCATAAAATAAAATCCTACGTATTACAAGAATCACGTGCCTGGAGATACCTTCGTTTTGTATTTCCAGGGATAATGCTCATAATGCACCCTCAATTCTCAAACTGGGAGGTTGTTTATGCTCTTGTAAAAGAGTGGAGCAAAGGGTCATTCGAACCTCTCACAAAAGGGCCCAAACGATAACGACTTTCAATGATCATAATAATAACCCACTTCTCCATCTCTCGGGTACTTTAATGTAAGTGACCGTTGCGGGAAATAACGGTGCTTGACCAACGGAGATTCTCGGATTCTGTGGGTTCAACCCGGGAATAAATTCCTTTTTTTTTTTTTTTTTTTTTTTGGCTGCACCTTTGAGAGGGATGTGCTGACATTTATTATGTTCAGGGAAAAATATATCTATGCTTTGAAAGATAAAAATTTATGGGAAGTGTTTGTGTTCTTTACTTTTTTTTTAATTATTAAAAGGTGTTAGTAGTAGGCTGATGTAATATATATATTTTGGCTTCCAGAAATGAATTGACACCATGATAATTGAGGCGTGTAAAGTATCTCGCATTGCGTAAAGCATAGCCATCCATACTAAGTAAAGATGTCATCTTTCATGTAAATAACTATTGGCTGCTTTTGTCACGTGCGCAGTAAATTAAAAGTTTTGGTATAAGAGAAAATTTGACTATAAACGAAAATGGCTTATAGCAATTTGTAGCCGGAGCTAATTGCCGAATGAAATAAATAAGACAATTATTCCTTTTTTTATATAATATAAAATTTATAAAGGGCCCCATTCGTGCCTCAGTGGCAATGTGATCCGCTAGTGAGCATTAGGGCGGAGGTTCAATCCGCTGGCAACATTATAGACAAGTTATAGACAAACTGTTTCAAAAGACGAGCAAACTCGATAGCATTTGTGATGCTCAGAATCTTGCCTCGTTAATCGGGCTAACTGGTGGGAGTTTTCCAGGGTTTTCTCCCATAAGATATGCAAATATGAGGTAGGTCCTCTTAAAAATTCTCCTAGTGACCTGAGGGCGCATTGGCTAGCTCTCTGGTCTTTGGTACCAAAGGCTTCAGGTTTGAATCCTGGCGGTATCATGGTTATTTATTAGTGGTTCGGAATTCACTTTAAACTGTAGGTCCCTGTCTAATTAGCCCAAAGTGTGCAGAAAATGACCGTAGAGAGACAAACCAAACCTGTATAACAAAAGTATGAAAGTATTTCGTACATTCTATTGAATTATGATATGAAAAAGATAAAATACATCTGCATTAAAATTCATTGTTAAAGTTTAGTAAACTGAATTAGCAGAAATAAATTATCCCAGCCACAGGTTTCGGGTTAGCGTCCCGGCGGTGCTATGGATGTTTCAAGTGGTTCGGAATTCACTTTAAACCGTAGATACCGGTCTAACATGACCGTAGAACGTTAGGCGTTTGTCTAACATCTCTACCGCTTAAAAATGAAACTTCTACTGTCTCGAAATCTTCCAGTAAGCATTCGACCTTGGTCCACCGTAGGGCTATTGTACCGTTGAAGAAGAAGTAGAAATGCATTTCAGTAATTTGATATTTATGATCCAGTGGTGACTATTTTTTTATCCAATATCTCCTACTTTTAAATTATATATAAATATTTTCTAGTTCAAGCGTATTAAAGTAAATATTTATTGAAAAGTAAAATTTTATAAACAAACACATTTTTATTAAAATATTCTCCATAAAAGTAAGAATTTTTCTAAAAATAAACAAACAATATTTCAGCAAAATTATATTAAATATTGATCAGTTAATTATTCTTAGGCTTTATATCACAGTATTTCAAAGCTACAAATATCATCATTTAATGCTTTGAAACGACAAGGTCAATAACATTACATTTGAAACAAAAATACTCTACGAATTTCAAGCACTTCGTAATTATATCTCAATAAATATTTAACTTACTTATACCTGACCCGCATTATTGATTATTCAAATGTAACGAGGGGGTAATGTAAATGTAACGAACTGGGTTAAAACAACTTACTCAAAGCTGATTGCTTTTTTCTTTCAGTAAAATCTCACGAAATTAATTCAAAGGCCATTCTATATTACGATTCGCCAACTTTCGCCAATCTGCGTGCCTATTATTTGAGTAAATTTATTTATCGATATTCTAAATTTCACACACTTTTTATTTTGCATTAAGGCATTTGCATTTTTTTTTTGTACTCGCTGAAATACACAGGGTCACAAAAATTAACGTTATTTATTCTTAAACAGTCTTTATTTGAATTTAATTTATAAATAACAAATTAAAAATGAAGACATGACAATTGCATGAACTGTTCCTTATGCAATTAATTTATAATATTTTTTTTATTTATCTTTAACATATTGTATAACATTTAACATATAGTAATTTACAACTTAATAATATTTTGTCATAAATGTCTTTTTGAGAGAGAAAATACAAATGAATGTTTTTTTTCAAAAATTGAATAATTAGAACAATAATATAATAATAAGGTATATACCTACCCTTAAATGTAATGTATTTTTGAAGTGTTCATTTTATGCTACCGATGACGATGTCAGAATGGGGAATAAAGATCATACATAGAACTGTCTTTGTTTCAGCTCATTAAAAAAGTTTGGAGATAGGTTAATTAAATTTAAGATCCTTCCAAGATCATCCCAAAAAGGTTCATTAGGTTTAAGATCCTTCCGAGCTCATTCGAGAAAGGTTCATGAGGTTTAGGATCCTACAATCGAGTTGATCAGTTCATCGCAATATAGATCTGTGTCGACAAGCCCAGCAAGGTAAAAATTAAACGTTATCATCCCTTAAGATAAAGTCATCAACTATAACTCATCTATAGATAATCCGCCATCCTTTATGGCATACAAGAATGCCAGTGTGACCACCCTTAGAAATTCCAGCCCAAATTTAAATTCCATCTTCTTTATAATTATATATTTCAGAAACGCACTACTGATTCCTTGTTTTTTGCATAATACGATTTGAATCATTCTCCAAAATATATTCGAGCGTTTGTGGAGTGCACAAATCTTCATTGCTGTCTGGTTTAGATGATGAGTTTTATTGCCCAATGTAATCAGACATTTACGTGTGGTAGTTTAAGAGAAATCACACACAACAATGCTCACTGCACAACGATTTTCCACACCTGCTATGACACTATGGATGTGCTGTTGGCTCAAACAGTTTGAAAACTTTTTTTTCACGTCGTTACCTTTTGAAAATAATTTCATGTAACAGTAAGTCAGCTTCATAAAACAGAGAAATGAAAAGGTCAGAAATATTGTTTCAAAATTCGAAGTGCATTATAACTGTAGCGGCAAAACTGATCAATCTGTAACATATACGACATCAAAAGATAAAAAGTCAACGGCTACAGTAGCAGATTAATAATTAAAAAAAAAAGGAAAGCCTATATAAATATTAAGATAAAATCAAATATAATCAGAAAATCAGCTAAAATAGAAATATTTCAGATTTGTTTTTGAATTTTATTTTTTTTCTTATTATTGCTTTTTTTGCTTCATTTACCAATTGTGACGCATTTCGTAAATGAAATTTCGAAATATAATTATGCGTTAACTAAATTATTTCTTTCAAATAGTTAATTTTGCGAATAGTATTCTTAATAGAAAAATGTTCGTGTATTATGACAATTAACGCTTCTAGAAAAAAAAAAGACTTCCAATCGATCATTAAGCAAGAAAATGACAGGCTAATATTTCAATATAGACACACTACACACATATTATTACTTTATTGGAAAATATTTACATTAGTAAAAACTATTTGATATTTGTTCCATTAGCATGAAACCCTTTTTTAGTTTCATTGCAGATGTCTGAAAGCGATAGCCATCATACAACTGAGGATAAGTTAAGTATTTTTTCATTTATTTATTTTTTTGAATATCGGTGGGCCTCGTTTTCCACTTATGTATGCCACGGACAGTCCACTGATGGGCGATGAGTGCAGGAAATTGAATTTCCAAGAACTTAAGTAGTTTGGGAAGTAATTTATGACTGTAACTAAGATGAAGTTAACTAAACATTTCATTCAAATGGTTTCGAAATATTCAGCAACTTCGAACTTTTAGTTAATGGTTTTGTATAAAAAAACTAGGTACTAAAGGATGAAAAAAGGATTCTATTTTTAGTATTTTAAGAAATTCACAAAAATTGGTTTCAAATTGTAGAAGTAGTTTATAAAGATCTAAGAAGAATAAAATTATTTAGTCCAGTTTTATTTTCATGTTGCATTTTCAATGAAATATAGCTATAAACTGAATACAAATAATGAATAAAGTTAAAATTTCGTTTCGAAAATTTTTGAACAGCGCTTCTCTTCCCATCAACCAACCGATTCCCATCAACATCATCTTTAAGTTTTAATAATCGTTTCTTTAATCATCAACGCTGTTTTCACGCTGCTTGATTTTTTTTCTCAAAAAACTTTCATATATTGTTTACAAATGAAAGCATTTTTTTCCTAAAGCAGCGTTCAGATCTGTGAACGAATAGATAGAATAACGCACATAAAAACATGTTCTCTCACGTCTGGACAGGCTTTTTTCTTTTTTCCATGAATTGAAGTATGTAAAAAATCAATCCGCTTAAAATTGGTTCTAAAAGGATAGTACGATTTACTCTATTTTGAGCAAAATTAGCATTTACAATTTAATATTTTCTACGCGAATAAAGAATGAACATTTGTAAGTTTCCATACTTAATTCATATGAAAAACATTTGAATAAAGGTTGCTGTTGCTGCTCAGGTTTAAAGCTGCATTAAAGTGTAAAACTAAGGCTGCTGTCTGCATTCATGATTCTAAAAAGATCGTACGAAATACTCCATTTTGAACAAAATTAACATTAATTTTATAATATTTTCTGCGCGAATAAAGAATGAAGATTTGCAAATTTTCATTCTTTATTCATATCAAAAATATTGAGGTTGTTGGTTGCTACTCATACTTAAAGCTACATTAAAGTGTAAATGATCTTCTGGTAGCTATTCATGCTTAAAGCTGCATTAAAGTATAAAGCTAAGGCTGCTGGTTGCTACAGCTGCATTAAAGTGCAAAGCTAAGGCTGCTGGTAGCTACAATTGCATTAAAGTGTAAAGCTAAGGTTGCTGGCTGCATTCATGACACATAAAAAATATTTGGCAGATTCTTATTATCTCTATTGTAATTTCTAAAATCGATGAGACTCAACATCTTAATTTTCTAGTTTCTACAAGTCTGGATAATACAAAACCACACATGATGTATGACTTTGGCCAAAACAATAAACACAAACGTAGACATATTTCACACAGCAAATTCTCAAACTGATTTGCACTTTATCGGCATCTAACTCAATTGAATTACTATGAGAAATATACCCTAACCATCAATAATATAACCAGGGGAGTTATTCAATAATGGACCCAACGAATACAAGGGTGGACCCAAAATGATGCAGAGTTGATAAACATGCCATCGAAGGGACGGATGGAAGGGTGTACATCCGGTGTCCTTCCGTTCATTTCCGGAGAAAAGCCGATAAAGACATTAAGAGTGGGTTATTAATGGTCATTACTGGCCATTTGCTCTCGCGTATTAATCGGTGGCCGCAAACGAAATTCCCGGCAAGGGATGGCTCAATGGTGGTAGACGAGAATTAAGTATCATCTGATGTCTCCCCTATTTATCGTCTCCGTTTTCTCCTTCCCATAAAGTAGTCGTTTCTGAATGCCAATTGATTCTCCAACGGAATATGTAACGTGTATGATAATACCAGAATTGACAACCTCAAGGAAGTTTAAAGTATGAGAGTTAGCATTTCAATGGTGTCATCTGTTCATAAAATAATTATTGATCTTTATATTTGTGTTTTATAATGTATACAATTTATTGCTTTTGATGGGGAAGTTATAGGATAGCTTTGAGATAACTCGCGAGATGAATAATTCTGTAAAATTTCATTACAATATTCACTGAAATATTGCAGTTGGCCCATTAGAAATCAATAACTGCTTGTTATTTTTATATGAAAAATCTGTACACTTGGAGAAATTCATGAGTATAATAAAATCTCTGTTTGTGCCTAATCTTCAGTGTCCTGCAGTGCGGGATGGGCATCCCATGTGTAATCTACTCATGGATGCTGAGAAAGGGGCAGCTTCTGTTGTGCTAGAGCACCTGTAGGTGGAAGTCTAACTTGGCTCCGTGTTGCTGAAGAAGACGGGCAGTGTATTCCGGGAGGACGTTTAGGGGGAACAATCCCGCATTTGCGTATGGTATGGGAGAATACCCTGAAAACTCCCACCAAGTAATCCGACAAACGAGGCAAGATATTGAACATCATAAACGCTATCGAATCTCCTCGGGTTTTTAAAACTGTGCCTATAACAAAACCTCATCCCTAAAGCTTACCATTAGCACGAGTCGGGCATAACATCTCTAAAAGTCCTATAGACCATATCTCATAGAAATGATGTGAATGTCCTCTTGAAAAGTTTTCAAAAACGTTTTCGGAAAATGATATAAATAAATATTCGAGGGTAACAAATATGTTATTAAAATAAAATTCCTTTTAAAAATTTCACAACGCTAAAACTTACTAAATTTGTGATTATTTTAAAATAATTAGTTGATCATTATATTTTAAAAGTTAAAATGTTAAGAATATTTTATTTTCAAAATTTAATAATGCTTTATATCTCGTAAATTTGAGGAAATACATACATATTTAAATTTCGTTAAATATGTCCCATAATAATAACAGCTTTATTTGTCTTCATAAAATGTGCAATTATTACACATTTATTGCTAAAGCATAGCAATCTAAAATATCAAAGTCTATAATGCTGAGAAGGACGAAATGAAAATTGTTCAGTTACTCATATAATCGATACTAAAAAATTATCATTGCTTTAATAAAAATTGCTATTTATAATTTCTTTTTAGAATATTTGAAATATAATAAAATTTATTTAAATTTTAAAAAAGTTAAAATTTATTATTAAAATTGATGTAGTTTAATAATATTATTTTTATTTTAAAATTATGCCATCAACTACTTTTGGTTCATTAATAAAAATGATGCAATTTAATATCCTTTATTTAAATAAAAAATATAATTAAACAAAATTGCTATTAATAATTTCTTATTACAACATTTGCAATATAATATTTATTCAAATTTTAGAAAAGTTAAATTTTATTATTAAAATTGATGCAGTTCAATAATATTAATTTTATTTTAAAATTATCTCATCAACTACTTTTGTTTTGTTGTCAAAATAGATGCAGTTTAATATTCTTTATTTAAATTAAAAAAATTAAACATAAGGAACTTAATTTTAAATTATTATATCATTTATTTATTTTCTTTTTAATAAAGAAGAATTCAATACATTTTAAAAACATAAAAATATACATTATAATTTAGAAGCTATTAGGTTTGTACGTTTCATAAAAGCATAGATTGTAGAAAAAATTAAAATATATTTCCAATACTCATTTTTTTATGTCAGTGAGTGGTAACAGAAAACATACAATATCATAAAAGAAATAAAAATGAATTTCAAATTATCCATTTATAGTTCTTTCCAACTTATGTTGACTACGAATACCCTTTCATTTTTTTGTGAGCAAATGACAAAAATGAATGTACATTGATTGCATTTGAAAATAACATTTTGTAATGCTTATTTTTTTATTATGACATAAAGAATAATAGTTTTTATTGGTAAAGTACAAGAGAAAAACTGTTTATTCTTGTAATAATCATAACAAGTAGTAGTTTAGTTCTAACACGCGATAGTATAAACATAAGAGATTTTGTTTACCTTTAAAATTATGTTTACATTATTATGGCAAATAAAAGCTAAAAAAGTAGTTAAAAATAATAAAGTTATGTTTATGTTATTATGTTACAATAAAAAAATTTTGTGCAAATTTTATATGCCTGAAAATATTTGAGAAATAAGAATTTATTTAATTTTATAATTTTTACTCTTTTTATGTATGTAAATTTTTTATTTGTTTTTGTTTTAAATTTGTTTGTTTGCTTTTTTTGTTTTTGTATTCATTTTTTAACTTTTGATTTAAATTCTAATTTTTAAAATTTTCTAATAAAGGTATCGTTGTATTTTAAAATAACAATTTATTTTACGTGTTTCAGTTTAGGTGTTTTTCATGAAATCCCTGTTTTTAATATTTACCTTTTTGTGTCTGTTAAATCATTTTTGTTTCAAATTTTATGGGAAAATATTTTCAATATAGAATTTTAAATTTTCGCTTTAACGGAATCTCACTTATTCAGTGAAAGATGAATTTAATGATTTAGAAATTTTCTATATGAGTTTAATAAAACACTACATTCGTAAAATAAATTCCTATTAATAATTTTTTAATTCGATTAATAATAGTTTTAACTTTCATTTACACTAAAAGATTCAAATTTAAAATAATAACACACAAAATTGTACTTTTTATTCAAGTATGTTATTAAGTATACAAATTATGTGTTAATTTTTTTAAAAATCAAAAAGATTTTGAGGGCTTTTTTCCAAAATCTTACTGCTTGATTTTATACGAAGAAATAATTTAAAAAGAATGTCAAAATTTTAGTTATTTTAGCTTGGTTTAAATCATTAGTTTTTTTAAAAAATCTGTTTTTCTACAATGTAAAAATTAAGTTATTATTATTATTTTTTTATTATTATATTATATTATTTATAAAATCTTACTGCTTGTTTTTATACAAAGAAATAATTAAAAAAATGTCAATATTTTAGTGCAATATGTGGTTTAAATCATTAATTTAAAAAAAAATTTGTATTTCTACAACGGAAAAATTAAGTTAATATTATTATTTTTGTTATATTATTATATTATTTCCAAATACAAAGAAATAATTTAAAAAAATGTCAAAATTTTAGTATAGTATTAATATTATTTCTAAATTATAACACTTTTATGCAAAGAAATAATAATAATAAAATTTTTTTTGTCAAAATTTTAGTGCAATGTTCCGTGTAAATCATTATTTTTAAAAATTTGTTTTTCTACAATGGAAAAATTAAGTTAATATTATTAATTTTTTCTGATGATTATTGTATTACAAGGCCTGAAGAACGCCTTGAAATTATAAATAGAAAGAAATGGGATTTTTGTTTTTATAATTAATAAAAATATAAATTTTAGCGTATCGTTGATATCTTTTTCTCACTTAATATTTAAATATGTACTTTTTCATTAAAAATTTCAAGACAAAAATTATCATTTATTTAACAATTTTTATGAAATTTCTAATTATAAAAAATAATTTTTAAAATGCGAAATTTCTAAGTATAAAAAATAATTTTTAAAATGCGAAATTTCTATACTACAAATATGTATGCTCTATTGACAAGTATAAAAATATGTAAATGAAAAATTGTAATGAAAGTATTGCTATGTAATTTAGCATAATGCATTTGAAAAACTTGCATTTTTAAATTTAATACGATATTTAAAACATTAAAATAGTAAAGAAAAAAAAATCATATTGTAAAAAATAAACACACACACATAATCAGTTATTTTTTACATATCACCTTATTGAGTGCTGAACTCCACACAGCAACATACAGAGCACCATGATGTCTTCTCGCCACATTTAGCCTTGCAGTTGCAAAAACAGAACTTCAAAACGGGTAGCTAAACTCCATCGAAATATTATTCGAATGCAAGAACAAGCATTTTGATGTGTTCACATGGTCGTTTAAGAGTAAAAATGATTGTTTTCATGCCACGTTTTTGGACCCAATTGTTTCTTCGATCTTATATTGATCTTATGAAGAACACTATTGTTAATCCTATCGACTTTAAAGTGGTACGTAAATAACATGCATAATCAAGCACGCACCAAGAGTAGTTTCTTCAGACAGCAACACTTTCTTTTAAAAACTTATTTAATGTGGAAAATTTTTACTTTCTGTATACACTGCTTTATGGTAGTTATTCTAAATTGTGTCACCTATATTTTTTTTCTCCCTTAAGTTAAGTGTAATGATAAGTTCGAGTTAGTTCAATGCTAATGTTACAAGTAAATGTGGCTATGTTACATGTGACACGCAATGTGACATGTTTTTATGAAATATAGAAGATTTATGTCTAACGACAAAACATTTTCTCTTGAAAAGTAGGTAGAAGAAAGCAATATAATTATTCCTTGTTGAATTGGTATTGCTTTAAAATTCCGATTTGATTTATCAAGCTGGATCAGGTTTTGTGTGCCTCAAAAGATTATTATTTGAGCTATTACATTCCAAGTAAACAATATACAGTGTTGCTGCTGCATTTTGTATCAATATATATTTATCTCCTCAATAGCGGAGTCAGCAATTTTCGGTATTTGTTTAGCTTCTAATGTGTAAAGAGAAACACCGTTGCGTGATTCTCAATGGCGTGTTTTTGTTCGATTGATTTATTAAGCAAATATTAAATATAGATGAGAAAATCTGTGGCTCTTGATTTAGTCAATCATTAAATAAAGACAACACCCACAGCACTGAAAAGGTTTTAAGCACTGTTTCTCTTATCTCCCAGTAAATAAAAAATTATTCATATTTATAAATTATAAATATGTATTTAAGTTTGAATGATTGAGTAAATAAAATATTAACAGAATTAAGAGGATGTATGGTATTTTGATTAAAAATTAATTATACGATGAGTTGATTGATAAAATAATATATTTAACTCTTATTATTAGTATTAAAACAGACATAATTTTTATAATAATAATATTAAAATAATTAATATTATAATGAATTAATTAATTTCTTTAATAATAATAAAATAATAATCCTAAAAATGTAATTTTTTTTTCAGTCATAGAAGAGTAAAAAAGGAAAGAAAATATTAATTTACGTTAATATTGTTAATGTCATAAAATGACGAGACGATAAACATTAAAAAAACGAGTAAAATAATTCGAAATGTAATTACTCAATCATCCAGCCTTACAATATATTCCTAATGAATAGGCCATTTATGATTCATTAGGAGTATATTGTAAGCCTGGATGATTGAGTAAATAAAATATTGAAATAATTAAGAATATGGACGGTATTTTGATTGAAAATTAATTTTCCGATGTTTTGATAGATATAATAATATCTTTAACTGTTATTGTTAGTATTAAATCAGAAATAATTTTTATAATAGTAATAATAATAAAATAATTAATATTATAATGAAATAATTAATTTCTTTAATAATAATAAAATATTTTTTATAATAATCTTAAAAATTTATTTAAAATTTCTATGAAAAAAAGGAAAGAAAATATGAATTTACATTAATATTATTAACATCATGACACGACAAGACGATAAACATTAAAAAAAACTAGTAAAATAATTTGAAATATCTAAGTTTTATTGAAAATTAAGTTTAAAAATAAAAACTAAAATAATCAAATTACATAAATAATAACGTTATACTTTCACTAGAGCATTGTTAGTAAAAGTGAAAATATAAAATATGGCACAAAAATTTGTTATAACCAATATATTATATATGATACGGTCTGCAATTAATTTTAGTTAGCACATATTATATTTTATAAAAATACATTTGATATCTTAAAAATGGAATTACTTTTATAAGTTAAGTAAGCAACATATTGTTTTTAACGAAAAATATCACCTTTAATCGCAAGTTGGAAAATGTAAATTAATGTCAATATTGACGTCATGAATAAAGTAGCCCCAAAATCATTTAAAAAAACTAATGTAAATTAACAGTATTAATGTAAATAATTATCTTCTTCATTGGCGCAACAGATCATGGTGAGGCCGTCTGCCTATTGGTAGATTTTGAGATAGGAGATGTTTTTCTTTTTATAGGGTAGGATTGTCAGACCTAAGCCCAACAGTCATATTAGGCCAGGACCTATGGTTTACAGCGGATTCCGAACCACTACAAACACCCATGGCACCGCAGGGACTCGAACCTGAAACCTGCGGCACCGAGCGCCAGACCTCTCGGCCATCAGCTCCCTCTTATAATCATTGTAAGGTGAAATTCTGCAGCAAAGATCCATCTAAAAGAAATCCTCCGAAGATAAATTGGTTCATATAACTAACCGCCAGAAACTTTAAACAATTCTTAAATGTCTTGAGATCATTCAGGACAAATAGTCTTTCTATTCTATTTGTTTGAATAATCTCAATCAATAAACTCTTGCATTTTAAAAGTCTAACTTAAATTTGGCATAAAGATAAAGTGGATCTTTTCCATTTTATATTAAAATCAGTCCTAGTCTCTTATTGTAATCGAATTTTAAAGTTAATAAAATGCTTTTACGACCATTGTTTCTCTACTACTCAATGGTGCAACAATCGAAAAGTGAAGTATCTGTAAACACCTGGAAATGGTTTTTGAAATAACGAAGCAAAAGTAAATTTCACCCTTGGGTTAAAACGCTGTCGGCATCCTACTATATAAAATTCAGTTTACATTAAAATGGATAGAGAAAGAACGCGAGTTTACGGGCATATATAAAAAGTTACGATACTGGAAAGAAATTGCTGGAACCAAATGAAATAAGGTTGAAATTTTTCGTCCAATTTTTTTTGTGGGACATAAATTTGCAGCAAACATTTTAAGCTTGTTTATGCACCGTATTTGTCAGTTCCGTTCCCGCTTTTATTGAAAAAAATAGAGCGTCGTAAATCATATAACTTTTTTATGACTTTTCAGGCGATCGTATAGGGATTCTTTACGAGCACTGCAAGTTTAGTAGTGCGCAGTTTTGAAATTTGAATTTTCAGTTTCTTGGAAAAGAGAATGCAGGTACTTCCAGTGTCTGTCACGAATATATTTGGCTTTCAAGACACATGGTAACCAAAAAATATGTTTTAAGTAAATTTGAATTAGAGAAAAAAATGCACTAGCTACTAAAAATTAAAGAAAAATTATGGTTAATAAATTTCGGAATTTAATGAAATTTAGCAAAAAATATCTTCTGAACGGTAAAGGGAACGAGTGTTTCATTTATTTGATTGCCAGTATGTAAGAGGAAGCACGATTTTAGCGCTACAAATTAAGTCGCAAACAAGTAATATATACAACAAATTTTTAAAGTCAATTCCTACTTTTTTTTTCACTATATTGCAGGAAGTCCTTTATAAATAATTTTCATTCTGGCTTCTGTTTATCTGGCGCCATCTATTGGTAGATATATGCAACTTAAATCTAAAAGAAAACTAAAATTAATTAATTAAATTTAATTACTGAATTAGTATTTGAACAAACTGTATTAACATCCAGTGCCATATACTACAAGTTAAGAAAAGGTATTTGAACTCGAGTGGATGAATAAAAAGTGTTTTATTAACGCTTGAAAATTTGAATATGATATATATACTCAAGAGCCAAAACATTATGACCACTTGTCAATAACGAGTTGGCCATATATATATATATATATATATATTTGCTATATATATATATATCTCCAGCAGCAGTTAAATACCACTTCCACCTGATCACGTGCCTTCCACATCATCCAGGCGAGTTCATTGCAAAATGTAGGGGTGGTCATAATGTTTTGGCTCTTGAGTGTATATAGGGAGAGTGTGAGCTAATAGAAGGAATTGAAAAAAAAAGAAATATTTATTATATTAAAAACGTTTCTATAGTACTTATTGTTTACCAATGTCACGAATTTTGATCTGAAATAATTTCACATTACAAAGATAGATATAGTACCAGATTCATCGTTATTCATTATTATACTACGAAAGGTGTGGAGGGCTGCTACACTTGCATCTGAATTTTTATGTTTTTCCTTTATTTGATTGTCCATTATGTCA
This sequence comes from Caerostris darwini, assembly GCA_021605075.1. Classification (NCBI taxonomy): domain Eukaryota; kingdom Metazoa; phylum Arthropoda; class Arachnida; order Araneae; family Araneidae; genus Caerostris; species Caerostris darwini. The sequence goes on from BPLQ01015570.1 coordinate 118,197, forward strand.
AGGGAGTTTTGAAAAAAAATTGTTTTAACTATGAATCGAATGCACCTCCATTCCATTCTGAAATTTTCTAAATCTTTTAACATTTAAGCAAATTAATTTCTAGAAATCAAATAAAAGTTTTTCATTAAGCAATTTTTTAAATATTTAAAATTCAAATAGGTTTTTTGAATAAAAATACAACTTTTAATAATTTTTTAAATTAAAAATCCATTAATATTACATTTTGAACATTTTGCACATAATTATCATCAACATTAACTTAACTCTAGAATTTGTTTTTAAATTATCAAAAATGCACTTTAGAAAAATAAAGCTTAAATTCGAGATAAAAATTTGGTTTTCCGTAAATTTATTGTTTTACATTCTTAAGTAAACTTATAGAATAGTAGAAAAATTAACACTGATTTAATCTTTTTATTTTGATAAGAAGAGTTTTTTTGATGATTTGATACGGTTTAGGTCTTATGACTTTTGGAATATTTTTACAAATTTTACATAACTCTGTATTAAAATAAGTTGCTTATATTTCAATAAAAACTTGAAAATGTATTTTATATTCGTAGATTAACTATTTAGACTAGGGAGATTTCCCTAGGAAGTTGACATCTGTTATTAGCAGACTCAGAACTAATCATTATAGAGGGAGGAAGATTCTCCCAGACAAGACTAGGGAATACATCCCCTGCAGAAATTGCCCCAACGCTTTCCTAACACCTAAGAACATTCTAGAGTGCCCAGCATTCACTCCCCTTAATTTTGCAATTGGTTATTGAGCCAATCGAGGCCAACTTAAGAGAAGTCCTGTATAGTGAAGCGGCGCCATTGCTAGGGGCGGCTATCGTGAAGACTTTTGACTTGATCTAACTTTGATATTTATATTTTAAATCCATGGACACGATAACAACAACAACTATTTCACAAATTTTATTAAAATGTGAAAAAACAAATTAAATTTTTCGTGTTGTAAATCAACTCTTTGGAAACGATCTATTTATAAAAAATTGAGCATCAAATGCACATTAATTAGTTTTAAAATTACCACAATTTTTTTCACAACTCAACATACAAATAAAAAAAAGTATACTCGTACTTTATCTATTAAAAACTGGGAAACGATATTCTTAAAAAAATTATAAATTGAGATAACATTAATATTATATAACTGAATATAACAAATCGGCATAGATTTAAGTTAAGCCTTAAATACAGATACACACAACAATGATGTGGTTTACAAATGTCTATGTGATTAATTCAATTATACCGCTCATATTTATAAATAATTATGTTTGAATAGAACATCTAAATTTCATTCAAAATTCTGGAGCAAAATTGTGGATAACTTACGAAATATAAAAAATTGAGTATTAATATTTTGTAAATAAATGATTCTCCATATTTTTTAGGACACTTTGCGTGGTAGTCTCTTAAAAAACTTTGATGGTTCACAGTTACTTTTTAATGAAAATGATAATTGCTTTTTTTTAAATCTTCACAATAAATGAGATTACATTAATATTGTATATAAAATTTTTCTTCTGAAGTTAATATTAATGGACCAATAATGAGTTAATAAGAAAAAAATAGAGAAACCTTTAGTGCCATTAATATATTTATTATTTTAAAGTGAAAATAAAATAAATTTATGTAAAAATCTAGAATCCTGTACCCTTTGTGCCAAATACATCGTCTGAATGCCGTCAAGTAAATATAATAATGAATGGCTCAGTTAGTTTTAAAGATAAAACGATATTACGCCAAAATACATCACTAGCATGCCATTTTCAGCAAGTAAACAAACGAAATGGCTGCCAAAGTTCGGTGACTTTCTAAAACTCTATTTCGACAAAATTCATCTCCAAAAATCGCTTTTACGTCAACATTAGTAGTCAAACAATTATTACATCAAGTTTTATTACTTAAATTGCTTTTAAGCCAAATGTATTGTTTTAACACCAAATATTATCACCATCCTAACAAAATTTTATTCCTGAAATGCTTTTACGCCAAATTTTATTGTTTTAACGCCACATTATTATGTGGAATTTTGTATTGCTAACTCACAAAAACGTATCATTTTAATAATAATAATCGCTATTACGATAAAATTACAAAGTTATTAGCTAAATTTTTTTTTCTATTATGTCAAAAAATATTTCCTGATGTTTACGACTCTGAATTCAAATGATAAAACAATATAAACAAAAAAGAAGAAACAAGAGAAAAACTTACGTTTTATTCTGATATATCTTTTGTTGGAGACGAAAATGGTCTTTTTATTACCTCACTAAAACCTTTCCTTGTATAGAAATATCAAATGAATGAAGAAAACAAGAAAAAGATCGATATCACAAAACCACAGAAGAAATTTAATACGTTCCAGCACCCTTTTAACTTCCGTGAACTAACGTTCTAAAATTAAAAAGTAAAAACTTTTCGCTCAAATTTAAATAACGGTTGCCACAAAATCTTAACTATGTCAACAACATTAAAAAAAAAAATATCACAAAACAGCAGATAAATTTAATGGGTTCGACAGCCGTTTTCGCCATAAACTAACATTCTAAAAATAAAAAATAAAATTTTTTCACGCGAATTTGAATAATGGTTGTCACAGAACCTTAACTATGTCAACAGCATAAAACAGAAAATAATTATTTGATAATCAAACATTTTTTTTTCTTTCTAATGCAGCTGGCAAACACTTAGACTGCTTGGTCTTGTATGCCTTCAGGCAAGCGCTGCACAGACGTTACTCACTTTGCATTACCCAGGAGGCGAGTGTAACTTGAAGATAAGCCACGGACGCGGAGTAACAATGCCCGCGCAACACTCTACGATCCTATTAGGACCGGGACCTATGGTTTAAAGTGGATTCCGAACCACTACAAACACCCATGCACCGCCGAGATTCGAATCCGATACCTGTGGTACCGAGCTCTAGCCACTCGGCCATTCAGGCCCATATAATCAAACATAAGTTATTAATAAAGTATAAAATAGTTTTTATTGCTTGTTTAGTATTTTCATGAGTGGCAACTTCATAAAAGTTTTTGTGCTGTGTCAGTGCCCGACATTAGTTATAAGAACAATCTTATAATCATTAATTTATCTGAATAGTTATTTAAAATAATATATATATCTGTTCTTATTTACCATAAATAAAAATTCTGCAAATAATTATCAAGGTAGCAATAAAACAGCCATTATGTTGGTCGGAAAAAGGAGTTGCGAATTCCTCTAATTACAATATTATAGCTCTAAATAATTTGGTGAAACATTGGCGAAATATTCCGCGTTGCAAGATTGGCGACTTTCTCAGAGGTACAATATTTTAGATTTCAACCTAAATTAATTGATTTTATGTATAAAAATTATGGTACTTACGTATTAACGCCACCGCAGCAGAAGTTGCTCTAATGTGCCAATAAAGAGCTGCCAATGCGCCAAAATAGAGACTGTTTTGAATCTGTGTTAAACTCTATATCGGCCCATTTTCCACCGAAATCCGATTGACTACTTTGTTTTTAAATAAAGTCTTTTGAATTTAGAAAGTGTTTTGATTTTAAATAAAGTGTTTTATATATTTTATGATTTGTCACAAAAATTTTAAGTGCAGATTGGTGCCACTTAAAAACCGCCAAAGCTGTAGCTGCGGTGGCGTTAATACGTAAGTACCAAAATTATAAATAAAACTTAAAAGAACATTTAAAAAAAGTTTTATTTTAGAGCAAATTCTCATCTTCTCATCACTTTGACTGTTAAGCTAATAGCTAAAAACTAAATAACTAAAAACAGTTAAAAACTAGCTTAAATATGACTATTGATTAAAATAACGTAACAATAAAATGTAACCAGCCCCTCTTAGAAAAGAAATTTTGACGTAGGAAAAAACTGTAAATAGCCTAAACTAAGTAATTTTTCAATAGTTTTCAGTTTGAGAACATCTGTTATAATTCATATTTCAAAATAAGAAACCTCTTCAATAACACAAAGCTAACATTTCGATTCAGCAATAGAATATATATTTTTTTATTCCCTTTATTGCCCTCAAATTCTGGGGGAATCAGCTGAATCATTGACAGAACCAGTTATCGACTAATTCGAGTTGACAGGTCTGTCGAATAAGTGTCTCAGCATCAGGACGAGTTGTCGATGAAAGGCCCATCACAGCAGTCCAGAGGGGTTCGTTGCGATCGTTACAGCTTGCCAACTCCATTGACGTTAATTAGAAGAGGGCTGTTAGATTTTAAAGTCGTCATTGGCTTTGTTTCGGTGACTGCTTGGAGACGATTATTATACTGCAAAGGGAAAAAGAGAAAAAAAAAATCATGGGGCATTTGCTTTACAGTAACAGAATTAATGAATTGTAGAAATATGGATATCGTTGTTATATTTATATTTAATTGGGTAGGGAATTCTGCAATTATCATTTTACAAAGGATTACAAAGGAAGGATTTAAGGAAGCAGGATGTTTTGAAACGTTATTAGCATTTCTGAATGTTTAAAGAAATTATTTTGTTTTTATATAGCAAATCTGGGTACTTACGTATTAACGCCACCGCAGCTACATATTTGTCGGTTTTTAAGTGGCGCCAATCTACACTTAAAATTTTTGTCACAAATCATACAATATATAAAACACTTTATTTAAAACCAAAAGACTTTCAAAATTCAAAACACTTTATTTAAAAACAAAGTAGTCAATCGGATTTCGGTGGGAAATGGGCCGATATAGAGTTTAACACAGATTCAAAACAGTCTTTATTTTGGCGCATTGGCAGCTCTTTATTGGCGCATTAGCGCAGCTTCTGCTGCGGTGGCGTTAATACGTAAGTACCCAAATCTGAATTAACGTTGCATTCGTGTGATACTTTGGGGTGTATAAGGATTCCTTGTAATTTTCTGTAAAAAAATAATTAAATGAATAAAACATTATCAATTGCAAATGATGTTTTGACGTATAATTGGAATATTCAATACATTGATACAATTATTAATATCCCTCTATGGAGCTTTAATATTTTGTTAATTGGTTTGTTTGTTTTACTTCTGCAAGCGTCTTGCGATACTTTGGGGTGTACAATGATTCCTTGTAATTTTCTGTAAAAAAACAATTAAAGGAATAAAGTGAATATCAATTGCAAATGCTGTTTTGATGTATAGCTTGCAATATTCAACACGCTTTGCTAACACTGAGAGGATAAATAAAATAGAAAATATAAGTGAAAATATAGAATAAATTAAAAAAAATAAAGTAAAAAAAAAAAAAAAAAAAAAAGAAAAAGAACATTGGTTTGAAATTATTTACATGCTACCAGTTTTTACAAGTTTTGTATTCAAAATTAAGTATCAATATATGCATGTTGAATGAAAAATGTATCGAAAACGTGTTGGGGAAAATATAATTGATATTTTCGAAAAGAAACAACACACTGAAATGTATCGGCCGTATTGTACGAAATTTTTAAAAGCAGTCCAACAACTGAAGAGAAAGTGATGTAATATTTGTTTTTTTTAATTTGAAAAAAAAACCCCACTACTTTTATTAAAAAACGTTTTTCGATGATATTGTTTTTCAAGAAAGTGACAAACATTAAAATACCAACATGTTCCAACCTTAAATTTGTTATTAAAATTTTACAGTTTGTGTATGCATTACAAATACAGTTTAAGTATAATATTTCTATTGCTTTACATTTGCAATAGCAGAGTGAGTTTTGTTTTTATTTTGGACAATGTTAAAAATATTTTTGTTTTTGAGGAAGAAGTTTTAAATGGAAATCAATTCAAAAGTATATTTTTATTTTTATTAAATGCATTCAGTCTTTGAATTGCGATGCTATATTATTCTCTGTAATTAAAAATTGATGAAGAAATTGTTGAATTAAATTGTCTATTATCAGAATTAGAATTGTTGGATAATGTAAAAGGTGGTTTATCTATTGAAAAATTAAAATCCAAATAAATAAAATCCATATTGAATTGAAGACCACATTGAGAAAAAAATCCAATATTTGATTAATTAAGACTTTTTTTTTCAAAAGTAAAGTTTTATCGATATTATTATGCCAAACTCAAGCAAAACAGACATTCAACGGATTTGAAACTGTTGGCCATGGGAGCCTAATATAGTTCTTTATGAGACTCACGGAAGGATCCAGAGCTATTTCTTTTGCTATATTAATATCTGTCTTTTTTTATGCCTTCGAGAAAGATCGATTAGCCAACATAGCCAAACGCATCGCCAAGCTTGTTGCTAAGATTGCCGACTAGGGGATTTTTTTTAGTTTAAGGTTTTGTATGAAATTATTTAGCATATATGATGAGGTATTTTATGTAATGCACCATAAATCAGATAAATAAAATAATTAAATGATAAATAAATACATTATTTAGATCACTTAATAAATATAAATATCATTTAAATAAAAATAAACACATATTTGTATATTTACAAAAATTTCATATCTATATAACTTTAATTAGTTGGAATGATCCAGAGCTATTTCCTTTGCTATATTAATATCTGTCTTTTTTTATGGCTTCGAGAAAGGTCAATTAGCCAAAATTGCCGAACTCATCGCCAAGCTTGTTGCCGACATTGCCAACTAGGGGATTTTTTTTAGTTTAAGATTTTGAGTAAAATTATTTAGCATATAAGACGAGGTATTTTATGTAATTCATCATAAATAAGAAAAAATAAAAACCTAAAGGATAAATAAATATATCATTTAGATCGATTAATGAATATACTATCATTTAAATAAAAATAAATACATATTTGCATATTTACACAAATTTCATACCTATATAACTTTAATTAGAACATTGATTTATTTTTTATTGGTTAAGAGAATATTAATAAACAATTGTTTAGTTCATTGTTTATTAATAATGAAAGAACTTTAAGAGTGAAATAAATTTCCATAATTTTAATAAGCTTTTCAATTTATCTTAAAATTGTATATGCTAATTTTGTGTTTCTGCCTTTAATTATTTATGAAATAATAAGAAATTTCAAAACCCTTAAAGTTTTGAAGTAATAGATACTTAATTTATGAAATTTATTCTTAAAAATTGAAAAAATAAAAATTTTAACGTTTTTGGCTTGCGTCAAAACCCATTTGCTTTAGATTAGGAAACATTGGATCATAGCCTAAACGAAAATTAAAGAATAACAGCATTAAATTAATAATTAGAAAGAGTTATAATACTTTAAAAATAAATAAGTAAAAAAATTTGTGTAATAAATTTGTAATTGTGAGGAGAAATTCTCGTTGATTATTGTAATACATTCATTTGAAAGTTGAGTTCAATTTATGCAAATGATAATAATAATAATTCCACTACATCCTCTCATCAACGTGTTTTTTAAAAATTAATTTCCAAAAAATTTTCATTGAGTTATAATTAATTTATTTTTAATAAAAAGAAGTTAAACCTACAATTTACGCCCACGTATAGCAAGCTGGGAGAAGGTAAATTAATTTATTTTGTATAACAAATTACAATTACCATTAAAATTTTCTTAGTTCCCCTAAATATAATTCTTCTCCTTCATTGGCGCAACAGCCCCATAGTGGGCCAAGGCCGCCTGCTACAGGCAGATTTTGAGACAGGCGATGTTTTTCTTTCTTACGAGGTAGGGTTGCGCATTTATAGACATATAATTATAGATTTGGGGAAGATTTCACTTCTAAGCTGAAAATAAAAATACTCAGGTATGCGCAGGATGCGCGAAAGATACTGTCTCTTTGGGTGAGAGCCTGTAGGCTAACTAATTGCACAGTGTTACGTTAAATATATTTCATCTCGGAATGAGAGGCTGTAAACTAAACGTTTCTGAGCTGGAGCACAAATTACGCTGTACTTCCTCTCAGGTGAGAGTCTCAAAGTCTACTGACCATTTCTCTTGAACACCACAGGTGGCACTCTTGTCAGGGCGTAGGAGGAAGCATGGTTATATGTTTAATTTATTACAAAACCTCTTCGTTAATTTTTATTTTGTATTTATACACATTTAAGCCTTCCATATTTTCAAATAATCAACACAGTATTGAAGCATAATTTCACCATAGAAGGTATACAAAACTACTATTATTATTTAATAAAAAATGTATGACATTTCTATGATTTTTTTTCTCGATATTATGAGGAATTGAGGGAGCAAAACTGATTGATTTTTAAAGTATTGAAATCTACTGATTCTTAAAGTATACGAGACATAAACTTACAAATGTTCGACTATAAACGTCATAACATTTACAAAAACGTGAATATTATCCTTCTCAAATATAAATTTTAAAGTCATTATCAAATATAAAAGCGCATACGTTTATATTTACAAAAAAATTCAGTAATTTCTTTAGTTGCTATTTTTCCACAGTTATCTTCTATTATTCGTAAGAGCAATAAAAAAAATCTTTATTTAACATGAAGTAATTCTCTAAGAAGAATATTTTATTGTCCATTCCTACACTAGTTCAATTTTCTCTATATAGGAAATTTTACTGAGAAATGCATGCACTCCTCTGAATAACGGTTCGTAATAATATGTACAATAAATAAGTATAAACGTATTTTAAACAAATTCTTTGGTATTTTTGAATTGTGTTTTGTATAACATTGGGATATATAATAATAAAACTCTATTTTCTGCAATTTTCCATTGATTATTGGGTACATGATTTTTAAAAAGAGGTAAAGTAGTTGAATGAAATTTTTAAAAAAATAGGAAACCGAATTATTTTAGGCAACTATTAATTTTTTTAAAAAAGGAACAATTTACCAACATGCGTTGGAACGATTGTATGAATACTCATTGCATGCCAAATTTCAATGAAAATTATCTACTTCAAAACATTGAATAGTTTTTATGCTTCCTAAAGTTTTATAGATCAGTTTAAAAAAAAATATACTTGAATACATGAAAAATGGCGTGTTTATTTATAAACCAATCCGCCATTTATACATAATTTACAACAATAACTTAGTAGATATAAGTTATCATGTAAATGAAGTATTCAAATGGATTGTCTTATATTTTTGAAATATTGTTAAAAAAATCAAGAAAATAACCTTTAATCCTACTAATTTATTTTTACATTCCTTGAAGTAAAGTAAGAAAAATTGTTGACTATTTTTCCTAAATGTTGTTGATAAATAACATAAATGTTAACTATAGACGGCGCAGTCAACGCTGACGTCGTAGATGATGCAACTGCCCTGAATAAATAACAGTCTATGCGTATACGCTACGGGGCCAACTGAGTAGAAGGAGAAGAAATAGAAACAATGTGTGTTTGGAGGTGAGAGCTGTGGCTCTTAAAAGAAATGTTTGTTTTAGAAATAAAACATATTATTAGTTAAAATGTAATAATTAGTAGTTGGCATTTAATAAAATAACACATTTTGTTCATTGCTTCTTCATATCAGTCGAATAAGAATACAGCACATTTACATGAATGAGAGGATGAAAGAACATTCGTCTGTATTACAAGTAATTAGTTATGCAGTGTTTTAAGAAATAATCAATATTTAGGGACGATATTTTAGAGTTAATTTAAAAAACGATATTCATATTAGTATCAAGTCAGAATATCGTACAAATTGGGAAAGTCTTTACACAATATAATAATGAATAAATTTTATAATAATGAAAAAAAAAAAAAAAATCATATAAACGTTTCTAAAAATTATTGAGATAAGCAAATCGTTAGGTGACTTCGTATTATTTGATACATCACTAAATTATGCAAAAAAAAAAAACAACAAAAAAAAAAAAAAAAAAAAAACCAACAAAAAAAAAAAAAAAACCCCCACCAAACCCTTAAAAGTGATAAAAAAAAATTCAAATGTCTTTACTAAGTTAAAATCCAGGCTAGAAAAGTCATTAAATTTCGATGCGAAATTAATTGATTGCTCGTTACAGTATCAAGCAATACTCGATTTTAAGCCAAAAATTGGGAAACATCTTATAGAAATTTTAAGTGAATATTCTCTAGTTCTGAATCAGGCGCAGAGTTTGGGATAGATTGTACCTTGTCTTGGTGTTAATTTCCAGAAAGTGGAGCAATACATCACATCTTTTATTAAATTCATAACTCCTCAGATGAATGCTAATGCATGCCAGGAAATCGAGTGTAACTTACACGCCTGCGAGCAAAACAAAGGATTTCACACCAATATTTACATTTGTGGTTAGACTGTAAGTTAGTGTTTTATTTTATTTTTTTTTCCCAATTTTTTTTAAATATAATTTTGTAATGTATGCAATAATTTTGGATAATATAAAAAAATTACGAAGGTATGGCACACGAAACCTGTAAATAATTTTTTTTATGTAAATCGATTTAATTATAATCAATAAAACAAAAACTACGACATTATTTTTAAATAATAACTACCTGAATAATTTTTCTGAAGTTAAATAGGCATGCAAAATATCATCGCCTGTCTAGAATCCTGTACCTGTTTTGCCAAATACATCACCAGGTTGCCAAGTCGCCAAATGAGCATAGTAATGAATGCACCAGGTAATTTTCGCTGTAAAATATTACGCAACATTTTTTCATTGGGATGCCAAATCACCAAGTAAACCAACAAAATGGCTGCCGAAGGTAGGTGTCATTGTAAAACACTATTTCGCCAAAATTCATCCCCAAGCATTGCTATTACACCAAAATTAGTAGCCAAACAGCTATTACGTCAAAGTTTATTCCTGAAAGGGCTTTTAAGTCAAAGTTTATCGCTGTAATTCCAAATATTATCACTATCCTGCAAAAATTTTAATCCTTGAAATGCTTTATAGTCAACACTTATCTCTTTATCGCCAAACTTTTTCACTAAGCGAATTTTATTTTTTAAATTGCTTTTAATCCAAAAGTTAATGCTTTATCGCCAAATTTTTATCATTAAAATTTTTTTTATTCCTTGAATACTTTTGCGCCAAATGCTATCGCTTCTACTCCAAAATTTAGCACTATTATGCCAAAAAAAATTAGGCCTAAATTGTTTTTACGCGAATTTATATCGCTTTATCGCCAAAATTTTACCACTATTATGACAAAATTTTAGTGTTTACTTTTCACGCCACATATTGCCGTTTTAACGTCAAAAAATATAATTATTTCCCTAAAACTGTATTCCATAATTGTTTTTTTTTTCAAATTTAATCGCTTTACAGCCAAATTATTATGCAGTATTACGTTTTGCTAGCTGGCATAAATCTATCATTTAGACAAAGATAATAATCGGTGTTACGATAAAATTACGCCAAAATTATTCGCTAATACGCCTTTTTTATTTTTTTCACATTAAAACATATTTCATGTTGTTTACGATGCCAAACTCGAATGATAAAACAAATTTATTAAAATAATAATAATAAAATAAAATAAAAACCAAAGAATAACTTTACATTTAATTATATTATATCCTTTGTTGGAGGCGAAAATGATCTTTTTATTGCCTTACTAAAAACCTGTCCGTGCAAAGTCTTATCAAATGAATGAAGAAAACAATAACTGCAACATCAGAAAACCACAGAAAAATGTAATACTTTCCAGCGGCCTTTTTCTTTTGTAAACTAATGTTCTAAAATTAAAAAGTTACATTTTTTTCGCTCTAATTCAAATAACGGTTACCACAAAACCTTAACTATGTCAACAGGATTAAAAAAAAAATCACAAAACAGCAGAACAATTTAATGTGTTCGATCAACGTTTTCACCGTGAACTAACGTTCTAAAAATAAAAAGTAACATTTTTTTCGCGTGAATTCAAATAATGGTTGTTATAAAACCTTAATTATTTCAATAGCATTAAATGGTTGAAATTTAAAATACTGTACCCCTGAGAAAGTCGCCAATCTTGCAACCCGGAATATTTCGCTTATCTTCCGCCAATTTCTTTAGGGTTACAATACTCTAGAGGAATTTTTAACTTCTTCTTTTCCCGAACAATATAATGACTATTTATTTCTACTTTGATAGTTATTTGCAGAATTTTTTAGTTATAGTAAATAAAGAACATAAATATATCCTTTTAAATATTTATTCCGATAAATTATTGATTATTCCAAGACTGCTCTTATAACGTATGTTTACAGTATATGATACAGAAAATAAACAATTTTTATGATGCTGCCATGCGTTCGAAACAAATAAGAAAAAAAAAAAATTTAATTTATTAATAACTTATATTTGATCATCAAATTATTTTTTTTAGTGCTGCTGAAATAATTAAGGTTTTGTCAACTGTTATTTGAATTTGCGCGAAAAATTTTAATTTTTTATTTTTAGAACGTTAGTTAACGGCGAAAACATTGAACACATTAAATTGTTCTGCTGTTGGCATAGTTAAGGTTAAGGTTTTGTGGCAACCGCTATTTGAATTCGCGCACAAAAATATAAATTGTTAATTTTAGATCGTTAGTTTACAGACGATAAAGGCAGTTGGAACGTATTAAATTTTTCTGTGGTTTTCCGATGTTGTTCTTTTTGTTTTCTTCATTCATTTGATAAGAATAGGTACGGTAACCTCCAACAGAGGATATATCAGAATAAAATGTAAGTTATTCTTTTTTTATTTTTCCCATTTTTAAGTAATTTTGTTTTATCATCCGAATTCAGCATCGTCACCATGAAATTATTTTTGAAATAATAATAATAATAATAATAATGGCTTATTAGTGAATAATTTTGCATAATTTTATCATACCAGCGATTATTATCTTTGTCTAAATGATACATTTATGTGAGTTAGCAAAACATATTCCACATAATAATTTGGCGATAAAGTGATTAAACTTGGCGTAAAAGCAATTTAGGAATAAAATTTTTGCCATAATAGTGCTAAATTTCGGCGTAATAGCACTATTTGCCTTTAAATTTTATGGAAATAGCGTTTTACGATGACACCGAACTTCAGCAGCCATTTTGTTTGTTTATTTGGAGATTTGGCAACCCAGTAAAGGATTTTGGAGTAATATTATTTGTACCTCGAAAACTACCTGGTCCATTCATTACTATGCTTACTTGGCGACTTGGCAACCCGACGATGTATTTGGCACGAAGGGTACAGGATTCTAGATTTTTACCAAATTTTTTTTTAGTGATAAATATTTGGCGATTAAGCATTAGCTTTTAGTGTAAAAGCAATTTAAAAAAGAATTTGCTTAGTGAAAAACTTTGACGATAAATTCATAGTTCTTCAGTAGATGTTTTAAAACTAACTAGTTTTGAAATTGGAATTTAACAATAAAATATTTGTTTCATCAAAAGTTTTTGTTTTGTTTTTGTGATGTTTACTCATAATGATGATGTTAATTAACTCATAAAAATTTGAACTACTAAATTATACAGTTTTTAAGTTATAAGAATACACATAAATACATTGCTTATTATCATTCAGCAGTAATTTCTGGAATGCATATTTGCTTCCAAATGTATTAAAAATAGTTTATATAATTAAAAAAAATTAAGTGGGATAAAAAAGCTACTTGGTGTAAAAGCAAGGGTTGTAATACTAAAACAATACTTGTTTAGTAGCCTGCACAAAAAATGAACATAAAACTATCTGATCTATGTGATTGTTCTTTATTAAATAACTTAACAAGTAATTATTCCTTATTTCTTCCTTGCACGTAAGAATCTCTCCTCTTCCACCACTATACACTGGCATCTATTACTGAAACAGATAAAGAAGCCAATATTCGCTTTTTTTAATGAAAAATGCCCTTTTCCCCTTCAATCAAGTTATTTCAGCTAAACAATCGTTATATCATTTCTAAAAAGCAAATGAATGCAAAATGCAAAAGCACGCAAAAACATACTTCTTTTAAATTGACCAGATTTCAAATTTTGTAAACTTAATTTATCTCAAAACAGGTTACATAAAATCATAATTTAAGGCTGTACGTTTATACTAGCTATATTTGTCCATACAATTATTTGTAATTTGATAACTTTTCAAAAGATGCCTAAATTTTAGATTTCTATTTAAATTTCTCTTCAAGTGTTTTTTTAAAAATAAAAATAAAAATATTATAATGCACAGTTGACATTAAGTAGATCCATAGATACAACAATAATTCAATCAAAAATTTTACTATACATTTCTCTTTTTTTTCTTTTTTACCAATTAATTTATCAATATGATTGCTGCTTATGATAATTACTTAAGCTATACGTGTCCATGCATTTATCTGTAATTTGATAATTTTTCAAAACATACCTAAATTTAGATTTCTTTTTGAATTTCTCTTCAAAATTTTTTAAACATAAAAATAAAAATATTATAATACAAAGTTGACATTAAGTAGATCCATAGATGCCACATTAATTCAATCAAAACTTTTACAACGAATTTCTCTTTCTCTTTCTTCTTTTATCTATTCATTTATTATTATGAATGCTGCTTATGATAATTACTCAAATGCGAAGACAGTAAGCAGCATTTGCTTTAAAATAGAAGAAAAAGAAATAATAAATAAATAACGATTTAAGAAGAAAGAAAAAACTGTTTTTTCTCTACTGGAAATAAAAAAGGTCGAAAATTCGAAAATGAATACCAGGGGTGGCTGCTCTTTTCATACCCCACTCCAGGGGCAGGAGGACATCAAAATAAATAACAGGGGGGAGGGGAATGAAATCTGTACTCACACATGGCGGGAAAAGCTCGGTTTCATATTTCTCATTACAAGTCCCTTTCATTTTATGCAAAGAAGATCCTAGGAGAAAGTTTTTATTGTCGTGAAAATAACTTTTAAACGGAGCATCCGCTTCAAATGCAAATGCTCCTATTTTTTTTCTTCTTTCATGTGTGGCTCCTTATTTTTGCTTTACTTATTATTTTTAAACATCCCCGGGTGCTGTGATGGAGATGTTTTCTAAAGCACCCGAATCGCTGCAGTTTTTACGGATCACTTTGCTCATCTTATGCCCTCCTCCCTCTCCCGGCTTGACTTCCCTTGTCTGTATTTTTATGAGGAGGGGAAATGGAGAGTAAAAGCCCACGCACTGCGCATGCCCGGACATTTCTGATGATTGTTCAGGAATGAAGGTTGACGTTTATTGTGCAAAATGGACTCGATTTTCTGAGTTATAGTTTGATTTGTAATAATTTATAAGGATTTTAAAGAATATTATAATTTGGGAATTGAAAGCATACTAAATATTTCTGAAATTTACGAAAAGTATCGTGCAAAGAAAGTTTTTGTATAAAAAAAATCCATTTGCTTTCATGAAAAGATCTTTATTAGATTAAGTCAGCTTATGAAGTTGTCGATTGATTTTTGAAAATTGTCTATTGAATAAAATTTGAGAATTGAAAACACATGAAATATTTACGAAATTTACGAAAAGTATCGTGCAGAAAAAGTTTTTGTATAACTTGAATGTTTTGTATAAAAATATCCATTTGTCTTCATAAAAACACCATTACGTCATCACCATTGTTATAGCATCATGTTACATCATCATCGTTATAACATCATTATCATCAACATTATGTACATTATGCCAGCTAATGAAGTTGTCCATTGATTTTTGAATATTGTACATTGAATAAAATTTGGAAATTGAGATCAAATAAAATATCTCCGAAATTTATCTCCGTATAATGCAGAGAAAGTTTTTGTAATGCTTGAAAGTTTTTGCATTAAAAAAAATCCATTTGCTCCATGAACCATCATTCTTGGATTATGTCAACTAATGAAGTTGTCCACTGATTTTTTTCATGCAATATATGAGCTTATATTGAAAACTGTGTTCTTTTCAGAGGTTAACCATAAAAAAATAAAAGTTATAAATATTTTAACTGCATCATTGCATTATTATTGTTTTACTTTTTTTTCCTATTTATATACTCTATGTATAATAAGTTTAGTTTGTGTGTTGTGCCTAATACTCAATGTCCTGCAGAGTGGGACGAACGTCCCATGAGTAATTTACTCCTGGTAGGTGGAAAAAGACGAGGGCAGCTTCTGTTGTGATGGAGTACCCGTAGGTAAAAGTCTGACTTGACTCCGTATCGCTGGAGAAAGAGGCAAGTGCGTTGCGGGCGGACTTTTAGGGGGTACCAACCTGTATTTGCATATCGCAAGGGAGAAAACATGGACAACTCCCACCAGGTAGTCCGACTAATGTTGCAAAAAGCTGAACATGATAAAAGCCTTCGAGTCTTCTCCTTTTTGGAAACAGTGTCTACAGCAATGTCGCTAGTGGATTGAACCTTCAGCCCTAATGCTCGCCAACGGCACACGTTACCACCGAGCCACGAGTCGGGCAAAGTTTAGTTTTCTTATTTTATATAATAGACAGATCGTTTTTTGATTGTAAATTCTTGCAGCGAAATTTTCATTTAAAAAAAAGTAATTTCTTACTAAGTAGAAATAATTATTAAAGTAAACTAATGGTTAACCTGTCATAAAAAAACTGATTGAAGTCCATACCTTTTCGTCAAATTCAAATTGATTGCATTCGAATATTAAAAAATATTCTTACTGAATAAAATTTGAAACTATACACAATATCGACGGAAAGAAGAGAGAAACTCTGTTAGAGGTTAATTTAAACTGATTACAGATTGCATATGTTAGAAAATTGATCTAATTTTGTGACGATTTGACCTTGAAAAGAAAAAAAAACGTTTATTGGTAATTAAAAAAAACCACAATTTAAAATTATTTTGCAAAGAATAGCGAATAAACTTTGCGAATAAGAGATTTGGTTTGTCACTCTACGATAAATTTTTCTGCACACTTTAGGCTAATTAAACCGGTACCTATAGTATAAAATGGATTCCGTACCACTAACAAACATCCATGTCACCACCAGGAGTAGATCCTGAAACCTGTGGTACCAAAGACCAGAACGCTAGCCAACTTGCCATCAGGCCGCACGTTATTCGAGAAAGATGTTTTTATTTCTCATGAAAGGTAAAGATTTATTTTCCTTAATTTTGGTAAGCATGAAGAAAGTAAAATATATATTCAAGGAATAAATTGCCTTTTCTAAAACTTAATTTGCAGTTTATTTAATTTGATTAAAATGATATTTAAGAATATTATTTAAGAGTATTACAACATACTTATGCTTAATAAAAGAGTTAAATTAAACCTACATTTTTAAAAAAATTATTGCCAAATATTTGCATAAAAATTTACCTATGTCAAGTAGCCAACTACTAATCTAATGGCTAATACAAAAATCAAATATATTTATTCAGATTAAAAGGAAAAAAAAATAATAATATAAAATAAGAGAAAAACTTTTCTTTCTTTTATTCTATTCGCAACAGAAAAAAAATATTTCATTCTTCCAAACGATTTGCACTAAACAAAATCTGACTTTGGGGATCTCTGTTCACGGTTAGAGCCATGCAAACGACTCTTGTGCAATTTCACTGAGACACCCACCCCCATTTTATCACTCCCGTATCTCGTCGTTTCCCATTCCTAAAGGGGTGGTCTCAGCTGCGAACCTCCCGGTCTCCTTGGTTACAAGACCTCCGTTCAAAATTTGCGCGTCTTTTCGAGACTCGCAGAACACAAAGCTGAACGAGAGTTATTGTTCCCGCAACTCGTCCCTCGAGACTGTTGAGTCGTTTATTAAAATTTATTTAATTGAATGCAGGGAACAAAAGAATGTTTTTTTTTGTTCTCTTTGGTATTATTGTTCTATGTAAAGCGCTAGAATGGAATGAGGGAGGGAATAAAATAAAGCTTGTTAGTCGGGAATTCGATTATGCTGGCAATTAACGGAAAAGTACTCCAGTAAGTAATTAAATGAGTTCCGGATTTTATATCTTTTCTGGATGGATTGCGCCAAGGATTTCTGGAATTAATTTAATAGTCAATAATTTGACCTTTTTTTTCGGGTTTGGGAATTTCGATGAGTTGAATTTGCATCCTAGGTAAATGAGGAGAAAGTATGTTGATAAATTAAAATAGAAAAAAAAGGTTTATAAAAGTTTTTTTTTTTCGAAAATTTCCATTCTCTATGATTTGTGTCTTTTTTTTTTTATTAAATACGTATTTGTCATTATTTTGTTTTCTAATAACTATTTCGGACATGAACTATTTGATGGGCACTGATTTATTGATATGTCCTTAAGTCAAAGACTCTGAATTTCGGAAATAACTTTTGTTTTATCAAAATATATAAATGAGTTTCATAAATATTCAATGATGATTGCTTACATCTTAAGTAAAAAAAAAAGACTTATTGTAATTTCAAAATTAGCTTAAAGCATGATTTTTTTTTTGGTTTGGGAATTTCGATGAGGCAAATGAGAAATTAAACCATCTTAGGTAAATGAGGAAAAAGTATATTGATTAATTAAAATAAAAAAAAAGTTTATAACAGTTCTTTTTCAGAAAACTTCCATTCTTTATGATTTTGTGGGTTTTCTTTGTTAAAAACGTGTTTATCATTGCTTTATTTTCTTCTTTGAATTATTTAGGACATGAACTATTTGATGTGCACTGATTGATTGAAATAACCTTAAGTAAAAGATCCTGACTTTCGAAAAGAATCTTTTTATTAAAATATATAAATGACTTTCATAAATATTTAATAATTATAGCTTACATCCTAAGTAAAAAAAGACTTATTTGTAATTTGGAATTTTGATGAGTTGAATTTACATTTTAGGCAAACGAGGAAAAAGTATGTTTATAAATTAAAATAAAAAAGGTTTATAATAATTTTTGTAATATCTCCATTCTCCAGGATTTTGTGTGTGTGTATGTTTTTTCTTAAATATGTATTTGTCATTACTTTATTTTCTTCTTCGTATTATTATATAGCTTCGATTGATTGAAATATTCTTAAGTTTAAGCCCCTGAATTTCCAAAATAATATTTGTTTTAGTAAAATATATAAATATCTTTCCTAAATATTCAATGATTATTGCTTACATCCTAAGTAAAAAAAAAAAAAAAAAAAAAAAAAAAAAAACGCTTTTCGAGTTAATCAAACTAAAAAGTAAAAAATAATTGTTAACATAAGAATAAAATTACTGAGGAGAAAATGAATGTCACTGTTCTAAAAGCGTGGGGTGCTCAATATCAATCGTTATAATTTTTCACTAGTTTCATTCCGAAATGCAGAGTCAGCTTAAAAATGTCATACAAAGCACCCCGCGCTTTTGGAATAGTGACATTAATTTTCTCATCAGTAATTTTATTCTTATGTTAACAATTATTTTTTAATTTTTAGTTTGATTAACTCTAAATACGTGTTTTTTAGGTTTTTAAACTATTAATTTATTTTTTACTTTTTAGTCTGATTAACTCTAAAAGAGTGTTTTTTTAAACTATTAATTTATTTTTTACTTTCTAATTTGATTAACTCTAAAAGCGTGTTTTTTTAGTTTTTTCAAACTATTAATTTATTTTTTACTTTTTATTTTGATTAACTCTAAAAGCGTGTTTTTAAACTATAATATTTAAATGAGGTCCCGGTACGGAGGAGTGGAATTATAGTTCTTACAATAATTTAATTGTGAGTAAAACAAAAGCTAAATGCGAATATGTCGAGCCAGCCAGGACTCGTGCAGGGTCCGTAGTCGGGCGCGTTATCCGTTGTGCCGCTGTCCCACGTAGGTTTGAATACTTACGTCTTGAATACGTCTTTACTGAATACTTTCATTCTACATGGGTTAAATTGATCTTCATAAGTTAAAATAAAATCTCTAATCCTGGCGATCCTAATCATGATGAGATAATAAACTTATCAAAATATTTTATTGTCGTCGGTCCTTGATAAGTGTACAACGTTTAAATTAAATATGATCGCTTAAAGAGGGCAAAATCGAGCCCAAAGAGTCAATTACATACAAAAAAATTTGAATATACAGGTGAAACTAATAAAAGCGTATTAAAAAGACTTTTTGTAATTTCAAAATTAGCTTAATGCACGACTTTTTTTGGTTTCGGAATTTCGATGAGTTGAATTTGCATCTTAGTAAAACGACGGAAAAGTATGTTGATAAAAGAAAAAGGTTTATAACATTTTTTTTGAAAATCTCCATTCTTTATGATTTTGTGTCTTTTTTTTGTAAAATTCGTATTTGTCATTACTTTATTTTCGTCTTATTATTGTTATATAGCTCTGATGGATTGAAATATCTTTAACTCGAAGACCCTGAATTTCGAAAATAATATTTGTTTTATTAAAATATATAAATGACTTTCATAAGTATTCAATGACTATTGCTTACATCCCAAAGCTTTATTTATCTATTTATATGTGGTGCTTAGTAAATCATATTAATGTCTATGTTTATGTCTATGTCAATGCACATGTCTATATGTCTGTGTCAATGTGTATGTCTACATGTCTATAACAATATATACGTCTATATGTCTATGTATATAATAATGTAGTATGGCGTAAAATCATTACTAAATTTTAGAAATTTGCTATAACACTGATAATTTTACATTTTATTTACTTTAAATTTTGTTTAATTAAAGAAATCAAACTCTTTTCTAAAGAAAGATTTTGCAATTTCTTGATTTTTATTAATAAAAACTATTCCAAAATAGAATGGTAAAAATTACTGTGAAAATAATCTTTGCTCGAAATCAGCCTCGTAATAGTAATTAATTGTTTTAATAACAATTATCTCTAAAGAATATTTCAGAAAAACAGTTTTCTGTTACTTTCTAAAACATACTTAAATTTTAGCTATTTCTTTATTTAAGTATAATGAATTTTGGGCATAAACAATACATGACTTAACTCAGTATCGAAAACTATGAATTTAATAAATATATTCTTAAATGATGAAATGGTAAATGGCACATTTATAGCAATTATAATATCTCCTACAATATTTCGTGGCCTGATGGCCATTAGGTAAAACTCTGGACATTGGTACCATAGGTTACAGTTTCGAATCTTGAAGGTGGCATTTATATTTGTTAACTGTAGGTCCAAGTCTAATTATCTTGAAGTGTGCAAAAAAATGACCATAGAGTGACAAACCCAACCAAGCTACCATATTTCTTCTAAGTTGATTTTTCTCTTCAGTAATGCTAACTTCTGTAAACTTCTAACTTCTGCTAAAAATTATGTAATGTTTTGTAGGGTAAATAAAATTACCTATCCATAAAAGTGTTAACTAAAGTAAAAGTTAATCTTAGTGGTGTACATTTTTAAACAGGTTTTTCCAAAAATAGGTTTCTCTGCAATGCTATTTTATTATCAAATGCAGCTGGTAATACAGAGACAGTTGTCTTTATACCATGAGCAGGGACTGCACCGACGTTACTCATTTAGCACCACCCAGGGGGGTCACGTGTAACATGAAGATATGCTACAGACGCGAGTAACACTATCTCCACAACGCTCTAGGATTATATTAGACCGGGACCTATTGTTTTAAGTGAATTCCGAGCCACTAAAAACATCCATGTCACCTCCGGGACTCGAATTCAAAACCTATGGTATCGAGCGCTAGAGCGCTAGTCATTCTGACACCAGGTTCCTTCTGTGTAATGCTATTAATTATAATGCTAACAAGTTCATAGAAACTCTGCAATGGTGCAAATAGAAAACGATACATGTAATAAAAATGTAAACAAATTAAAAGCTGTTACAGCAGTAATACGTTAATCGTGTAAGAGCTTTTTTTGCTAATATATGCTACACTGAAAGAGTTTGGATGGCAGTCAGAACAGATTACCAATACAGAAGAAAGCGACAGAGAACTTAACAGAACGAAACAAATGCTACGTTAAACAATAACATAAGACAGATAAGCCTGCCTCCCCAAATAATTAATCAAGGGCAGAAAACAAGACAAATGACTGCAAATATACATAATGAATGAATTTCATTCCCGCACAAAGCCCCGACTCAGTTGATGGAAACATTTCTCAAAGAGAAAGATAGAAAGAGAGAGTGAGGGGGGAATCCTATCGCTCAAGAAATGGAAGTCGTTCGACTTTAAAGATTTGATTCCAGAATAATCCTTGAGCAATCGAAATGCCCTCTCGCGGAGATTGAAACGCAGCAACAGATGGGAAGTGGTAGAGGGTCTTTCACTGCATTCCGTCTCTCCAGGCAGGGTGGTCGATGGAGAAAGAAAAGTAAAAAGTCGTCTGGAGAGGGAGATTTGACAAGATCTTTTCGGATTGACGTTATTTCTCTTCCACCCCCACTGCTGCTACAAGACGGAGGGACCATCAATCGTTTGGAGATGACGATATCGAAAAGTAACCGGCTCTTCCCCCTTCTTTTTTCAAAGGGGGAAGGAGAGATGTTTTCATTGGTTGGAGAAAAGTTGGATGAGTTATGGTTCCCGGATGGTGGACCCCGTGTTCGATCAAACTCGAATTGCTTTGTAGTCGGTCTGCGTAGAAGAGTACTTGTAAAATTCATGTGATGTTTCTTAGGTCAGCTGAACTACTGATACTATTAATAATAATAATAAAAACAACACACACACACACACATATATATATGTATATATATATATATATATAACTTTTATAAGTTTAAAAAAATAATAAAAGTTTGAAGTAAAAATTGAGGTGCATAATTCTGCATTTTACAATTTTCAAATAGACGTTTTAAAATACATTTATTATATTCGATCATCTTATAATAAATCTTAAGATAATCTTATAAAAATAGATAAATCTTACAATAAATAAAGATAAATCTTATAATTCGAAGATTAAATAAATCTTGTTTTCTTATAATATTTAAACGTTTTTCAAAAATGCTATAAAATATTTGTAAAATAAATGCCCAATGTTGCAGAACATGCTCGCAAACAATGAATGACTGATATTTCGAAAGTACATCTTCTATGTTTAAAAATTTTTCGAATACTTTAAATTCTTAGAATTAAGTTAAAGGCACTTTTCAGTATTTGGGAAAATCAGCAGTAGTCGAAACTGTTGTAAAAGCAAAATCAAAACTGGCATGCTGGCGCTCACTAAACCACCACCTGCAACAACAACATAAATAAGATAAAACACACATTAATTTATAATAATTAATAAGGGAATTCCACTAAATATACGAGGGTAAGGGATATTAGAAAGATTTATTGAAAGGGGAAAGCAGCAAGCTAGCATGTAGGAATTTGCTAATCACTCAGGAAGGAAATTATAAAATACGTACAACTGTTACCGAGTAGCCCATAATCAAATCATAATACCATGTATTCACGGACTGTTGTATATACATATCTTTTGTTGTATTTTAAAGTGATTCAATAGAAAAAAATACGAAAATTTTATGAGTAACCCTGTACCAGTAAGCAATTTTATGAGTTAGTAATTACCTATGTAATTTCCCATTGTATATTGTACCCTATCTAGACAATATTTACTTTCCTATTTAGTGTTTTCCAATTTTTCTAGTGTCAAGATTAATTTTAGAGAGATTTTTTATTTATATAACATTATAAATAATAAAAGTGTAATAAAACACATTGGTTTTTTTTATAGCCACTTCGTCCATTTAGCTGTAAAGAAATATATTATTATTTACTTAAGTTTTTTAATTAACCAAATAATAGCAAACTTGCATATGAAGTTTATTCAGTTGTATAGTTTGCCCTTGTACAGTTAGAATTTTCTCCCGTAAAATAGGGATATCCCCTGTAAAGTTGGCAATCTCCCCTGTAAGGTTTGTAAATTAAGGAAGTTAAGGAGAATTACATTTAGTTTAAGTTTGTTTATAGGGAGAAAAGCAACTCTTTGTTAGGGCGAAAAGTATTAAAATGGGTCCAATATTTCATGGATTTCTTGCCGATAAGTAGATTTAAACTCTAAAATCAATATACAATTCGGTAAGTATTAATTATAGGAATATGAAATAGAATGTAACAAAATTTATTGACAGGCCATCTTTGATTCATATATTTGATAGGATGTAAGTCAAATCAACGAATTTTGTAAAGAAATGCGAAGGCCTCAT
Organism: Caerostris darwini; assembly: GCA_021605075.1. Classification (NCBI taxonomy): domain Eukaryota; kingdom Metazoa; phylum Arthropoda; class Arachnida; order Araneae; family Araneidae; genus Caerostris; species Caerostris darwini. The sequence continues at coordinate 142,145 of BPLQ01015570.1, forward strand.
CATAGTAAAATGTTTATAATTAAACAATATAAAAAAAACCAGTTTAATATTACAAAATAGAGGGTTTACTTAGTAATTTAGATATATTTATCTTTCATCGTAAGCAGAATTACTGAATAATAAAGATGTATATCGCAAAAAATATTGTTTAAAATAACTCCTGGTTAAATATATTAAAGTATTTTCTAAAGATCTCTATATCTTCCAGAAATTTTTTATCGAACACATTTCTTCATGCGTCATTCTTCGAATGACAACTTTTCGTCTGAGAAAAAAAGACAGGTGTCTTTCTTTCAATTTGCAGATATTTATAGCAAGAAGTAAAAGACAACATAAATATTGAACGCAGTTTCGCACACTCTTGCAGTATATATTAGGAGAACATTTGTCTTTCACGCTGGATGAGACTGCAACATGCACTGGGATAAACAAGCTATATATAACAATGGTTTACATTCATAGCAGCAATTTTTCAGAGTGGTTATTTTCAAAATTCAAGATTATAGTTCTTACAGAGATATTTTACGTGTGGCAGTATACATATTTTATTTATTTTTGTTGTCTTTATATATAATTTTTTTTGTTATAGTCTTAAGGTTTTTTTTATGTATAGTTTTTTTTAGTTCTTATAGTTATCTTTGTAGTTCTAGGCAATTCATTATATATATATATAGAGAGAGAGTGAATTGACAAGAAAGTACGTTCGGTTTTTACCATGTACTTAAATGGTGAAAATCGAAATTATTTTTTATGCCAGACTAATCTCTATCTATCTAGCGAGTAAAAATAACATGGTTGACAACCTGTGGTTAAGTATTCCTTGAGAAAGCAACCCTCAGGATGTTATAATTAATTACTTTTTTAAGTACGTTTTAATACTTTTTTTGTTTTTGCTAATTTCTTAAGGGTTTTACGGATTTCCTTCTGCTCTGGCTGCTTTGTTGTAAACAGTTTCAAAAAACGTGCAGGCTCGATGGCATTTGTATTGTTGAGCATCTTGTCTTGCTAGTCAGACCACCTGGTGGGTGTTTTCCAGGTTTCTCCTATATGATACGCATATGTTTGGTAGTTCCCCCTAAAAGTCTACACTGAAGGCACTGCCCTCCTTCTTCTTCAGCGTCACGGAGGAAAGTCAGGCTTCGATCTACGAGTGCTCCATCACAACAGAAGCTGCCATCCCCTCTTTCCCTAATTCCATGAGACAACACGGGCTCTTGGACTTGGTCTAGATGTTGCAGTCTACCAAGTGGGATAAGAAGAAAAAAAAAAGATTTCCTGAACATGTTTCGCAGCCTGTTATTATATATTTTATATAAATTTTTTTGTCGTTTTTGATCTGCTAGTGGAACCTGTTCAAACTTTTGATATGTTTGTCTAATGGTATACAGTTTTATTGCTGCAGCTTATGTGTTCGAATCTTCAACAATGTAAATCATATTTTTTCTTTTAAAAGGACCGAATATGAGGCACATCTGGGTTTTTGTACTGTGACTGTTGGTATGGCTGACGTCGTACAAAATTGTCGTACATATATATAGTTGGCTTGCTGCAAAACTGATAAATAGCATGTATATCATGAGAGACGACATTCTTTGCTTTCAATTAAAATACAAAGAAAAAATCTTCGAGATGTTATGAAGAAAAAATATTCTAAGGATGAGGTTAATGCAAGTATAATTTATAAATATTGAGAGTTTAAAGTTTAAAGTTATTTTAATTAGAATAATTTTTTTACTCAAAAGGCCATATCATTAACAATATAACTTATAAATTTTCTTTTACAAAAATTTGTTTCAAAAAGGTTTCCATGGAATTATTCAAAATTATTCTGCATAAATAAGGCATTTCATATATTATAATATATCATCTATAATTTTCATTTGAATAAAATATTTAAAAAGGATTAAAAGTTTGTTAAACTTTTCTACTTTTAAGTAAAAAAAAAAAAAAAAAAAAAAAAAAAAAAAAAAAAAATTATTTTAGTTCAACTAAATTAGAATTTTTCTCAAGAGATCGATTATTTTCTCTTTTTCATTGCATGTTTTAATATTACATTTTTACTAATTTTTAAACTTCCAACATTTTTTATATTAGATCTTAATATTTTAAATTTTACCTATATAGAAAAATCAATATATTTGATTTCTTTTGCTGACAGAATAAGATTTGGTAGGAAAAATGAGTTGAAAGATATTTCCAAAAACTAGGGAAATGGAAATGCTATGTACGGCGACATTTCACCTGGATATATGATTGATTATTCGCAAATTGAAATGCGCCAATTCCCTGAAGATATATAATGATCGGCTACGGATAGCTTTAATAATATGTGGGGACTTTGCGGAAATCTTTTTTTTTTGTCTTTTTTATTCATATTTCTCTCAGTAAATGGAACATGGTGTAAAACTTAGCTAGTTCTAGAGCTCGGAGACACAGGTTGCGGCTTCGAGTGATGTTGATGGTCACGGATGTTTGTTGTGGTTTGGAATCCACTTTAAACCATAGTTCCAGGATTTAATACGACTATTAGACTTAGGGCTGACAACCCTACCCCGTAAAATGGGGCCCTGATGGCCAAGTAGCTAGAGCACTGGCGCTCGGTACCACAGGTTTCAGGTTCGTATCCTGGTGCTGCCATGGATGTTTGCAGTGGTTTGGAATCCACTTTAAGCTAGAAGTTGCGGTCTCATATGACCGTAGAGCGTCACAGAGCCCAATCAGATTCCTTCTCACCCACATCATTTCCAGACTGTAAAGGGGCAACTCAGCTCTAGGCACAGCGATGTGGTGTGGTGTAGTAGTACCCCGTAAGAAGAAAACGTCTCATGGCTTGATATTTGCCTGCTGGCAAACATTCTTAGCCCGCCATGGGGTTATTGCGCTAATAAAGAGGAAGAGGAAATATAGGTTAAGTAACACAAAATAACAATATGATATAGCATTTAAGTAATAATATACCAATATTTTACTTAAGCGATGATTAAATAATTCAATTTTCAATTCGCTAACAGCTGCTGTGTCGGGCTTATATAAAATAACTACACGTAAAGATAACTAAGTTTTAAAATTAAAGTTTAAAAGAGTCATTTATAAGCATTTAAAGATTATCACAATAAGCAGGCAGTCAAACAATTATTAATTGGATAGGATAACCGGGATCAAAAAGAGAGAAGATATATTAAGTACAATGGCACTAAAATGAGTTTGGAATCAGTATAAATCTCTCTCAATTCATATGTATTTTAGAGAGGGAAGGATATCAGTTACTATGGGAAACTACTGATAAATGTTTCAATAGTAAATGCCATGAATAAATAAAAAGTGAGGGATATTTGAGATAGAGAAAGTAATTGGATGACAATAAAAATACGAGTTAACCCTCAGAAAAGAAATGACAGCTACTAGTAGATAGTTTGAATTCTTAGTGCATTCAAAGATGTAACTCCAAAAGAAGGCAAAATAATTCATAATATAAAATACATAGTTGCAAGCAATATAGCAAAAATGCCATGACTGAATTTTAAAATATTGGGACTTACCTGGCTCTTGATATGGCTAGATCGTTGATATTTTTCCGTATTTATGTTCATTTTTCGTGAGCATAAATTTTTTCGGGAGGAAAAAAAAAAGGCTTGAGCATGTGGCACATGTTAATGTGAGAATTTCTGAAATAGCTCGTTGTTTCAGTGGCAAATTAGATATTTTTACATTTTAACTATAAAATTTTTTATCTTTCTATGTTTATATATGTGAGTGTAGGATAAAAAATATAATAACACAAACGAAAAAAAAGAATACCTATCATAAAAAAAAGAGTAAAATGGGGTTTAAGCATCATTTGACAACCTGCCAATTTGATTGAATTTTACTCGAATATACTCTTATATTACTCTTATAGTAGTCAAGTATAGTTAATCAAGCCACTAAAATTAAATAGAATGTATTAATACATTTAGATTAGTTGAAAATAAACATTGTCGAAAAGCATTTGTCAGAAACACAAGAGTTACCAAAAATAAGTATACATAAGTAATGGGAAGAAAGAGAAATCGCTATATACACTCATGTCCATAAATTAAGGATAATTCAGAATCACACAGAAATTGAACTCTAAAATAAAAATTTCACCTGTAGAATTATCACACACATCTTGAAGAAGAATATGCAAATTACAGGAAACCCCCAGATGGCGCTGGATAGTACGTCACAATGACGAGAGTGTAAGAGAGGAGTATATAAGGAATGGTGGCAAAGAAGAAAAATTTTTTGGGGAGGAATTATTCTTGGTTCCAGAACTGACCTGCATGTTCAGAGTGTAACGATGACAGGCCACATCTATCGGGATGTCATTCTGGAACAACATATACGTTTGTTTCGGGGCGCCATGGGTGCTGAATTTCTGTTTATGGATGACAACGTCCGTCCTCACCGTGCAAACATTGTAGACGAATGCCTTCAATTGGAGGATATCACCCGTATGGATTGGCCAGCATACTCACCGGACTTGAATCCAATAGAGCATGCGTGGGATATGCTTAGCTGACGAATTGTAGCCCGTCAACCCCCTCCCACCTGTCAACCGGAACTTCGGAGAGCATTGCTTGAGGAGTGGTGTAATATTCCCCAAGATCAGATTGATAATTTGATACTCAGCATGCCTAGGCGTTGTAAGGCCTGTATTGCATCGTCCGGGAGACATACTCCATATTAACCATCATACTAACCATGTTATACTGTTTTTTGTAAATAGGTTCTTTTTTAAAATTTGTTCCAGGGAGTAAAAATCGCAATTTTTATTAATTATGTCAAACATATAGCATCTTTTTTGCTCTTTACCTTTTGTTTAATAAATAGACTTTACAAATAAGTCAAATTTGTTTTGTTTCTGTCTCTTTCTTTGCCTGAACTTCATTGTCCTTAATTTATGGACATAAGTGTATATATGCATATCCTATATCTATCTCTTTATCTCTTTTTCCCTCTCTCTCTATTTATATATTTATCTCTTTTTCTTTCTCTCTCTTACACGCACACACATACACACACACATATATAGATATATATATATGCAAAGGTGTTTAAAGTTTTCACAAAGTTGTAGCATCAAAGAAAAATAAATGAAATTTATTAAAAGTAAAAATTGTAAAAATGCAACAACGTATGTAAAATTTATTATAGGTAAAGATTTAAAAAAGCATTGTGTGACTAGAACATGCTGATTAAAAGTTATAAATGAACGTTTTACACTAGATCACCAGAAAACAAACAGAAATACAAGAGTCAAAATATAAAATGGATTCAATATTCTTAAGTGTACATAAACAAATGCGTTAAAAGGAAAATCATATATATATATATATATATATATATATATATGCAAATATATGCGAAGGTAATTAAAGCCTTCAGAAAATTGTAGCATTAAAGAAAAATAAAATTTATTATACTAGTAGGTAAAAATTCTAAAAAGAATTGTTAAAAATACAACAATGTAACTAACATTTACTACAGGTAAATATTTAAAAATGCATTGTGTGACTGGAACTGTCTGTCTGATTAAAGATTATAAATGAACATTTTACACTTGATAGCTCGAAAACAAACAGAAGAAAAAACAGAATTACAAGAGTTACCAAAAACAGAAAATAATGGTAATAAGATCGATTCAATATTCCTAAGTATACATAGGTAAATGCGTAGAAAGGGAAATCGTTATATATATCAATATATTTATATTTATATATCTCTATCTCTCTCTCTCTCTCTCTATATATATATATATATACACGAAGGTGATTAAAGTTCTTCAGAAAAGTTGTAGCACCAAAAAAATATAAATAAAATTTATTATAGGTAAAAATTGTAAAAATGAATTGTTAAAAATGCAGCACTGTAAGTAAAATTTATTATAGATAAAGATTTAAAAATAAATTGCTTGACTGGAACTGCCTGGTTAAAGGTTATAAATGAACATTTTGCATTTTCAGTTGAGATCCCAAGAAAAATATCTAACATAACAGCATAAATTGTCAAAGATCCACAGGCTGGGAATAAATCACAGAACAAATTCTCTTTTCCAAAAAATTAGAACCTTACCCACATTTGAATAATCTCTCCAATAGCATAACAGGTTACTCAATAATAAAAAAAAATATCCATACATATATAATTTTTTTTCTTCTTCTTCTTCTTCTAGTCCCTTGGCGTTTCAAACTAAACGTTTGTTTATTTCACTTTATTTATTTGTTTATTTTTTCCGTTTTGCAAAACCCTACTCTTAGCTGTCGTCGATCTTACTAGCTGCGTCTTTTGCATAATTCAAAAGTTGTCCTTTTTTTTTTTTTTTTTGAAGTCAAAAATTTTTGCAGCTTCACTTTGAACTCGACGAATATATACATGCTACATGCTCCACACACACACACACACAAAAAAAAAAATAAATAAAAAAAAATCTGAAAAGGGAGACGAACAAGTATATATATATATAAAGATCGATGATAAAATATTTTGGGGTAGGGGGTGGAAAGAATACTTTTGGAAGAATACTTGAATACCCTCTCTCCCTCCCTGCAGGCTCTGCCAAGTGGCCTGGGCTGTAAACAGAATTTGTGAAAAAAAAAAATGTGAGAGTCGTCGATCTTTCTTACAAATGCGAATATTCCTCTCTCTTTTTCTATTTCATCTGCAGATGACTTTTGTGTGGGCATCAACGGTAAGTGTCAAACGATTTTCAGATTCAGAGTTTCTATGAACAGGCAAGGGAATGATATTTTCGAACGCGTTCTATTTTCACCCTTTTTATTTATTTATTTTTTACCTATTTATGATATTTTTTGTAAAAAGTAAATCGAAATAAGCATATTGAAATAAGGTACATATTTTCCAAAAAATGTAATCGGTGTTACGAAAAGGAAAAAAAATAAAAATGTAAAATGGATGTATTCGTTGTAGCTCAAAATGTTTTAAAGAATACTGGTGTATGAAAATAATGATGATGATGATACAATTGAAAGGCTATGAACCTTAATGACATAGCTGTAAAAGTGTAGGCGAAGAATTTACGATTTTATATCAATGTATGTGTTGATATTCATGTGAGTTATACCAGTTATTAATTTTTCACTGGATAATGTTGTAATGATAAGACTGCTGACTCGTCAACTTTTTCAGTTATAGACTTTATTTATAAGCTCAGTTCCTTTTGATAGCAGATTTAGGAACTTTTAATTGACCTGCAGTAATTCACTTCTCTGTCTTTTACGATTTTCGTTATATTTCTTCGCTATATATTGGGAAAATATTTTAAAGGTATTGAAAGACAATTTAAGATGGCTTTGGTGGTAATTTGGCCTGATGGGCGAGTGACTACAGTTCTGGCGCTCGGTATGCTATGGATATCTGTAGTAGTTCGGAATCCACTTTAAATAGTAGGTTCCGATCCAATAGACTGTTGGAAACAGGGATGACAACCCTACCCATTAAAAAGAAAACACAACATTTCATTTTCGGGATCTGCTAGTAGGAAGGCGACCTTGGGGCTATCGAGCTATTGAAGAAGATAATGATAAAAAAAAGATACTTATACTTAATCCTGGATTACGGTTTTTTATGTATTGCAATACAAAAGTTTTTAATTGCATCTTCATATTTAGTGGAATGTGGCTTTAGTGCGGAAAAGTCTAAATCTATTTAGTCTTTTATATATATAACTCATATATAATAATAATTTGGCAATGCATCCTATAATCCTCGGACACCAAATAAATTAAGAAGAGTATTTGAAACAAGAGCTTTGATCGGTTATAAAATAAACATATACATAGAGAAAATTTCATTAGTGGTTCCATATATTTGCATATGCGATAATGTTTCGCATTGTCACAATTCATCTACATCCATTCATATAATTGGACAAGCTTTCTCGCATTCTGCCCATAGAATTCTTTCATCTGAATGTACAGCTAGTTCAGCAATGATAATATTAATATAAACTGTCAACAAAACTTTGAGAAGTAAGCTACGTCTTTAAGTAAAGGAAAACGTTGAAATTACTAGGTGAAAGGTCTGGGTTATAAGGGTGAAAGCTGTTATAAATATTTCCAATCGGAAATTTTGAATTATCTGGACAATAAATATTGTCCGACTGCTTTTCTTCGTCCATAATTGCAAGCTCATAAATGGTAAAAATTTCACAATGATTTTTTGAAGCATTATGCATTATGCTTAGAGAAAGCAAATTACATAAGTTCGCATTTGGTGGGTCTTTGCATTATGGTAGCCTTTGTAATTCCCTATTACAAAAAGATTTGACGATACTGTTCCAACAGAAAATGTGTATTGTGTGAAAAAAAAAAGGTTTTGGATTATAGAAAACGAGATTTGACATGCTGCCATTCAAATTTTGTAAAGAATCTGTCTTTCTTAAATGTAATTCCTAAATAGATATAAAAAGTTACATTAATTTTTTTTCTATGTTTGCATTATAAATCTCAACAGATAAGTTTCTTACAGAATTATTCACATCATGTGTAACTGTTATTTTAAATATCATTATCATACACTACATTCCGTATTCCAGTTTAAAGCCATTCATAACAATTATCTCTGAAAGCCTTCCAATTGTCAAAACACGCTTCATGTTGCTCTGGGAATACCATTAGCATCCGGAAATCGATAAATGTCATTATCGCTCTATGATTTCGAGAGCTATGTTAAAGTTGCATCAATCTCCATTAGAAATAATTAATTAAATTATACTTGAATAACTAATTTATTTTTAATGATGCCCTCTGATTCAAGCTATCAGTATCCATTCATTATTCATTGTTGTTACATATTCACTTTTCAGTATTCTTTAATTTAATTTCTAATAATACTCATGTAAATTGAATACTTTTACTATCCGTTTTAAAATATTAATATATTAAGTTTTTAATTAAATAATATTATAATATTATTAAATATATATTTTATCATAAATTGTTTTTTAATGGTTATGAATACGAAATTTATGACTTTTTAGATTTAGAAACGTTTTTCAAAATTCAATTGTTATTATTCAGTAGTGGGCTTCGTATTTCACTTATGTATACCACAAACTTTCATTAAAGTATACCATGACAGGCAATGAAGAGAGGACAGTGCTTTACTGAAGGAGTTTTAAATATAATTATTACATTTGAATATCGTGAGAGAAATCCAAAGAACTGTCACATGAGAGCCTCACTGTTGATAACACTATTCGCTCTGCCCTGTTCCTCTTTTCTGAAGCGGCCTGATGGTCAATTTGCTAGCGCTCTGGCCTTTGGTGCCATAGGGTTCGAATCATGGAGGTAGCATGGAGTTTGGTCATTGGCTCAGAAAACACGTTAACTGTAACTCTCGGTCTATTTATCTAAGTTTGAAAAAAAAATTATCGTAGGGTGACAAAGCTGAAAGTAGCGATGCAAAGTACTTTTTCTGAAAGTAGTGACTACAACAAACGTCATCAAGTCATTTTGGACTTGACCTCCTTCTGCTTATAAACAGCGCACGTAACCAGTAGATTATAAGTTGGTTGAAAAATGTTAATGATATTAATAATTATAAGAATTTTTTTTTTAATGTTGTACATTTGGCGATACTTGGGATAGTCTGTCGGATCGTGCTTTTTGTTTTGGAACTGAGGAAACTGGATTCTACACCTAAAAACCAATTCAGAACCAAATCTTTCATTTTTATACTGGGATGGACAAGACAGGAAGTCTTCTTGTCGTGTTCGACGAAGCGAGAGCAGATCACGAACACCTCAGATATTTTTTTGTCATTAACAGATTTTAAAGAGATTCAGATACTATATGTGAATATTACCTTCCCGGATTGGATGGGAGAATATGACCTTCTGCAATAAATGCTCTGCATTTTCATACGGATGTGTCGAGAAGCTGCAAACAAGCTGTTTGACTGTCTGGGAGACATGTGTCACAATTTCCGTCAAATATCCCTTCTTTCAATGGAGTGATCACGAAGAGTCAACCCCTCTTTCTATGAACGGCAATTGCAATTGATTTACAAGGGAAACATTTTCAGAAATTTCAAATGTATACAAAAAAATGTCTATCGTTTACTAATGTTGTTGTCTGAAATCCTCAGTGTCCTGCAATTTAAGACAGGTATCCCATGAGTAATTTACTCATGGATGGAGGGAAAGGTGTGCGTGTGTGTGGGGGGTGGGGGGTAGCTTCTGTTGTCATGGAGCACACGTAGGTAGATGTCTGACTTGGTTCCGAGTCGTTGAAGAAAGTCTGTGCTCTGTCGTTTAAGAAAGGAGGACTTTTAGGGAGGGCTCTCTGCTTATGAGTATTGTATGGGGGAAAATCCGATTAACTCCCACCAGGTATTCGAGGCAAGATGTTGAACATTACAAACGCCATTGAGTCTCTTCATTTTCTGAAACAATGTCTACAGGAAAACCGCCAGCTGACTGAACTTCACCCCTAATGCTCACCAGCAGCTCACGTTCCCTCTGAGCTACGAGTCGGGCTTATTTACTAATAATAGAGTAACAATCAATTTCATATATGATGTCGGCTTAAGTTGAATGTCGAATTAGTCGACCATCTTATATAACAAACATGTGTATATAAGAAGGCTTAAGTTGATTGCCGAGTTAGTCAATCATCTTATATAACAAACATGGGTATATATAATTTAAGAAGGTATTCAAAACAAGCTTCGGTAATTAATATATAATAGAATATAAGAATTTCGAGTTTTGTGACAAAAAAAAAAAAACCCCGGATAGGCAGGAAGTTTTGCTGGTTTATTTTGATTAAGGAAAAAAAATTCATTGTTTGCTTGTTTAAGCTTACGGTAAACATGCTGTGTCTCAGTAGTTCTGAGTCTCTTTTGTTCATGAACCCTTTTCACTAGTTGAGTTAAAACATGGACCAAATCAAGAAATAAAATTTTAAAATAAAAATAATAATTAGCTAGTTATAATAAAAAAAGCTAAGAAAACTGTGTCTAATTAATTTTGCGTATGTTTTATTCTGCTCATTTTCCTTTTATTTCTAAGCACATTAAATTAAATAAGATAAATACTAAAGATAATAAATAATTATCAAAAGTTTTAAATTTTATTACTTGAAAACTGGTAACTGTTTATTTTAAATGAGGGCCTTTAGTTGTGGTGGAGTGTTTGACAAGTATAGAAATATTTTATGTCAGTTATTTAATTGATTTCGATGTTTCAATGCTTTTCATTGTTGCTGAGTTCTGTTTTTAAAAGATAAAATTGCTATAAATGTCACCACTTTCAGAAAGATTAAATTATTTCTCTAGATTATTAATGCTGAGTACACTATTTTCTAATTAATGCCAGATTTAATTAAAAACGAATAAAAATAATGATGATGATTTTTTTTCAACCAAATTAAAGAATCTCCTGAATTAAATGCTCGAATGCTTAAGAAGTCTGTTGGCTAAGAACTCATGCTCTTGCAGAATGCTTGTGTTGGCAGCAGTTCACATAATTCAATTTTTCGACGAGGAATTTGACGAAATTAAAAAAAACCCTGCACAAACTGAAAAAAATCAGCAATAGAATGAATTGCATTTACAAACACCTGGATGCAATAGAAGTGATTTAAAAATAAAGAAACTAGGAGTCACATGAATTAAGAGAAAGAACCTTTGCGAAATGTTTCACCATGTATAAATAAAATACACTCATGTCCATAAATTAAGAATAATTCAGAATCACACAGAAATTGAACTCTAAAATAAAAATTTCACCTGTAGAATTATCACACACATCTTGAAGAAGAATATGCAAATTACAGGAAACCACCAGATGGCGCGGATAGTACGTCACAATGACGAGAGTGTAAGAGAGGGGTATATAAGGAATGGTGGCAAAGAAGTAAAATTGTTCACAAGCGCTTTAAAAGCCTTTCAGTGCAATAACTGCATAGTTATGGCACAAAGGAAGCATTTGGATGATTTTTTACGTGGTAGAATTATCGGAAGACTGGAATATGGACGTACCCAGCAGGATGTATCCGAGGAACTTGGAATCGCCCAGAGTGTCCTCTCCAGGCTTTGGCAACGATTCCAAGATGATAGTAATGATGAGTAGATGTTACAGCACAGGTCGCCGAATGAGGACCAGTATTTAGCAGTTACTGCCAAAAGAAACAGACGGAGCACAGCATCAGACCTGTCTCGTCAGCTCTCTTCAGCTACCGGTACGACAGTTTCAAGGCAGACCGTGTACAGACGCTTAGGGCACATTGCTCGTAGGCCTGTCAGATGGGTTCCACTTACCGCAACTCACTGTCGCCTGCATTTAACCTGGAGTAGAGAGCATGCATTGTGGACACCGCAACAGTGGTCTTGTGTGATGTTTTCCGACGAGTCCAGGTTTAATTTGCAGTCTGATTCTCGCCGGACTTTCATATGGAGAGCGCCAGGTACCCGTTACCACCAAGAGAACACCATTGAACGACACCGTTACGGTGGTGCAGATGGCTCGTTTGGGGAGGAATTATTCTTAGTTCCAGAACTGACCTGCATGTTCAGAGTGTAACGATGACAGGCCACATCTATCGGGATGTCATTCTGGAACAACATGTACGTTTGTTTCGGGCCGCCATGGGTGCTGAATTTCTGTTTATGGATGACAACGCCCGTCCTCACCGTGCAAACATTGCAGACGAATGCCTTCGATTGGAGGATATCACCCACATGGATTGGCCAGCATACTCACCGGACTTGAATCCAATAGAGCATGTGTGGGATATGCTTGGCCGACGAATTGCAGCCCGTCAACCCCCTCCCACCTGTCAACCGGAACTTTGGAGGGCATTGCTTGATGAGTGGTGTAATATTCCCCAAGATCAGATTTATAATTTGATACTCAGGATGCCTAGGCGTTGTAAGGCCTGTATTGCATCGTCCGGGAGACATACTCCATATTAACCATCATACTAACCATGTTATACTGTTTTTTGTAAATCTTTCTTTTCTTCTTTCTTTCTTTTTTGAAATTTGCTCCAGGGAGTAAAAATCGCAATTTTTATTAATTATGTCAAACATATAGCATCTTTTTTGCTCTTTACCTTTTGTTTAATATATAGACTTTACATATAAGTCAAATTTGTTTTGCTTCTGTCTCTTTCTTTGTCTGAACTTCATTATCCTTAATTTATGGACATGAGTGTATACAGAAAAAATAATTTTTGCACTGGATGGTTATTGGTTTGGTTTGTCGCTCTACGGTCACTTTGTGCACAGTTTAGGCCAATTAGAACAATTATTAGAACAAGTCGTACAGTTTAACGTAGTTCTGAACTAACAAAAAACATCCACGCCACGACCAGTATTCGAACATGAAGCCCATCGTGCCAAAGGCCAGAGCTCTAGTCAATTGGCCTGGAGATAAATAGTGGAGATAAAAAAAAAATTAGATTTCTGTGATTGTTTTATATTTGTCTGCAAGTGGTCTCCTTTTGTCTACAATTGAAACCCACTGTTTTCAAATTTGACACGACTTATGAATGATATTTAAAAATTCTTGGTGAAATTGAATCCAAAATTAATTATGTATTAAAATGTCGTGAATTTATTAGTCTTTTTTTAGCCTTCCTTCTAGTTTTCATTGATGACGCTGCGAACGTGTAAATACACTATTTATTTTCATTTCATCACTTCACAAAAATTTGTCGTTTTTGTTTTTCTTTATTTTAAATTGAAATTTTGAAAAAACCACTAGATAAACGCCAGGAAGTATGTAAGTATGTATTTCAACATGCTTTTTTCAATTCGATATATCGAAAGACTAGTGGAAGACCATTGTTATTTTTTTAGTTTTACTTATTACAGTTATTGTTACGTTTATTACTTACAGGTTTATTTACTTAAATTATGATTGCATCAATCTCAACCAAGTTACTTGATGCCAATATTAAATATTCATTGGGAATATTATGCATTAAAAGGTGTGGTGTACTATAAGTTAATGCAATTTTTTCAGAGTATAAGTGCTGAGAGTTATTGGCAATAAACAATCCATCCGTGGAGTATCGATTGAATTGCCCAGACTGTTTGAAGCAACATGGAAAAGCAGTTCTTAGGACAGTAATGTCAGATTTTAAGTCACAATACTAGTCAAGACGGGTTTGAAAGTATCGTGACTCAAAATCTGACATTACTGTCCTAAGAACTGCTTTGCCATGTCGTTTCAATACGTTACAATGCAGAGAAATGGTGAGGTGCACAAAATTTCTGGTAACCAACAGAACTAATCGTGCTTCCGAATAAAAAAATATTAAAAGTTATTCTAAATAATAGTTGCCAAATCCTACGAAAAATTTAAATGATATTTTAATAGCAACATTATTAAATTAAAACTAAATTTTGTCAACTTTTGTCCTCAGTAAAATTTGTACGGTACTTTTTCTTCTTTTAACATCAAGCATCTAGGCAAACAAAACGAGAAAGACAACATTAAATTTAAAGTGAAAAATCTTCCCCAGAAAACACTCTTCCAGTGTTTCCGACGGCCTCCGATTTTTATCCTTGGACATCATTTGTCTTCATAAGTAGGGCCGAGGGATTATTCGGGGGGGAAGGGAGGGGAAAGGGCAGGGATTTCAATCCCCGTTCGAAAATCTCGCGGATGCAATTCGCAAGAATGAAGTCCAGGATATCCCGTTTTTTTATTTATGGTTGGCGCGTGACCCTACATAATATTGGATGCTCCAGGAACGGATTGGGGGTGAGAAGGGAAGTGAAATGAATGACTGACCAACTCCATATGAAAGTGGGCCTTATTTAAGATTCTGGAGTATTTCAAACAATCTCCATAAATGAAATTTTGTTGTGATGTAAATGCATCGTGCTTTGTGCGATGGGAAGGGCTATGAATTAGGGTTGTATATTTAAATATTTTTTGATAAATGATATTATTTGAATAAAATTTGATACGTTTGTATAAACAATATTTTTGAATAGAGATATGGTACAGAACAATCATTCATTTCAGTCCATCTTTTAGGTTCTTTTAGATTTAGAATACAAAATAATTGCTGTGCCTTTTATTTTGGGATGGACAGCTCTTGAGTAATCTATTCCTAGATAGAGTAAAAAGGGGAAGCTCCTATTATGATGGAGCACCCGTAGGTAGAAGTCTGACTTGACTCCGTGCCGTTGAAGAAGGAGGTTAGTGTCTTCTGGGGAAAATACCCCTCATTTACTTAATTGGTTTAAGTTAATCAGGCGTTAATTGAATTTTCTAGGTTTTCTCTCATACGATGAGAGAAAACCCGGAAAATTTCTACCAGGCAGTCCGACTAAAGGCAAAAGGCTGAACATCACAAACGCCTTTGAATCTCCTCATTTTTTGAAATAGCGTCTCCAACAAAGCCGAAATCGGGTTCAACCCCATCCCTAATGTTCACCAGCAATACATCTTACCATTGAGCCACGAGACGGGTGTTAGTTCCTCTAATTTATTCTTATGTATATTTATGTAAAAAAACAAGAGATTTATATGTATTTATGTCTATTTGTGTTTTTAAAAACTTAAAATCTGTATGTTATAAATATACATAACTATATTTATATCTGACTCGTAGATAAAAACCACGTAAAAAATTATAAGATTTTTTCTAATTAGATAAAAACCACGTTTTTTTTTCTCTTTTAATTTTTCTAAATTTTTTACTTTTAAGTTATTATTTAAAGAATTATCTACTTTTATCTACATATTGCTTAACGTCCGCACACACAAAAAAAGTAATTTAAATGTTAAACAAATTAGAATTTATAATGTAATTACTTAAAACATGAGAAACTGAGACTTAAGAAAATTAAGTGAGAGAATTAAGAAAATTAAAATAATTTTTCTCGTGGTTTATTATTTTTTTTATCAGTTATATAATCAAAAATTGCGAAGAAACTATAATTAGTTTTTCTAATTAACTAAAATTGCAGTTTTTGATAGCAAATTAGTTATATGATAAAATCCAAGCTTCTTAAAGTTCAAAGATTTCAAAATGAAATCGTTTCATTTATTGAGATGTAATGAATAATTTGTAAATATTTGAACGAACAGGATTAAGAAATATTTCTTTATTTGCTCTTAGAAATATTTGTAAAGTTAAATTAATGCATTTTTGTGTCCATTTCTCATTAAGTTATTCGATCATTTCAAAAGCTGAAATATTTTATAACACAAGCTTGATGCATATTTTTACCTTATAATTTTTTTTCTATTTAGGTTCACAATTTTTTTATTATAAAGAATATCAAATATTTATTTTTCCAACTAGTTGTCAATCTTTTAATATGGTTGCGTTTAACTAGAAATATATAACTATATTACAATTTGTCTTCAAATCTGGGCGGAAGAAATTTATTGGGAAATTAGTCCAATTGTTGAAAAGGATAGACTAAAATGCGTTTTAACAATTAAATTAATGATTTTGTGGTATTAAAATTAGAATGTTTCGTATAGAAAAAATATAAAGAATAAATATTTTTTGCATAGAAAATATATGTTTGGAATTTTTTATATATAAATTATTTGTGTAGAATTTTTTGGTATAGAAAATATTTGTATAGATTTTTTTGCATAAAAATATGTTTGGGTAGAATTTTTTGTATAAAAAAATTCTTGCGTAGAATTTTTTGCATAAAAAATATTTGTAAATTTTTTTTAATGCAAATTAATTATTTTTCATAAAAATTATTTTAATTATTAATATTATTATTTTTTTATTACTAATTTTACACATTATTTTTAAAATTTTCTGTACAGAAAAAATGTGTGCAAAATGTTTTGTATAGAAAACATTTTAGAATTTTTTGCATAAAAAAATATTTGTGTAAAATTATTTTTTGTATAGAAAATATTTTAGTATTTTTTGCAAAAAAAATATTTGTGTAAAATCTTTTGAAGACTACTCTATTCGTAGCAGAAAATAATTGAGTAGAATATTTTGCATAAAAAATATTTGTGTAGAATTTTTTGCGTAAAAAATATTACAAATAAGATACACATTTCTAAAAATAAATTTATAAAATTATTTAAATAAGTTTGGAAAAGGAACGATTTTTTCTGTTACTAATTGCAATGCTGGCAATTATTGAAAATTATAGAATACATCTAATGTAAAAAATGCGAATTTAAATTAACCATACTTTCTTTGGAGGAAATTCGTGTCTTTTCACTCTTCATAATAAATATATAATATCAAAGACAGACTTGAAACGATAGTTTTTTACAATTAGAATATTCATTGTAATATATTTTATCATGTAGATAAATGCATTCGAAACTTAGAAAAGCAGCTAATATACAAACAATTCTTTATCTCCCCTACTTGAACAAGCAGTTTTCTTGCAGTTGTGAACAAATCTTGAATGTTTCTGTAGTTCTGAACGATCTAAGTTTCATTAGGAATGGCTGGGACAAACTGGTACGCCATTCATCACTTGCACTGCTGTCAGTGATTGATCTCGCGCAATGTTCTACAGATACGAACAGCTTAACGCCTGCAAATCGAATGGAAGTCGTCACTTCAGAAGACTGTAGCAGATACAGAAAGATTTGTATTTCATGTGGATGTGAAAGATCAAACTTCTCTTGAAGGATTATGTTCCTATTTGTTGTCACAATTCTTCGAAACTTTTTGAGGTATAAATGTTTAATTTGATGTGATTTTAATATGTAAATATTTAATAAATTATTATAGGAATGGTTCAATTTGTCACCGTATTAAAAAGTTTATTATTTTTTATACAAATAGATAATTGTTAGTCTGAATTGACACTTTTTACAATTTCTTAACAAAAATAAATTGATTCCATACTCTTTAATGAAATATCAAAATTTTTTTGAAGGATTATTTTCCTTTTTGTTGTTATCATAATTCTTCGAACCTTTTTTTGTGGGATAAAAGTTTAATTTAATGTGATTTTAATATTTAAAAATTTAATATGTACATTATAGAAATGGCTCAATTTGTCATCATGTTAAAAAGCTTATTATTTATTTATTAAAGCTTATTATTATTTAGATAGATAGATAATTGTGGAGTGATACTGAGATAATTGTGAATCTGAATTGATCCTTTTTATAATTTCTTAACAAAAATTAAAATAATAATTTGATTTCATACCCTTTAATGAAAATAAAGAATAATTAATAAGAAGACTGTAGTAGATATAGAAATATTTATATTTCATGGATTTAAATTTCATGTCGATTAAAAAGATGACAGTTCTTTGAATGATTATTTTCAATTTTTCTTGTTATCACAATTCTTCAAGACTTTTTTTGGTATAAACGTTTAATTTAAAGTGATTTTATATATAAATATTTAATATGCACATTATAGGAATGGTTCAATTTATCATCATATTAAAAGTGCATTATTATTTTTTATGCAAATAGATAACAGTTAGTCGGATTTGAATCCTTTTTATAATTTCTTTAAAAACTCAAAAGAATAAATTGATTTCATACTCTTTAATGAAAATAAAGTATAACTTATCAATTATCCAAATCTAAATTAAGTTTTATTATTTTATTAGATTGAATAGCAATTTTTTTTTGAAACGATAGAATATTTTAATAAATCTTTGAATCTGTCATTTTAAAAAAATCAAAAAGTCAAAATAAAATAGCATATATTTAAATAAAATAAAATAACTCAAAAAGTAACAATTTTCAATGCATTGCAAAATAAACATGCGTAAGACACAGAAATATGTGTTTAATAACAGCAACAGAACAGTAACAGTACTGAATAACAGTAACAGTACCGAAGACCAGTACTGAATAACAGTAACAATACTGAATAACAGTAACAATACTGAATAACAATAATGGTAACAATAACAATACCAATAACAGTATTGAATAATAGTAACAATACTGAATAGCGATAACATACTGAATAATAATAACAGTACAGAATAATAGTAACAATACTGAATAACAATAACAGTAAAGAACAGTATTGAATAATAGTAACAATACTAAATAGCAATAACAGTATTGAAAAAACAGTATTGAATAATAGTAACAATACTAAATTGCAATAACAGTTCTGAATAACAATATCAGTGAATAAAAGCAACAGTACTGAATAACAGTAACAGTACTGAATAACAATAACAGTACTGAAGAACAATACTGAATAACAGTAACAGTACTATACTAATAAAAGTAACACATACTAATAAGACTAATTATGTTAATATGAGTAACAGTAATGGAGAGGCATTACATGATGGAAAAAGCCTGCATTTATAATAGTTGTGCATTTTTTTCAAATATATGGCTATTTAATGTATTTTTCACAAAACGATATACAGATAGAAATTTCTTTCCTGTAAGAATTTGCCGGTTGAGTTTTGATAAATAATAATAAAAATTTTTTTTAGAATTTTATAAAAAATGACGTTAGATTTCTTAAAAGCAAGTTTTTAGAGATAATTTTTACAAAGTAATTAAATTACATTAGTTTATTTTTTTTTTCATATTCAAAAGCAATTTTTTAGGGCAACGGAGTATTTAAACAAATCCTTAAAAATGTTGTTTTAAAGTTTGTCTTAAAGTAAACATAATTAAATATCCTTTAATGAAAATTCATGTAAGAAGTACACTAATAGGTTTACAATTTTACCCGGTGAGGAAGTATATTTCGCGCCTCCTGCCCATACCCGAGTATTGGGTTTTTGGCTTAGAAATCTATAATTATATGTCTTTAATTGTGTTACATATTGTTCTGTAATTGTATGTGTGTGGTGTTTGTTCGTGTGTAAATAAAGCTGTGAGTTCTCCAGACTGCATCTCAAGTATCAACTCAACCACACCCATTTACTATCTATCTGCACAACCTTCACACTACAAAATAAATAGTTCTAGAATAAATACAAATCAGAATCCAATTAATAAATACATCCTACTAAATTTATAAATTATACTGATATTAGAAGCATAATAAGTTAAATAAATATTTATTTCATCATGCAGCCATAAAATGCTTCGTAAATAGAAAAACAAAGTTTCATGTATAGAAAAGGATAAAAATAATTTCAATTTAAAAACAAAAAATGTGCGATGTAATTTTGTCAAATAACATAAAAAAATTATGAAAAAACAATTTCTTTTGGTATAAAAATATCATTCTTTAAATTTCTAAAACACAGTAACTTTTTTTCACTCAAGTTATCATTATGTAAACTTCAATTTTACAAATTCACTAAAAAAGTAACGTTTTATCTTAAATGTTGATGCAAATGCTGAAATTAAATCAATAATATATAATTTCCAAAGTATACTATTTTTGTCAGTATAAGAATGTGAAAAATGATTTAAAACAAACACATAACCTATTACACATGCACTTTTAATGTTTGCAGTCTAAGCAAAAATTTAAATCTCTTTTCAATAAAAATTAAATGGGCACAAATCCAACGATAGTAAAAAAAAAGCTTCCAAGAATAGCACGAGGAAAAATAAGCAAATAAAAAACAAGGACAAAGTAAGGAAAAAAAGGAAAAAGCTAACAATTTTTAAGTCCAGATTCAGACATTTTTTACTGGAGGTTCTTCAAGGAATCAGTTTGGAGAATACGCGAATTGAATTTAAAGTGGCGAATTCTCCCAAGATTTACAGTGGTGGGCTATTTTGAGGTATTTATTCTAACATAATAAAGAGGGTCGTCGGGAGAAAACAGGAGTTTCTCCTCCCAGAAACAAGGGGGAAGGAGTTTGCGAATGCAAGGGGACTGAAAGTTACTGTTACTTTCCATTTTTGGCTTTTTGAAGTTTTGAATTATATGTTTGCGTTCAACAACTTTGCAGAAATGGCTTTTACTTCGTACATTCATTTTGAGTGTGTCTTACTTCTATTTTAAACATCATTTTAAACTTGGTGCTTTCTGCATAAATGGTATTAAAGTTTCGTAAAATGGGATCTCTCATACTGACACTGATATATGATCCCTTGATTTAGAAAAATAAAGTTACTTAAGAAAAAGTAAATACTTTGTAAAGTACTCTAACTTTTTTTTTTATTGCAAAAGCACTTGAGTTTACATCATTAGCTCCCACGTATCACAGATGCAGGAGATTGGAGCATAAAGAGGGGAAAAACAGAAAACAGAACAAAACAGTTACTCCTAACAACGACAATAATTACATCAAAACTGTGACTATATAGAGATAAGAGAAAATGAGTCGCTGGATGCCAATTGCATCAACTGTCTAGCCCGCCAATATCTGTTGTATAAGTTATCTTCATTCTATGAAGAACTTAGTAAATGATCTTTGTCCATCTCAGAGTTCTGGTTGCACAAGGGACTGTTATATATATGTACCAATGGTGTATAGATGTTTAGCAAGACATTCATCTCCAGTCTCCAGGCGGAAGGCCGCTACTGCCACGGATCTAGGGAGTTTGGGACTTTACAAATAGGGTTCCTCCACTTCTTTTTCTTAGTTTCTTCTAATAATTGGATGTTCCAGTACAAAACACATAAGGTCGCCATAGTTGCCTAAGTTGCAAACGTAGCTCCAATACTATGTAAAGTATGAAAATAATAAATATCATTCAGTAGGAACAGGGGCCTGATAGCCGAGTGGCTAGCGCTCGGTATCACAGATACCGGGTTCAAATCCCGGCGTTGCCATGGGTGTTTGTAGTGGTTCGTAATCCACTTTAAACTGTAGGTCCCGGTCCTAACAGGATCGTAGAGCGTTGAGGGGACATTGTTACTCCGCGTCCGTGGCTTATTTTCAAATTACACACACCCCCTGGATAGTGCAAAGTGAGTAACGTCGGTGCAGCCCTTACGGCATAAAAGATCAAGGTGTATTTTCCAGCTGCATTAGAAAAAAAATTAAATAGGAGTAAAAAAAATAATATGTTTTACTTATCACTTTTTTAAAAAAAAATTGTGATTATTATTCTATTTTAAATTTACAGGACTGAAATTGAAAGTCCAGAATTTTCTTCTGTTGGGCACAAAAAATAAGGAGTTGGGTGCGATCTCCCCATATTGCACTCTTGTTGGTATTCGTTCCTAATAGTGATAGTGAATTTTGGGTGCAGTGTAGCAGTCCCATCATAAAAAAGCCTAATCTGCTACTTATTCGTGGTTCTATTGGCGAATGAATTTAGTTCAAAATACTCGGCTTTTGAAAGTAACAAGTTTTAAATTCAAGTACATTCTTTTAACACAAATTTCTTGTCAAAATTATTACTCATTAAACATCGTTTTTAAAATATTTTAAATAAAAGTAATAGAAGTTATCTATAATATAAAGTATGATTAAATTTTATTATTTGATTGCCCACACCATGCAGTCACGCAGACAGAATGAAGTGATTGTTGGTGAAGGACATTAGGAAGGTAAGCACCCCACATGCGGCAATTTTGATTATTCTCAACTCCATCTAAGGAAAAGTGAGTCTAATATGACCCTAGAATTTGATAAGGTCACGCGTCATCAATTTCCATTCTCGCCAAAAATCGTCCGACAAATTCATAGCAGGTTTGGTGGTCTTGAGGTTGCAGCATTTGCACCACATGGATCTTATACGGAGACCATTTTAAAATATATCGCATAATTTTTCGTACTGTCGACCACGGAATTGTCAACTCATGTGATACCGATCGCATGAGTACTTGCTGCTGAAGAATAGCTGGAACTGGACGCTCTTTCAACACAACAGTAGCGACTTTTTCGGTAATTTCATTCTCAACTGGTTTCAACCCTCTTCCTGGCAGCACACCCAAGTCTCCAGTCTTTCAAATTCCATAATCATCTTCTTCAAACTTTTTTTTCGACATGGACCCTTTTTGCAATTCCTTTAAACGAAGACATTCACACAGTGCAGCTAAGCTATTACTGTCGTTCTGATAAAACAGTTTTACCAGTAAAGCTCGATCTTTCTTCTGTAAGGGCATGATTAATGATGACAAAGACACGCAGAAGGAATTTCGGACTCTGATTGCAAGTCTCTATATAGGTCGGACTAGTTTGCATAAGGAATTTTTGAAAAATGCCATCTTGTGTTAAAAATTTGAACTTTCTTATTGTAGAAATATTTTTCCCATGATCCATATAGCGTATATACCAAGTTTCATACAAATCCGATAGGTAGAGCGGATTCTAGAGGGGTCTGAATAGGGTCACTTTAATTATAACCACCCTGTATCATTAATATTTTTTTCAGTTCCTTTTTGCGTTGATTTATTTTAATGATATAACTATTCCAAGTATAAATATATAACATCGTAAGTAAAATTAAAACTTAAAAAAAATTCTACATTTCTCTTGCAATTTTTATTTAATCTAAAAAATATTTCATCTACTTCATATATGGTGTGTCAAAGCACTAATTATGTTATGGTTTTATTTTCTTTCATTTAAGCAAAAAAGTTTTGATATCACTTAAATTTGAATCGATACTTATCTAATTTAAAATATTAAAATCGCGTCGATAGAAAGTTTTTCAAAATTGTTTAAATATAAACGACAATTCTTCTTTTTTTACTGGCATTACAGCCTTGTACAGGCTTAAGTCTCCAACACAGCTCTCCATCTGTCTGGCTCCAATGCCAATCTCTTCCAGTTAATAATTTTCAGTTGTCTAAGACCTTCTTCGACACCATCCATCCACCTTTCTTCCTCTCTCCCTATTGTTGAACAATTTACATACATAATACTTTTAATGATGTTTTAACGACAATTAAATATGTAAATATGATTTTGAATAAAATGTTGGTAAAACTATAATTTTTTACATAAGAACTCCAATATACTTGGAAAAAAAAAGCGGAATAAAAAAAAAAAAAAAAAGAAAAGAACATGAGCAAAAAACTCAGGGATCCTCTTCAACACCATCAATCCACCTTTCCCTTGGTCAACTTCTCTTTCTATCGTTGAACAATTTACATAACATAATCCTTTTAATGATGTTTCAACGACAATTACTACTGTGTCCTAAAAATAAGACAAATTTTCAATTTAAAATTCCCAGGGCTTATGGAATTTCAATTTTTTTTTTGCCTTTTTAGGTTGCTGGCACTGTCCTTGACATCTGTGTGAAATTTCACGTCAAAATATTTATTAGCGTTTGAGTTACGCTTGGTTTTGTGAGACCTATATCGGAAAGAAATGTTTAGAAGTGGTATCAACAGTTTCAAAGAAGGCAGAGAACGCGTTGAAGACGAAAAGCCCTCTGATCGACCATCAACCTCACCCGACAAAGCTCACGTCCAAATAATTAAAGATTTGGTGCTTGAAAACCGTCGATTTACAATTAGAGATCTCGCTGATGATGTTGTAATTTCAAAAGTATCGGTCAATTCCATTTTGGGCCTCAAACACGCCTCATCTCGATTGGCACTGAAAACACTGAATGCGCCAGCTTATACTGCATTGATTCTTCGTGACCTTTTCGCCAAAAATGAAACCCATATCATTCCACAACCACCATATTCACACAGTGCAACTTCTGGATATTCCCTTAACTCAAAAGCCCACTCCGGGGACACCGTTTTGAGTCGATTGGAGAGTTTCAACGTGAATCACCGCGCGCCTTGGAGGCCATCCCTGCCGATGACTTTTTAGCAAAAAAAAATAAAAAAAAATAAAAATAAAATTTTTGCAAAAAAAGTTGGCATAAGTGCGTTGTGTCCAGAGGGGATTACTTTGAAGGCGATGAAATAAATTTGGAAGAATAAATAAAGAATTTTTGAAAAAAAAATTTGACCTTACTTTGGGCACAGTAGTAAATCTGTAAATATGATTTTGACTAAAATGTTGGAAATGCTATAATGTTTTACATAAGAACTCCAATATACTTGGAAAAAAAGCGGAATAAAAGAAAAAGAAAAAGAATACGAACAAAAACCCGGGGAAAAAATTCCTTTTAGAACAAAAGGGGGTAAAAGTTTGCAAACTTTAAAGAAGCGATTAATGGCTGCTATTGTAACAGCATTAAAGCTCTCGAAGACACCAGAAAGGTAATTACCATTCATTTGTATGTAAATAAAAGAGAAACTCTTCGAAGACCGAATCGATTCCTCAGTCCACTTCGAAAACAATAAAAATCGCACGGAAAAAAGTCTCTCCGAAGATACTGCAGAGATAGAGCGAAACGAAATTTGCATGTTAATTACGTTCCCGTTGGATTGTTTAAAGGTGAGCTTGGAAGTCCGTGTCAGGAACGTTGAAGATTTAAGAGTGATGGGGCGAAGGAATTGGTATTAGAAGATTCCGTGAGTTATATGCAGGAATTAGCTGTGTCAGGGGGAAATAAGGGTTAAGAGATTTGCTGCATAAGGAGGAAATTTGTAATCGACACTGTACGGGAAGATAGGGATGTAATTTGGATTATTTTGAAACATCCCATTGTTACAAATTGTTTTTAAAACCAGCAAAACTGCGTTGTCGTATAATAATATCAAAAGCATCGACTATTTTGGGATTGATTAAATTCAAAGTACAGATTTTATTTAGAGACCTTACCAATAATCTATAATAGCAGTTGGAATATGAAAAAAATATTATGGGATGCATTAGAAACAGTTTCTACTTATTATTTATGTTATACTGAGCATTTCATGTTATTCTTGAAAGAGATATTTCTCTTAATTTTTAAATATCAGCTAAAACATTATATTGTTAACAATGATGCCTTAAAAGGGTACATTTAGAAAGTGCTACATTTATCAAAACTGTTGTTGTTCTTCATATTTTTTTATCATTAAATATCACAGTAATTTGATTATATAGTTTAATTTGCCTTAGAAATAAATATATAACAGGTTTCCTTTGAATTCTTAATTGAAATATTCAGAATATTATAATTACTAGTTTAATTTCATGTAATTGTATTATACAACAAAAATTAACTATGTTTATTTTTTTTTACAACAAAAACTCATATACCAACGTCTTATTAAATTTTAATTTACTGATATTTAATTTTTTTAAAGACAATTAAATTTTGATTGCCTGCTTGAGTTTTTTCGTTTGATGTATAATATTGAACATTTCGTCTGATGCGGTATAATATACGATTTTTCTAAGGTTTTTCAGAAATATTTGATTATTTTATTTTGACGAATGATTTGACAGTAATCAAATAAAAAATCGTGTGTATATTTATATGTTGTTGGGGAAGAAATCTGGAATTTTATAATTTTTATAATTAGTATTGAGAATTCTTTATAAATCTGTTACTAATAATTTATTAGTAATTAGTAATTTTATAACTAATGATATATTTATTGATAAATTTGAAGTTTGCAATAATTTAAGTTTTTGTTCATTGGAAATGTCCTTATATACATGTTTGAAAGTTCAAATTCCCACTTTTTCAAACCACTTTCTTGTTTTTGTAGTTAAAATTCACCTAATAATAAAAACTCACTAAATAATGTTATTACTATTATATTAACTTTTATTACTTTTTTATATCAAAACAAGTATTAATAATCAAGTAGTAATATCAAAGTTCATTTTGCTACCATGCTTCCTTTTACACACTAGTAAGAGTGCCCCCTAAGCACGAGCATGCTCCCTAAGCCTCCCAACCCCCTTCGAGCACCCTGCGAGTAGCCGAAATTCTGGTTTTCGGCTTAGAAGTGGAGTCCTTCCACGAATCTATAATTATCTCTGTTTAAATGTGTTGAATATCGTATGTTTCTAATCTCTAATTGTATGCATGCGATGTTTTGCGTGTGTAAATAAAACTGTGAGTTTTCCAACCTGTGCCTCAAGTATCTCAACCCAACCACACCCAAGCATTTTGGTTGCCCAAATTGTAGTGAGCATATTGGGCAATCAATCTGCCCACTACAATTTTTCCTTTCTGAGAGAAATATACTTTCAAATCGTTTTCCTTATGCTAGAAAAGATTGTATATGCAGCAAAGTAAATTAATTAACTCTATTCTTTAATATGTTTGAATGTTCCATATGTGATAAAATAATCATTATTGTACTATTAAACTTATTATTGTTTATTAATAACAAGTTTTTCTTTTAATTCATTAGCTGGTTATCTAAAAATTAATGTAACTAAAATTAATTAAGACAAAATAACATTAACATTTAAGGTTTATATGTTGTGTAGGTTTATAGGTTTATAGAAGACACTATATATTTGATAAACATTTTGAATGAATAAATTTTTGTTAAATAAAAGGTAATCCCTCTATCAATTCAAAATCTTAAACATTCGAACAAAACGAATAATCTGGTGCTTTTGTATATTAAACACATTTTTAAACGGAAAAATCGTTTAGTTAACGTTAAAAATCATTAATATCTATTATTTAAAGGGAAAGGATTTCATTAAAAAAGAATAGATCTTTAGTTATCCTGTATTCATTATCATGATTCAGATTTCTTGATCGAAAATCAAAGTGAACCAACTGATTAAAAAAATTGAAATAGTTGTAATTAAATCTATAGTATAAATAAATTACTTTTTTAAAATCCTATAGAAACTTTTTTCGATCATAAAATTTATTGTTATAGTGTATTTTAATAAGCAAAATTACATTTTCAATAAAAAAAAGATTTGATAATAAAATAATAAAACTAGTATAAAATAAAATATAAAAAAATTCACTGTCTGAGATAAAAAAAGAATAAGGTAAGGACGATGATATCTAATACAAAAAAGATTAATTAAAAATTAAGCTTACTTACGATCATTAGTATTTAAATGAGAAAAATCGCAAGTTTTCTTTTTTCTTTTTTTTTAATATGAAAAGAAAAATAAGTATTTTGATATATTGAACCAAATTTGAATGTATTACAGCAAAATTAAAATTAAAATAGAAACTAATTAACAAACTTTCCAATCATTTTTTCGAATTTTAAGTTAATCGTTAGACATTAAGAAAGACCAGTGTTACAAGTATGATGTAATCCACTTAAAAAAAGCCCACACACATTTGAGAGTTTGAATCTCAAAGTCATAAGTATGTAAATTAAAAACTCTTTACTTCTTGATGAAGTATCTAACATTATTTCAAGATATTTATATTCTTAAGAAACGTGAAAAAAATAAAAATAAAAATACACTGTTTAAAAATATCTATTCGACTGGCCTTTTAAAGCTTCCCTTCTACAGATTTTTTAAACCCCAATCATTTGTATTTTAATTACAAAAAGCAAAGCAATTTTTGAAAAGTGCACAAATGCATCCATGCACTTTTCTTCGAATTAATTAGGAGAGTTTTTTCTAGTTCTCCTTTACGAGTTTAATTCGTTTAATCGCTTTGCTTTTAAATAAATGATTTCAAAGGGATTGCAAAGGAAACGGGTTGGTAATGCGAACGGCATTTAATTTTTATTATTTGGTTCTTAGAGTAAATCGGTCTCACATCGAAAAAAAATGGAATAGTTTTGCTAAAGTATCGATTATTATTTTTTTAAGCTTACCAATTAAAATAACTTAAGAATCTGTTAAATCAGTAGCAAGAACATTATATTCTTTCACAGATTTGGCTATTTTGGCCAATTTTTATTGCAATCTTGCACATTTTTGCATTTTAAATTCAGGTCTGCATACATATGTGTGTGTATGCTATCTATATATATGTGTGTACGTCTATCTGTATGTATGTGTGCTTGTTTGTCTGTTTATACATGTGTAGGTCTGTCTGCATATATATGTACACATGTTTCTCGTGTCCGGCTGTTTTAAGTTCAGATAATTTAAATTTTTATGATTTTACCGAAATTTTTTGTGCAGTTTTATACTTTTTTAATGAGTACATAAAGAGAAAAAGAACAATTTTGAGTAATACTTTTTAAGACATAAGCATTAATAGCCATTAGTTGGGTATGGGTAGGTATAATGGTTCGATTAGATAATGTGACTTAACTGACTGTTATATCAGCATTCAGAGCAAACAAAAAAATGGATTCCTATCGACAATAACTAAAGACTCAAAACTAAAAGCACCAGCCAATTAGAAACCTTTCGTCAATTTGCCTGCCTACAAGTATAATTTAAATTTCATCCATTATTATTAACATCCTCATTTAACTTAAATTTCTCCAATTAGCTTTACCATCATCATTTAACTTAAACTTCACCCATCTTCTCGACACTAAAACATCGCCTCGCAAGTTATCTGAAGGGAAAGTTAACTTCGCAGTAAAAAAGTGGATGCACGCAAAGACCGAAGAAAAAAAACAACAACTGAAAGGGCACAATACTCTGGTTTATGCTGTTGTCTTAGTGTAAGAAAATATCTCTGCGAACAGATTTGCAAGGGAAGCGAGGAGAAAAGTTGACGGGTAGTGGATGAAATTAGGATACAAAAGAGTGAACGGATGGTGTAAACATTTATTCAAACAGATCGATGATCATATACACTGGCCTTCTTGAAATGAACTTCCATGAGCTCTTCTACAGTTACTATGATATTCTTATCATTTTTATCCATTAGCTAAATGATATCCATGATTATACATAACCTAAATGACCTGGTGTCACGACCGTTAAACTTCACTACTGGCCCTGTACTCAGGTTGTGAATCCGCATATGACATCTTGTGCTCTTTGCATTCATATTGAGTTCCCTCTACCTTCTGTATACCTATACTTCCACATTCGCTACACATAAGCCTTTCATTGCAAGTCATGGCATATGAGCCATTTTATTGCAAGTCAATTCTAAAATTTTACTTATTGTAGGATTTCACATGCATACATTTTATTTCATTGTAAAAAACTCTATTGTTATATTGCAGAGATCTTTAAATTTTAATGTAAAATTTAAATTTAAAATTAATTTAAAATAAAATTTATTTAATTAATTTAAAATTAATTTTAATTTTAAATCATTTCGTAACAAGTTTGGATTCCGAGAAATGACACCTTAATCTAAGTAATAGCTATCTGGTCTTTAACTTCTTAATTGTTAATAGTTTTCTTACTTTATGTTAACTTTAAATTTTTTTTTTGGGCATCGTCAATGGACTCTTAGTTGTACCTATAGCTTTAGCTTTTTCGGTCTCTTGCTTTAATTGTTCTCAAGCAAGATATGTTTTCCTTAAATTCTTTCTTTTTCTTTTTTTATTACTACTCTTCAATTTAAGCAACTTCATTTTGTGCAAATATTTTAACTATTTTCAGATGTGGAGGTTTTCGTGGTTCTTAAAATCACATAGGAACTCCGTAACAGATACGCCCGTTGCCCATTGCCCGACACTGAGAACAAAATTCGTGACACCGGATTCTAGGTCAACACCCTTCTCCCCTATCGCTTCCTTCTATATAGCACTTAGCTCCCACCTCACTAAAGACTTTCAACCTTATTCTGCACTATGACGTCTATTTCCTCGATGATTTTACGTGAAAACAAAGACCAATAACCCCGACTAATCAAGAGCTTATTCATCTGTGCAATTATCCGAAACTCCTCCATTTTTCTTCAACACGTATGTCATACAGCTTTTTCAATGTGATACATCCGCAGAACATTTGAAAAACAACTTTTTAGTGAATATGGAGCTGGAACACACGTGGAGGCAGTAGGAAATTTTAGTTTTCATTGTGAAACGGATCAGAGAAGAAATTTTCTTTCACCATGTCTCTAGTCTTCAGCTTTCTGTGTGAATTCAGTTTACACAGTCAAGATTAATCTTTGGTAAGATAAGTGCAAGAGAAAGAACAACATACACATATTATTTTGCGTGTGTGAACATATCTTAGCTCTTATTTCATCAACTGAGCCTAAATATATAATGTTAAATGATGATTAAGTTAATTTAATTAAATATTACAAACGCATAACAACTTATTACAAATGCTTACAAACGAAAGAAAATTAAAACAATATTTTGCTTACATTCTAAAAGCCAGACTATTCGAAATGAAATTCATAGCATGCAACTTGATAATGGGACATTATTAATCATACAACACATATATGTGATTTTTAAGACACACGTAATTAAAATAATTGTAATAAAATTGTAAAATAATTGTAATAATGAAAATAATTGTTTAATTTAAATAAATAATTTCTGTGGAGTGTTAGGAGATTAAATCTTTTTTAAATAACTAATACTCATACTTATTTTCTATCCATATTGTTTTGTACACGCCATGGAGCTTATACCAGAACAACATCCTGTTCACACTTTGATGAAATATATAAAAAACCCTATTAAGTGTGCAGTGCTAAATAGACTAGTAAGTTATTGATGCAATAGTAACAAATTTCAGGACTAATACACAATTCTTAATAGATATCTTAAAACAGTTCATTTCCTTTGGACTGCGAAATCCCAAATTACTGATCTTGTGTTTATGTGGTACAAAGACTGAGCTAATTTATTAAAAAATGACTTTTTTATAATTGATTGCTTTAGTCATCATATTTGTCGAAATTGCTGTCTACCTAGAACTTTTTGAATTATTTACCACGTGAACTCTTTATCACTCCACTTAACTGTAACCGTACTACGGTGTAAAATTTTGCTCCCTGATTTTTATGGTTCATTCGTAGTAGAAGCGGGTTTTTTTTTGTGTCTGTATTTCTAATAT
The DNA here is from genome assembly GCA_021605075.1 of Caerostris darwini. Lineage (NCBI taxonomy): Eukaryota > Metazoa > Arthropoda > Arachnida > Araneae > Araneidae > Caerostris > Caerostris darwini. The sequence continues at coordinate 173,732 of BPLQ01015570.1, forward strand.
TTTTGTGTGTCATATCGTCATGTGTAAGTAAAAGTAACGTATTTATTTGAATTGACTAACTACAGCCCGTCTTTTTGGATTACTCATTGACAGAACGGTTCGTCGAATTAGAAAGTAAAAGATATTTTATGAGAAATTTTTCTAGTTTGGCGGATTGTTTTAGATGAGATAATAATATTTACCGGTTTTGCTTTCTATACAATCTAAAAATATATGAATCAAATACCTTATATGTAACTATTGAATTATTGAAACAGAACGTACAGAAAAAATGTTTCATGGGAAATTTCTACGAAAATCTAAGATTAAAATTTGAAAATACATGAGTCAAATAGCTTATATGTAACAATTGAATCATTGAAACAGAATATACAGAAAATATTCTTTATGGGAAATTTCTACTGAAATCTGAGATTAAAATTTGAAAATAGATTAATCAAATACTTTACATGTAACTGTCGGATCCTTGAAACAGAACATACAGAAAAAATGTTTTATGGAAAATTACTAGAAAAACCCAGGATTAAAATTTGAAAATATATGAATCAAATACTTTATATGTAACGGTTGAATTTTTGAAACAGAACATACAGAAAAAACGCTTTATGGGAACTTCTACTGAAATCTGAGATTTATTGAAATTTTGAAAATTTGAAATAAATGAATCAAATACTAAATTTGAAAATATTTAATATTTTGAAAATACATGAATCAAATACCTTACATGTAATGGTTGAATCCTTGAAACAGAACATGCAGCAAAAATGCTTTATGGGAAATTTCTACGCAAACCTAAGATTAAAATTTGAAAATTTTCCCAGACCTTTCGTGGACAACGACAGCAGTTGTAGAATCAATAGGCAAATAAAATATCTCTATTGAAAAAGAAAGGACAGCTAGAGTGCCTCGTATATTTCACCTTCAATTCAATTACGTGGCGCGTTCCCTATGTTTACGAGACTGTTTACCGAGGATTGTTGGAGAGTTTGCGTCCTGAATAAAAAAAGCGGGAATAACCGAGGATTTACGGAGGGCAAGTCTCTCAAATTTGTCCGGCCAGACCGTTATCCGAAAGGATAACCTCGCTACTGGACCCCATGTTTTCTGTTTGATGATGGTGAATTCCTCGATTGTAGTAGTAAGCATGACACAAATTTGTAATAAGGGAAGACGGACTTTCCACTGAAGAACAACAAGACATTTCGTACGTCTGTTGCAAAGAACATAAAGAAAGTTTGTTTTATTTAAAGTAGGTGTTGCCATTCTTTATGTCGTAAGGTAGCAACAGTGTTAACGTTTTATTGTTCTTAGTAACTTTTTAACGGTTGCATATTAAATTAAAAAAATTAATAACATTAAAAAGACATAGCTGAATTGCAGAAAGTTGGGGTTTAATTAAGGTATAAATAAATATTCTTACAAAAAAAGATTGCAATTCTATTTTTCCTTTAAAAATTCATATTTTTATTTTATTACGTTAATTCATCTCTTATTAAAAAATTTTATGATAATTTTTATGCTTAAAGCAACATTTCTTTTTTATGGAAAATGTTTTAAGTACTTAATTTACAGCAAATTTTACGAAGAAAAAAACTTAGTTAATTTTATTATAGCATATCAATAGATATTTATTAGGAGCATATGAATCGACATTTATTATTACCTTAATTTAAACAGTGCAATATGTGGCTTACATAAAATTAAATGTTAAGGAATATTAATTTTGTACTGAGATTTTATTGAAAGCAAGAAATAGCCACTAGTAAGAAAAAACAGTTATAGTACAGTTATAGATAGTGAGTACGCATTTATGGATAACCCATCATTTGGAAGTTCCATGGCGTTTTTTTAAATTGCAATATTGCTTGTTTTAGAACATAAATGATGTTTCACTGCTCCTTTTTAAAATTTCTACTCGAAGTCGAAATTGCCCGATATTTTTTTTTTTTTATGTAACGAAAAAAATTTTGTTTTAGAAATAATTACGGGGAAGGGTTGTCAGCCCTGCTACCAACGCTGTACAGTCTTATTAGACCAGGACCTACGATTTAAAGTGGATTACGGAGCACTACAAACACCCATGGCACCGCCAGGACTAGAAACCAAAATCATATGGCACCGAGCGCTATCTACCATTGAAATACACCTCCAGACTTGTAGTGAATAATAATCCCCCCAAAAAAATTAATTTGTTTTTTCAATTGTAGTAATTTTAATTTAAAAACTAAATATATACAGTGCATATGTGCCATTATCACTGGAGATATTAAAATACTATTATGCATGAAAAAAAATATTTCCTTTATTATTATGCAAAAATAATAAAGGAAATACTGCATGTGTACAAATAATGTCTGCATGTGTGCAAATAAGAAAATTGTTATTCATATTAGTGCCAATCCTTTTGAAATTACCCCGTACATTTTATCATCTATGCCTAAAAGCATTCATTTGCTTTATTTTTTAGTGTTAATATTAACTTTGCTGATGCAAATAATAAGTATTTCCCTAATGAGACAGTACAAAGACTATTTTCTCATCTCTTTAAGCATATCTCCACCCTTAAATTAGCCAACTTCTCTTTTATTGAGTATGCAATTATGTATGAAAAAGACTTCCTTTATTATTGTGTAATAGTATGGTGCCTGTATGTATGCAAATAAGAAAATTGGCTTTCATATTAGGGCCAAACATTTTGAAATTACCACGGGCATTTTATTATCTAAATCTAAAAGCTTTCATCTGTTTTTTTCTTTAGCGTTAATATTAACCTTGCTAATGCAATGCTAAATATTTCCCTAATGAGACGGACTACTTTCTCATCTTTTTAAGCATATCTCCAGTCTTAAATTAGCCAACTTCTCTTTTATTGAGTATACAATTATGAATGAAAAAGACTTCCTTTATTATTGTGTAATAGTATGGTGCCTGTATGTATGAAAATAAAAAATTTTTTATTCATGTTAGTGCCAATCATTTTGAAATTACCCCGTACTTTTTATCATCTATGCCTAAAAGCATTCATTTGTTTTCTTTTTTAGCGTTATTATTAGCCTTGCTAATGCAAATAATAAGCATTTCCCTAATGAGACAGTACAAAGACTATTTTCTCATCTCTTTAAGCATATCTCCAGCCTTAAATTAGCCAACTTCTCTTTTATTGAGTATTACCAGGGCGCTTTGTCCAACAAATCTACTCCCTTTAGAAACCCCTTAAATGTTCCACAAAAGGATTGAAAACCTCTAACACCTTCCAACCCTAATTGTTCTAAATCGTTCCAATCTCACCAGGGGTTCCCACGGAATCCCTCAGACGAGAAAATCTCCGACAAAACGATCGATTTCCGAATGGGTGGGATGAGGGAAGGGGGGAATTCAGTAAAGAAGAGGACGACCCTCATAAGCATAGAAATGGGTCGCATAACTTTATGCGGGGGCGAGGAGGGTAGGAGTGGGGTGGGGGAGCATTGTTTTGTGCGGCGGAAGGATCTACCGCTGACAGGTTTGATTAAGTAATGGTCGAATGAATGGACGTTCGGAACATGCCCGGACAATCTCTATGTGTGGGTGGAAGTCAATTTCGCACTTCACGGGTCGGTGGAACGCACCGCTATGGTGAAATAGATTCAGTAGCATATGATTACAGGGCATAATACAATAAAAAAAAATCTAGTGATATTTTTAATTGCATAACGTGTTGATATGATAAATTACTTGATAATGCTATTAACATAGTATTCACACGATCTACACTTCGGCTATTTTGCAATGGGTATGAAAGCTTTACTGCATGTCTGTTCATAGATAACTAATTTTGATCTTTAAAGACATAAACTATAGAAACAATAGTAACCTCGTGTATATATGTATGACAATAGTAACCTGATGCATATATGTATGACAATAGTAACCTCATGCATATATGTATGACAATAGTAACCTCATGCATATATGTATGATAATAGTAAAAATAATAACCACTTGCATAACAATACTTACATGTATATTATTACAATAGCCACAATGTGAGCAATAACCACATGTATAGCAATTACCACCACATGTATAGCAATAGTAACCACAAGCACATATATTTTATACAATCCTTTTACTTATACATTCCTTGTATATCGTATATTGCGAGATTTTCCCTCATTATTCTTAAAAAATGTCACAAAAACTTTATTTAGCAGACCATTATATCTCGCTTCTCTTGACATACGTAATATAAAGAAAGGATTCTATATTATGGAAATAATTAATTGTTTTTTACATTTTCAACATTATAAGGCAAAAAGTAAGACCCTTTTTTATTTTTTTCAAAAAATCTTTATTTATTCTTCCAAATTAATTAATTAATTGCTCAATTAATTCAGACATTTCAAAAATCGCCGGAATCACTTTTAGCGTCTCACCAAGCCAAGCGTAACTCAAACACTAATGAATATTTTGACGTGCAATTTCACACAGATGTCAAGGACAGTGCCAACAACCTAAAAAAGGGGGAAAAAAAATTGAAATTTCATATGCCCTGGAAATTTAAATTGAAAACTGGTTTTACTTTTGGGGCACAGTAGTATAGCAGACTATTATATCTCTCTTCTCCTGGCATACGCAAGAGAAAGAAAGAATTCTGTACTATGAAATTTTTTTTCACATTTTCAGTATTATAAGACAATAAGCCTTTTTGCATTTGAATTCCTTAAGGAACTAAACTAATAAAACATTATTACCGGCTATTTTGCAATGGGTGTGAAAGCTTTACTGAGTGTCGGTTCATAGATAACTAATTTTGATCTTTACTTACACAAAATATAACAGCAGGAGCAATGATAACCACCGATTTTGATCCTAAAGAAGAACAAGAAATCCGATGGTGTTAAATTCAATGAGTAGGCAGGCTGGTAGAGGAGTGGAATGTTACTGTTAACCATGCCTGCACAATAAGCGATATGTGAGAGTAAACATTTTCGTGATGCAGTGATCTTCTTCCTTGCCATTTGGCGGGACATTTTTTTCAGATTGTCTCCCTCAATCTTTTCACTTGCACGTACAAAGGTTCGTTAATAATTTGTTGAGCTGGTACAAATTCATGGTGCATCCCACCTTCGTTGTGGAAAAACGCAATGAGGTTTTGGATTGGACATTATGGGATTTCTTTGGTCGAGGAGAATACGTTCTGAGCCATTCTTCTGACTGCATCTGTGTCTCCGTTTAGTAAACATTTTCACCAGAAACAGCGGGTCCTGTGTGATTTTTTAGAAACATTCGGTCACAGTCATAATGCATGTTATGAATTTCAGTAGTAAAATATACAATGGTGGTAAAAAAATAAATTTATTATATTGTTGTAATAAAGAGTTACAACGAAATTCAGGAAACCTTTTGACTGCCCCTTGTATATGCAAGTGAACACAAATATAACAGTATTAAATTAACATTCTTCAAATAAAATATTTCGTTTTAAAAGATTTCAAATAAATAAATATCCAACCCAATCTATTACAGAAATATATTAACTTTACAACGACAGTTTTACAGTATAGGAGACACTAAATAGCTTTGCATCACTTAGAAGACACTAAAAAGGTCGTCTGCCATAAACAAAAGTGACCTCCTGTCCAACAAGCCCTCCCTCGTAAACGTCACTCCAAAGTCTGTGACAATGGATGCCCTTGTTGTTTCCGCCCGGAAACTGCATCACACGGCTTCGGACATGAACTCCGGATTTATGTTCACCAAGAAGAAAACACGAGCAGCTTTAATGGATTACGGACCGGCCTCGTCTCGTTACCGAGGAATTATTGCAAAACGGAATTTGTAGCCTTGCAGTTACAGCAGCAGTTAGCCGAGAATAACCGTTTTCTTGTTCGAGGTTAAATACTTTGTAGAACTAAAAGATAGCGGCGCGTTTTCTGCTTTTCCCGCTCGGCGAATGTGGCTTTTTAGAAGAAGGGTTTTAATCGTCTGCCCACATGCGTGGAATTGCTGTTTATTTAATATTTATGAGCAACGATAAGGGTCTGTTTTAATTCTATTTAAAAGAATAGTATGTGGTAGTTATCAAAGAGATGTTGCGCATATTTATCATTTAGTTTTATTTTTCTAGGTGCTAACGTTTCAGTTCCTTGAGTTTAGTTTGGTTCTGAGGAATATTCAAAAAATATAATTTATAATATGTAAGCATTATTTTAATTTATGCCATCTTTTAACCATTTATGTATGTTTTTATGGTGGGAGAATTGTAAAAATAAAATTAAGAAGATGTCGTTCTAAAAAAGGATTATCTTTTTAAAAATACCCGAAGAAGTAAAAATTGTTTTAATTTTAAAATATAAGCAGTAAAATTAAAAAAAATATACTTAAAATAATAAAAATAAATAAATAAATAAAGGGAGAAAGATTTGTTGAAAAAATTTATGTCTGTGTATATTGCAAAAAGTCCTAGTTAATTCAACCTTTTATAAACACTTAAGCGGTTATATTCATTTAGACATTAGAACCACGTCGCTATGAACAAAGTTATGTCGTATTATATAGAAATTTGGTTTATTTTCACCACTACTGTTTGCTAATAGAAAAAAAATCATATGCTTCAGAAAAACATTTTAAATAACATTGGTTTGGTTTGGTTTGTCGCTTTGTGGTCTTTTTTTACCACACTTCAGACTAACTAGACCCGGACCTACGGTTTAACATGGATTCCGAACCGCTAACGAACACCCATGCAACCGCCAGGATTCGAAGGGCAGAGCGTTACCCAATTGGCCATCAAATCGCTTGGAAAAACAACGTTTTGGAAATGATCAATCGGATAAAAAAATGTACAAGAAAAAAGCAATAAAAGAGAAGGAGCTTCATACTAAAAAATTTTTCATGATTAATTATCTCACGTTTCTCCTATTGTGAATTTGAAATATGTAATACAACTATTTTTAAAATGATCAATGTATTTCTAACGTAAAAAATATGGATACCAACTTAAAAGGTATTTTAAGACAAACAGTCAAAGGCTATTTCTATAATGTTTCAATGCATTAGTATCCAATGTTATCAAGAATTAATACTAATAGCTTTTTTTGAGAACTAAAATCAATATTCTTTTATGGGGCCTGATGGCCGAGTGACTAGCGTACCGACGCCGCAGGGTTCGAGTACCGGTCTTGCCGTGGATGCTTGTAGTGGCTCGGAATCCACTTTAAACAGTAGGTTCCAGTTTAATATGACTGTTGGGGTAGGTCTGACAACCCTACCCCGTAAAAAGAAAACATCTGTTTTGAAATCTGCCAGTCGGCAGACAGCCTTGGACCACCATGGGGCTGTTGCGCCAATGAAGAAGAAGAAGAATATTCATTCATGTAATTGGCGCACCACAAAGAATTTTTTTCCATCTAAAATTTAAATTGTTTATTTAATAGAAATATAATATTTATATTCAACTATTGGTTTTTAATAATGAGAAGGATTTAACAAATAAATTGAATAAATAATAATAAATTATAATTTTTTTGTAAATTTCTATAGGAATAACTTTTTGTGAATTTCGATATGCCAAACTTATATATATATATATGGATTTTATAAAACTTCTCATTAGTTAAAATAAAATATACAGAGTGTCTATAATAGTGTTTGCATTTCTGTAATTGTAAAAAGCATAACACTGGAAATCGAACATTTTTTCATTATTTTATTAATATAATGCATAAGCAAAACAAATTATTATTAATTATTTGTTGCTGAAATAAATATTAAAATTCTTGATAACAAAAGTGCATTTTAAATTGTTACGTTTTTATATTTAAGCGATGTTACGTTTTTATATTTTTATATTTTATTTATAATATTATTTAAATACTAAAATACTGATACATTTCTTCTCAGAATTAATTATTTTACTTGGTATATTAATTAAAATAATGAAAAATATCTCATTTTTTAAAATAAAAGCACTCATTTTTGAAGACAAGTTAGTGATAAAACAAGTAATAAAAAAAAAAAAAAAAAAAATTTAAAGTCATTTCCTACTTTTTTTCACAATATTGCAGAAAATCCTTTATAAATAATTTTCATTCATTTTTTTAAGTTATCTGGCGCCATTTATTGGTAGATATACGCAACTTAAATCTAAAAGAAAACTAAAATTAATGAATTTAAAGTTAATTACTGAATTAGTATTTGAAAAAACTGTATTAATATCGTGTCATCCAATACAAATTTTAAAAAAATTTTTTTGAACTGGAATGGATGAATAAAAAGCATTTTATGAACGACTGAAAATTTGAAAAAGATATATATATATAGGGAGAGTGTGAGCTAATAGAAGGAATTGAATAAAAAACACATTCCAAAGATAGAACTATAGTCTACTTTTATTTGCTCCAAAAAATTAATAATTTGTTTATATTTGAATGAATGGAATTTTTTTTATTTTCAGAAATTTTTTTGAAATTTAAATGGTAAATGTCTTAAGATTTGTTTTGTTTCCTTGTATCAATTTTTTTTTCAGTTAAAATTACCAGTTAAAAATAAAGTTAAAATTCATTTTTTAAACTCTAAACTCTTTTTCTTTATTTTCATAATGAGCCGTTTTCGTTCTTGTTTAGTATCTTAAAACACTAAAGTGTATAGTAAATGGTCCTGATGGCCGAGTGACTAGCGTTCTGGCGCTCCGCGCCATAGGTTTCAGGTTCGAGCCGCAGGCGTCGCCATAGATGTTTGCAGTGGTTCGGAATTTACTTTAAAGCGTAGATCCCTAATATGACTGTTGGGCGTATGATTGAAAACCCCTCCCTGAAAACAGAAACGATTTTCTGCATCGAAATCTGTCAGAGAGCTAACGGTCTTGGTCCACTTTGTGATGTAATACCAGGGAGTTAGTTAGTGTAGTATATAAAACATGTCCTTACTTCGTCGACTGTCTCTATATTGGTTTTGAATTAATTCTAAATCGTTTTCCACCTATAAATCATAAATTTGAGGTATAGTGATTTTCGTGTTGTTTTTATTTACTCAAAATAAAAAAATATCTATACTATTTACATTCGATGAATATTTGCAGCTATAATAATAAAAAGTTTATCGAAAAGTTCATGGTTTTCTACGAAACAAAGTTAAAAAACGATTTAAGTCATTTTTAAAAAATTTAATTCAAGAGTACATTTTTTCAAGAAGACAGCAAAGAAATATTAAGAGCTGATACTGTTTGATATTTTAATGTGTCTCGCAGTGTGGTACTCCTAACAAGATAAAATTTCAGTATTTAAATATGCGCCATCAATTCCCTTCTGAAGATAACATTTTTTTTTGTCCGAGAGTGGAGGAATTCACAATATTTCAGCTGATCTCATGTCCTTTTGTAGAAAGAAGGAGAAGAATAACTGCTAATACTGTACGAAAACGTCTTAACAATGAACATGACTCCTTGTAGGAGCCAACTGACTCAGACAACTGCCCATTTATGTTGGGCGAGAGAACACGTTACTCGGAACAGACAGCAAGGAGCTTCTGTACTTTTCACAAACAAGTCCGAGTTTCTTCTGGAAAGGGATTCAGATCGTGTATTGATCTGGATAGAGCAAGCCAACAATCTAATATTAATGAAAGACCTGTTACATAAGGACAGTTACAGCCTGTAATTAAGATAAATTGGGCCCGACTCGTGTCTCAGTGGCAATGTGCGTCGCTAATGAGCATTAGGGTTGAGGTTTGCGGATTTGTTATAGACACACTTTGAAAAAACGAGGAAACGTAATGGCGTTTGTGATGTTCAGATACCTCGTACGTCAGACTACCTGGTGAGAGTTTTCAGGGTTTACTCCCTTACGATAAGGTTGTTCGTCCTAAAGGTCTACCCGGAATGTACTGCTTTCCTTGTTCCTGCGACTCTGGACCAAGTCAGACTTCTACCTGTGGGTGCTCCGTCCCAACAGAAGTTGACCCTTTCCCTCCATCCATGAGTAGATTACTCATGGGATGTTCGTCCCGTACTGCAGGATATTGAGGATTAGATGCAACAAGATAAATTGGTACTGGTAGTAATGTTATGTACATAATACTGTTTAAATATGCATATTAATAAGAAAATTCAGCACAAATTAGAAATAATTTGTACTGCTTTAAAAGCCCAAAGAATACAATACTGCACCCCAAAACTGCATTACTCCATTCCATAAATTAACCTCAACTTTGAGGTAATTTTTTTTAAGTTGATAAATCAAAACATGTTTATCGACGAACTCAATAGTGATGATTCGTTTTATTGAAGGCTTAAACATAATTACGATTTACAAGATTCTTTTTTAAACGCTGGAAATTTGATAGTTTCCTGGGATGCCTGGACTGTTCTAACGCGATATGGGAACAATATTACAAAACATTTTAATTAAAATTAAAATTTACATTAAAATATTAATATTTTTACAACAATCTTTTCCTAAATTTAGTAAATTATACTACACAAGACAGTATGTGTTTTTTTTAAGTGCTTGGAATTAGAATCAGAAAAATGTTTAGTGTTTTGTAAGCAATTAAAAAATGCAACTGTTTATTGATTATCATTCAGATATTTAAAACTTTAAACTTGCAGCTTGTAATTTTAAACCTGATAGCTGAATGATAATCAATAAACAGTTGCATTATATATATATTATTATGTTGCATTTATATATATATGTATGCATAGTAAAGAATAATACAGAAAGTATATATAGTACAGAAAGTAATTTAATATGGAAAAATGAAGAAATGGTTAAAATTTTAGAAAAGAACCCAGTAAAACTCAGAGACTGAGCAAATTACATTCATATTTTCAATAATCTTATAAAATTATATGTATAATTTTAGTACTTAGTATAAATAAAAGGGATTTCTAGAGGGATAAATAAAGGGGAACGTAACAATTATGTAAGTTCGCAAATGAAAATAAAATATAAAATAGATCTTGGCTTTAAAATTTTTATAGAAATCAATAAGAAATCTCAGTTTTAATTCCATGTTAGTTTAACTACACACATAAAACTTTTAGACATCAATCTTAAGCCAAAATTACAGTTAATGATTTAAAGGTATAAAATTTGAGGAAAATTAAATAATGAAATGAAATCATTAATGTGAATAATATAATCTTTATTGCATTCTAAATAATAAATCATTAATAAATGCAAAATGAATCTTTATATTTCACATCATTATCAGAAATATGAAATGAAATAAATGAGTATTCTTTTAGTTTGCGGAGCAACTTAATAAGCCGTCATGATCACATTTAAAAGATAATCCTCATTCGCATTATGTTATTTTTAATTAAATAAAATAGAAATAAAGAACTTATATTCTTACTTAAAATCTTAGCTTTGAAATTTCGCTAATATGTATCAATGTGTAGAGCTATAATTTGAGCAAATGAAATAAATCCGATATTTTGATTATTTTTAATGTACTGTGTTCATTTAAAAACACAATTTTACTAAAAAAATTTGTTTTGATTTAAATAAAAATTAATTAATTTTATTAATGGTTTTATTGAATAAAATTACATTAATAAACATTTGAATTATTTTTATAAATTTAATTAAATTAAATTCCCATTTTTTTAAAAATAATTTTATTGCTTATAAAATAATTTTATTTTTTTATGAACCTAATTAAATCAAATTCTCGGGGCCTGATGGCCGAGTGGCTGACGCGCGGTACCGCAGTTTTCGGGTTCCAGTCCTGGCGTTGCCATGGATGTTTGTAGTGGTTCGGAATCCATTTTAAACCATAGATTAAAGATATATTAGTTGTCTCTGTATTGCCAGCTGCATTAGAACAGCATAAATTAAATTCCTACTAATTTAAATTTTTTAATTAAAATTATGTTTAATTAAATTTTGTTATAAGGTTTGGCTAGCTACAGATAAGAAACAATGGATGTAATGTAAAAAAAGAATAAAATTAAAAAAAAGGAATATATATTTATAAAAAAGGAAATGCAGCGTTTAAGACAAAATTTAGCTTGAAGTCAAGAAATATAAATACATACGCAAACAAATATCTTGATTTGTACACATAGAGATAGATGGATAAATAGATAGATATAGATGCAGAAGAAGGAAATAATTTTTTAACATATAATGCACAAAATTTGGATGATAACTTAACTAAGAACCTGGACTTTAACTCAAAAACAGGAAAAGATATTGATAACCTGGGAGAGGAAGATCTTTATAGTTATATTTGGACCTAACAAAGAGGGTGATGTTTGGAGAAGGCGTTATAATCATGAAATTGCAAATTGTTTGGAGAAAAGGATATCATAAATTATATAAAATCAAAGAGGATTCAATGGCTAAGACACATAGACAGAATGCACGATAGCAGAGGAACAAAGAAGATTTTCAAGAGGAAGTACCAGGGACAAGGATAAAAAGGGAAGGACAAAAAAGAGATGGATTGGTGAAGTGAAAAAGGATCTGAAGAACCTAAAGATCACAAATTGGAAACCCAAAGCTCGATACAGACGACGTTGGAGTCGTATTGTTAGGGAGGCCATAATCCAATATGGACTGATGTGCCGGGGAGTTAGTCTTAACTAAGTTATTAAGCTATTTAAGCTATTAAAAGTTAACCGTAAGTAACTATGCTACAATTGAAAGCCAGTTAGATAAAAAGTCGAAATATTATCGTGAAGTAAAGGAAATTTTGTATTCTTAATTATCTATTTATGCAGTTAAATAAATAGATGACATAATAATATTTCAAATGACCTTGTATACAGCGCATGACATTCAAATTGTTGAAATACTGTTTGAAACTGGTAGACGAACGCAAACTGTAAAGGCCCTTTAACCAGGCTACAGTAAAAGGCCAAATGTCTAGAGCTCGGTACCACTAATTTCGGGTTCGAGTCCCGGCTGTGCTATGGATGTTTGTAGTGGTTCAGAATCGATTATAAGCCGTAGGTTCCAGTATAATATAACTGTTGGGCGTAAGGCTGACAACTTGACCCGCTAATGTCCCACTCTTATATGACTGTAGAGCGTCACGGAGCCAAGTCAGACTTATACCGGAGACTTCTAGTCGGATGCTCCATCACAACAGAAGCTGCCCCCTTTCCTTTCAACCATGAGTCCATACGGGTTCGTGGGCTTGCTCTAGATGTCTACCAAATGGGATAAGAAACAATAACATCAGGCCATAGTAAAAATAAAGAATGTAAAACTTTGTAGACTGTAAAAATTTTTCACCACTTTAGAAAATAAAATCTTGTCCGTGGATGATACATTTGAAAATGTAAAGTGGTAATGAATTTTATGATAAAATGATGATGAATTTTATGATTATGATCAAATGATGATGAATTTTATGATTATGATAAAATGATGATGAATTTTATGATAATGATAAAATGAAAATGAATTTTAAAGATTATTTAAGATAATGGCAATCCTTATACTATGAGAAATTTATGAGAATCATAAGGATATTTACATCAGTGATACAAATTTCTGCATCTTTTAAACGCTTTAACTTTAAGAGAAATTTAATTAATAATAAATATTAATACTGAATGATAAAAAAATGAAAAACTTAAAACCTATAATCCACTTACATCAGAACCGACAGGACATTTTAGCACCCTTATACTAATTGCGTTTCTTTGAGGAGAAATTTATTAAAAATCAAAATAACTAATGAGGAAATTTTTCATCAGTAAATTAAACGCAACAAAATGATTAATTATCCAGCAACTTATACGAGAAAAGAACATCGCTTCCTCTTCACCATCCGATTTCCGATCAAAAGAAACACGAAACGTCTTCTCAAACCACCCTCCCCCTACCCCCTCGTTCTTTTCCTGCCGTGACGTCACCTCCTTCCACGTGGTGTGTCGGGTCGTCCGTTCCGGTATTTACCTCGGAGAGTCCGGACAGGAGAGGATGCGGAGCAATACTCCTGTTTCCCGGAGAACGGCTCTCCGATAGCTCTTCCAGCCTGCCCAAGGGAAGGGTGGTCAAACGATCTTTTTTGCTCGTGGTGTCGAAAAAGTGCAACTGGTTTTACTTTTCAAAATGTTGGAAATGGATGCTGATGAGATTGCCAAGTTGGTGGATGGTGCTTATAAAGTAAGTTCATTATTTTTTTTAATGTTGGATGGATTGGAAGTTTGTTTGGGATTTCTGGAGTCTTGGATTTCGTCGTTTATGCGAACAAGATTCACAGAACCTAAATATTTTAAAAGTGTTTTTGTTTCGATTCATTGGTTTCAATTTCGCATTTGCATTTGGTCACTATTTATTTAATGAATTTTATTAAGAAATTTTAAACTCTGCAAACTTTTATATCTATGTAGTTCAGAATGTAGTGTTCAGAAACTAACTTCTTTTCTTTTTAAAATATAAATATGAAAGTGTTTAGTTTTTCTTTCTAAAACAAAAACAAAATTAGAAAAAGAAAATCTATGTATATATACATATTGTAATTTGGGAAATCTTCAATCTACTTGGTTTATTCAATTATTGTAAAAATTGCGGTTTCAAAAATAAGGATGTGATTTTTCAGTCTTAAATATTGACATTTACATTTTATATTTATTGAAAAAATAATTTTGAAAATTGTATAGATTCATAGAAACAATGTTGGAAGTTTGTTTTTAGATTTCTAGATTCTTGGATTTCATTGTTTTTACGAACGAGATTGTCAGAACCTAAATATTTCAAAAGAGATTTTTTTTGTTTCTACTCATTGATTTCAATTTCACATTTGCGTTTGGTCACTGTTTATTTAATCAATTTGATTAAGAAATTTTAAACTCTAAAAACTTTTATGTCTACGGTAGATCAAATTTTTTTCTTTTTAAAATATAAATATGAAACTGTGCAATTTCTCTTTGAAAATTTAGTTTTTCTTTCTGAAACAAAAACGAAAATTGAAATTCTTTTTTGTAATTTGTGGGAAATCTTAAATTTACCTGATTTATTTAATTATTGTGAAGATTGCAGTTTCAAAAATAAGGAGTTTAGTCTTAAATACTGACATTTGCATTTTATCTTTACTTACTGACAAAATACTTTTGAAATTATATCTTTTCATAGAAGCAATCGAGAATAATTTATTTCCATTATACGATGAAGTGTATAACAATATGTACTTTATCGTAGCTTTTGTATATTGAGCATTTAAGTAATAAAAAAAATACAAATTATTTAAATATACAAATTATCTAAAAAAAAAAAAAAAAAAATAGAAAAGGTGCAAAAAGAATTTGAGTGTTCTTTTTATATTGTAATAACTGGAAAATCTTCAATTTACATACTTTATTTAATTATTGTAAAAACTTCAATTTCAAAAATAAGGATGTAATTTTCTTAAATATTGACATTTTAATTTTATAATTTCTGTCAAAATACTTTTGAAAATTGCATCTATTCATATAAACAATAGAAAATAGTTTATTTCTTTTACATGATAAAGTGTGCGCAAATATCTACTAAAAATTAATATTATCTTTATCGCAGCTTTGGTATATCGATTGTTAAATTAAAAAATGAATACAAATTATTTAAAAAACTTAATTTGTCCAAAAATAACAACCTAAGGAAAAAAAAATTCAGTAGAAAATTAATTTTAACAGTATTAAAAGTCTTTAGGAATTTAAGATACTCTTAATAACTGTAGGAACTTTATGAAATATTAAACAATTATTTTCTTTTCCAGAAAATATTTAAAGTAAAATTATTTATAGATTTTTTCGTTGATTAATACATATTATAAAAGGAATATTATATTAATTTCGAAATATTATATTATTTCTTAAGAAATATGATTATTTATTGTCATCGACGGGTTCTTATGGTATAATACCGTTTGCAATAATACAATGTTCTTGTAGCATAACACTGAAAATATTATTAGATTATTGCTTGTTTTATAGATGCTAACGCTCAGAAGCTTCGGTGTTAAAATTTTTTTAGGCAATATTTATGTTCAATCATAAAAAAATGTAGTGTTCACAGTTATCATATTTAAATTTATTTTTACTATGATTATAATTTTATTATTATATTGGTCATATTTTCGATTAATTTTTGGGTTTCACGTTGTTTCAATTATTTTATATATTTTATGCATTATATAGTTTAGTACTGAATCTAAGAGCTTGTTTTATATATTGTCCATGTAGCAAAATGACCAAGCCATTTACGACAACTTGGTCATTTTGCTACATAAATGTGCAATGTGATTTTGCTGCATCCATTTGCTATGTAAATTTATTAAAAAAAAACAAGTGAAGTGTAAATTTCAAATTAATATTTTATGAAATATTGTAGCTTTTTTCATTATTAGAAACGTAAATAATTTATTGTAAGATTATGACAAATCTGATTTGAAAAGTTTATAATAAAAAGAAGCTTTAAAATAAATAAATCATGTTTTAAAGAAGTATTTCAAATGGCTGAATCTAATGACACCCTTAAATAAAACAACATAAATTTATAAAAATAAGCTTTCATTTTGATGGGATCTATATAAAAATATTCAAAGATTTAAATTTTTGAAGAAAGAATTATAAGTTTTAATTGAAATGTTTGTACTTAAAAGAATCATACTTCAAATTCGACGATTTCTTCTATGTATATACATTTCAGAAAATATTTGACAAATTTTAGAGGGTGGCATAGGAAACCTAAATGAATTTTTTTTAGTCGTGGAATACAAATGCGAAAATAGGGCCGACATGATATCGTTTAGATGGCAGAGAATGCTATTTAGGTCAGTCGTTAATATTTTGTAAGCCATAAAGCGTTATTACGTTAAGGGAATTTCAACAGTATGCCACCCTATACGAATTCGAAGCTGGTAGATATTCATTTAGTGAAGGGGGAGGAAGGGCTGCTAATGGAAAATAGAAGAGATGCTCAAGGGTTGTGGAGTGAATCGTTTTCGACCAGACAATTATTTGGAATTTTGAAAAATGTATGGAGATCCAAGAGCCGAGAAAGTGGAACTTGCATTGGCGGTCATTTTTATCGGTGTCTTTTCTAAAAACAAAACTCGTTAAAAGGTTTTACATTTAATATAGAAACGTAATTAAATTCATCTTTCAAATCTTTTTTTAGGTAGCTCTAAAATATAGCACTTTTCAGGTACATTTCTTCTTTAATTTGCTTATTTTTACCATATCTCACAGTTTTTTATTGTTCACCATCGGTGGGTGATGTGTTTCACTTACGTGTGCTACGAACAGCCTATCGATAGGTGATTAAAGAACGTTGCTTTCTGAGAGGGCTTTTAGGAGTAACTAAATACCGTATGGGAGAAAACTTGGAAAGTTCCCACCAAGCAGTTTGATTATCGAAACAAGACATTTTGCATTCTTTGTCACAATCACTATCGAATTTCTCGTTTTCGAAAGCAGTGACTATAACGGATGCCGCCAGAGTATTCGAACCTTTGCATGCTAATTGTGCACGTTGCTACAAATTTGGCATCTTCTACAATTTGAGAAAATATTTCCAAATTAATTAATCAATGTCAACAATTATTCTTTTATCGGTGAGGGTTTATACTAACAATGTTGAGAACGTGGGAAGTTTAATACTTGGTATAAAAGTTTTCTTTAGAAAGACATCAGGGAATCAGTCGTAGTAAACTGTGTGCAAAAAGTAAGACCAATTTCCAATTTAAATTTCCCGGGGCTTATGGAATTTCAATTTTGTTTTTCTTTTTAAGGTTGTTGGCACTGTCCCTTGACATCTGTGTTCAAATTTGACGTCAAAATATTCATTAGTGCTTGAGTTACGCTTGGCTTTGACGCTAAAACTGATTCCGGCGATTTTTGAAATGTCTCTTCAATCGACTCAAAACGGTATCCACGGAGAGGTCTTTTAGGGAATAGCCAGAAGCTAATTCAGGTGAATATGGTGGTTGTGGAGGGATATAGGTTTCATTTTTGGCGAAAAAGTCACGAAGAATCAATGCAGTGTGAGCTGGCGCATTCAGTGTTTTCGGTACCAATCGAGATTTGACGCGTTTGAGGCCTATAATGGAATTGACCTATCCTTTTGAAATTCCAACATCATCAGCAAGGTCTCCAATTGTAAATAGACGGTTTGCAAGCACCAAATCTTTAATTTTTTGGACATGAGCTTCGTCGGTTGAGGGTCGACTAGAGGGCTCTTCGTCTTCAAAGCGTTCTCCGCCTTCTTTGAATTGTTTATACCACTTCTAAACATTTCTTTCCAATATAGGAATCCTCACAGAATGTCTCGTGCAACATTCTTTACATTTCCGCAAACAAAATTTAACGCAAGTTCTTGCTCAATTAATTCAGAAATTTCAAAAATCGCCGGAGTCAGTTTTAGCATCTCACAAAACCAAGCGTAACTCAAACTCTAATGAATATTTTGACGTAAAATTTCACACATATGTCAAGGAAAGTGCCAACAACCTAAAAAAGAAAAGAAAATTGAAATACCATATGGTCTTACTTTTTTGACACAGTAGTACCTCTATAATTTTTAACTGTAGTAGGCTGCATAACAAAATTTTCAGTATATGGGTGTTATAAAACATTTGTAAATGGTATAAATATTTTTTTACTAATTTCCGAATATCCAAAAATAAAAATTTAATACTGAAAATTATTTTAAAATCGAAAATCAAAATTAAACTGAAATTTATTTATTTCTAATTATAAAATCAATTACTTTTTTAAATTTGGAGTTCAGGCAAATGATAAAATAAAATCTATTTAACAAATTTTGCAAAAAAATTAAATTTTTACGAGCTAAGATTATGAGTGAATATAAAAGTCTCTGTAGAAAGAAAAAATAAATTTGAGTAAAAATTTTTTATCAGTTTTTGAAAATTATGAAATTTGATTTTTTTACAAAAAACTGAGATAAAAGACTTATTAGAAAAGAATAATTAATTTTTAACAAATTAGAGTTCGAATGCTAAAATTTTAACAAAAATGCACACATTTATTGTTGTGAGACTTGCTTTTGGAAAATCATACAAATAAATCATTTCTATGAATATGCATTGATATATTATTGAGTTATTACTTTTTTATTTCTAAAATTAGAAAAGATTCCTGTTAATTTAGAAAAATGTTTTTCTTTATGGATGTAACTTTAAAAATTAAATAATCCTTCATATATAATCCTAAAACTCAAATATTCTTAATTATCATCTAACATCTGGGGTCTGCAGAGAATGGGAGGGAACTCGTAACTTGTGACACCGAGCGCTAAACACTCGGCCATTCAGGCCTCAGCCCTCACTAATAAACAAGTGTTGGTCAAAATTAGGTGTCGAGTCACCACTAAATGTATTCGATAGTGAATCATTAAAACGAGAAAACAAATAGAATCGCCATTTTGAGGTCACTATAAAATGCATTTGTTTCGAATTATAATGGCAGAAAGGAGGTGCAGTGTATTAGTCTCTCGCTCTGCATCCTGGATTACGCTGTATATGCTACATATCTTACGTGTAAAGGTAAATTTTCTTCTGTCAAAATACTCGGCATTGGAAAATAATAATTTATCTTACGGAGCCCCAGAAAATACTAAGTTGGTTAAATAGATATGCTTTAATACATAATTATAAGCACGAACTTTTTATTTACTGCTTAAATGTTCATTAAAAAAACACTTTCAGGTGTCTAATGGCCTAGTTACTAGCTTTCTGGCGTTCGGTGTTATGGACATTTGTAGTGTTTCGTGATCCACTTTAAACCGTAGGTCCCGGTCTAATGAGATCGTAGAACGTTGTGGGCGTAGTGTTACTCGCGTCCGTAGCCTATCTTCAAGCTACTCGTGTCCCTTGGATAGTGTTAAATGAGTAACAGCAGTCCTTGCTTATAGCATAAAGATGAACTGTCTCTGCATTACCAGCTGTATTAGAACAAAAACAAATACATTTTCATGTTACTAAACAGGTGTTAGTTCCTATTTTTGTATGATATGTAAATATTAAACAGTGACTTCTAAGTATCCTGCTTAATTATAGCACCCCTTTTCATACGAACAGCGTTGAGGCACCAAGGTGATGTTCCTTTAATATATTTATTACCAGATTGAATATACATCGATATGATAGCAATGAGTTATCACTTTTTTAATCCTAAAATTAGAAAAGATTCATGTTAACACCAAATTTTAAAAAATGTGGTTTTTATGAATAAAATTAAAAAATTTAAATAATCCATGATATATAATCCTATTTTAAGAGCATTTTGCATTTACTAATCGTTGTTTATGTTTAGTAAATTTACTCCTTTAATTTGAATAATAGTTATCCTAGTAAAACTAATGCATGTACTCTATTACTCATAAACCGTAATTGTTATTAATTGCTTCTTCTCGAATGCTTTTTCCGGGTTTTACTGAAAGAAAAAAAAAAAACTCCCATTAAAATCTTAACAAAAAATCCTTTGCTCACACATCGCAAAAAAATGTTTGCACTAAAGACAAATGACGAAAATCGACTTCATATGCATTATTTATAAGCTTTTTACGTTTATTTAAACTGAGAATGTAAATTACCTTACTTGGTTTGCAGCAGAAAAAAAAAATTGTACTGATTTTCTCTTAAAAAAATATGTCGTCATTTGTCATTGTTTTAATGCGTATTAAAAAGAAACATCCTTTTATGCATTTATATGCGTGTACAACTTAAAGAAAAATTGAGGCTAAATTTATTTATTTATTTTTTACCTTTTGTCAAGGTGTATTGATGTAAAAAAGTAAATTAAGATGTGGGTTTTTATGGGAAAAAATTATTTTATTAATTATAGTACAATATATTTATAAATTTTATAATAAAAAAATTAAATCCAATTATAAATTTAAAGTTTTTATAGGGCTTTGAAATTGAAACACACAGTTTGTTAAAAATACGAATAAAATAACTATTTAAAATTTTTTAAAAAATAATATTTAATTTTTAATAATACGATTAAAATAATTATAATAAATATTTTTAATAATATTTAATTTTTAACAATACGAATAAAATAATTATTTTAAATAATATTTTATTTTTAATATGACGAATAAAATAATTATTTTAAATAATATTTAATTTTTAATAATACGAATAAAATAATTATTTTTAATAATACGAATAAAATAAATATTTTAAATAATATTCAATTTTTAATAATACGAATAAAATAATTATTTTATTAAATTTTTAATAATAATCAATTTTTATTAGTAATTATTTTTATTAATAATTTTAAATTATCCAATTTTTAATAATACGAATAAAATAATTATTTTAAATAATATTTAATTTTTAATAACACGAATAAAATAATTATTTTTAGCGATATTTTATTTTTGATGATACTAATAAATTAATTAAATTTAATACTTTTATAGGGCTTTGAAATTAAGTGTGAAATAAAGCAATTTAATAATAGATATTAAATTAATATTATCTGAGATATAAAAGATATTAAATTAACAATAATATAATAATTCAAGATAGAAATCAACGCTTTAATTTCCAGTATACACAAGCGTACAGAAAGTCTGTGGGTTTGAATCCACTGACAACATTTGCGACACTGCTTTTGGGAATGAGGATATTTGCTGGCAATTTGGACAGCATCATGCGTTAGAAAGTAAGCTACCTTATGGGAATTTTGGGGTTTTTCTTTTATATCAAACTGAAACTTGAAGAGAAAACTCTGAAAAGTTCTCTCAATGCAGAAATTAAATATGATATGATATTTTATTATGTGTAACAAACTATAATGTGCAACAAGTATAATATTTAAAATGTGCAACAAAATATAAGATATTAAATACAATATTAGAAATATAATGTTAGGATGCACACACACATGAAAACTTTCGTCTCTTTATTACCTGATTTCAATAAAAATATTTATAATAATTAAGTTATTAATTATAATATTAGTAATAAAAATTGATATTTTACAAAGATATTTGTTTGCATTTCTTAAAAAATCAACTGTAAAATAATACATCGTAAGCTATTTGTTTTTGCTTTCTAATTTACCAGAAGAGACGTGAAAATTGATGTGTCCATTATTTAAGACACACCTTATTTACTAGAAGACAAACGTGTGGCAAAATCAACATTACCTAAGACGTAAAGGGAATTCTACATTATTTTCACATTCGTGCCGCTACAATTTGGAAGGAACACCTCCGGTGGCTATATCGTTAAGAGGAGGAGGGTTTGTTTCCTCTAGACCAGGGGCCACCAAACTTTCTAGCCTTAGGGCCATACTACGTACGCCAGTAAGTACCAAGGGCCAAAACCGTTTTAATTTTTCTGCCATTTAAATCTCTTTTAGTAATTGGTACAATTAACTACAAACTATTGTCAGTGAAAAATCACAATTACATAAATAGCATTAGTATTTTTTTACAAGTGGATACCCCGCGGTTTCATTCGTGTTAATGTAGCCTTTCCGTTCCTGAGGGATTTTTAGGATAAAAATCATGTTTGATTCAGGATATATACATTCCAAACATCGATATACATATATATATACGATACTCTTTACTCCAACATAACTACCGAGGGAAACCGCAGGATGTTCACTAGTTTATAATGTTAGCGGGATTCATTTCAATTATTTGTTAGTTGTTATGCTTAAGTTAAATTTTCTGCGTATTGTGCTTTTCATTAAGCTTTACCTAGCAAGTAAATAAAACCGAATTGTTATCATTCTGTGTTTTTTATCCAACTTATTACAGCAACAATAAGCTATTCACTGTCGCGGGCCGGATTGAAGACACTGGCGGGCCATAGTTTGGAGACCCCTGCTCTAGACTAATGAAAAGAATTTTTTGGCCTACAGACTTATCAAGCCTGTTTCAGCCATTTATATTAGAAACTTTATATAAGCTAGCTTCCATTTTAAAGTATCAATTCCGAAACGCAATCCAATATCAGACACTTGCTCTGGCGTGTTAATAAATTAATATAAAATCATATAAACTCAATGTGCCTCTTTATATTTTAGCGTGTTTTTTACATATTGCAATGGTCAATATCACATATATTTTTAAAATTCATCAGAAGTTCAATATATTTTCAAAATGATGATTTACAATCTTATTTTATTTTTTTTACAATCAGAACACTGGCCAAAATTAAAAGCTTTCTCTTGAATTGTAATTTTCTATTTCTTCATTGGCGCAACTGCCCCATGGTGGGCCAAGACCGTCTGTTTACTAATAGATTTCGGGACAGGAGAGGGTTTCTATTTACAGAGAAGGGTTGTCAGCCCTACGACCATTCTACAATTATATTAGACCGAGACCTGTGGTTTAAAGTGGATTCCAAATCCCTACAAACAAACATGGCACCGCCAGGACTCAAACACGAAACCTGTAGCACCGAGAGCCTGAGCGCTAGTCAGAATTGTAATCTACACTATAAAAAATATCTTTTATTGTTGATCTAAAAAAGAAACTATTTAAAAATAGATTTTATTGGTTTTTAAACTTTAATTACATTATTATACATAAAAAAGCAATGAATTTTATTTAAATACATAACTGCATTTTTTGTTTTTATTTTCTTAGATGCTATTTTTTAATTTCATTAAAACTTCTGGACTTTTTCATTGATTAAAAAATTAGAATCGAAAATAATCGCAGATTATACTAATACAACGTTTTTGCTTGTTTGTTAAGACATCTTAGATAACATATTTTTATACCTTTTTTGTTTAACAACTATCTTGAAATTAAGTACTATTTTATTGATCGTGATAACATTTCTTCTTTCGAATGTGATCCAAGAAAGCTAAAAATGTTATTACTCCTCTATGCTATATCATAATTACAAATTTTTCAACTAACTTAATAATTATAGCATAATAATAATAATAATAATAATAATGTCTTCTTACAGCTACAACAGTAAATTTGATAAATCTTTATAAAAATGACTTCAGAATTTTAAAGAACAACTTGTTTTGACTTTGTAGCCAGCATGTATTCATCACGATGGTGTGAGCGCAACTCATAAAACGGAATTAGAGGAAGAGCGGAAATTGCCCGGATACGTTAATGAGAGATTTAAACGTAATTACAGCTACCAGAATTACCATGAAATACCTGCGCAAGAGATCTCGCTCCTTCGAAAAGAGACACTTTCTAGGTTTATTGACATTAATGAGAGTTTTTCTCACTTTTGGGTATTAAATTTTAATCCAATTAGACAAAGAAGCATTCAGCAAATCGCAATTATTCAAATATTGCAAAATAACGTTACTATTAACTTGATGAGACAGCCGGAGAAAAGTAATTAATTAGCAATAATTTGGTTACATAAAATGCATTGTTGGCTTCAAATGCCAAGGCAAATGCAGTTACATGAAACCCTTTGTCACTCGACCGTTATCTAGAAGATTCAGCGCTATCCAGAACGTACGACGGGTAAGAATCTGCATTGTCTCTACAATGAGCCACCACTACTACTATTACACTACACCACATAACTGTTCCTAGAGCTGAGTTGCCCCTATATAGTTTGGGAATGATGTGAGTGAGACTGGGCTCTGTGACGCTCTATAGTCATAGTAGACAGGGACCTACGGCTTATAAGTTGATTCCGAACAACTACAAACATTCATGACACCACCGGGACTTGAATTCGAAACCTGTGACACCGAGGGCTATAAATTCGGCCATTCAGGCCCCACAATGAGTCACCACAATTTGCAATGTATATTTTTCATGTGTGACATACCAAGGGTTTGCACACTTCTCCTCGAGTCCATGGATTTATAATGAGAATTGCCAACAAAGAACGAGAACTTTCAGTTCGTTTGCTTCTAGGGCTTCGAATAGAAACTCGATTCCCTATCCGCAAAGCCAAACTATTTCTATTGAAGCTCTAACATTATAAAATATTTTTGTTGTTACCTGTAGCTTTATTGGAACTCAATCCATACAAATGTGACCGTAGAAACAAAAATTAACATATAAACAAATCAAAATTACAAAGGGAAACATTCTTAACAAAAACGACCAAATGGCCTTAAAAACAGATAAAAACAAGTTAAAATTTCTAAAGATAAAAATTTAAAAAGCTGAAAGTACCATCATAAAAGTTCTTGTGATCAAGTCATGTTTCTTTGAGCCTCCAGTAAAGAGTACACATATCACCATCCTGTTGTTTATTAAGAGTCCAGTCCCGAGCAAACAAGTAGATGGGCCTTATTCATTTTCTCTGCCTTACATAAAACACATATATCAGAGTTCACAAGCCCTATTTTGGTCCAGGTAGTCACGTCCAGTTCTTAATTTAAAATTGGTAACAGCCTCCTTTCAAGTTTTTTTACCAAATTTTTTCCAGTCATACCCGATTGCCTCCCAAACTTTTCCTTTGGTGTTAGGTAATATAATATGAAATATATATAAGAATTAGTTGAACAAAAAATGAAATAATATATTCATAAAACGAGAAATGTTATTGAACATATTGTATAAAAAAATAAATGTTATTATTGAATTGCTTCGTAAATATTTAAGTATTGAATAATTTATATTTAAAGAATTAATATTATTATTGATTTTATTTAAAGTAACTCTTTAAATTTAAACAATTGTTAACTTTATTTATTATAAAAAAAGGCATTTCTTTTTAAAAAAATATGTTATCTAAACACTTCTATGTTGCAAAACTAAAATGAATACATCATTCGAAGATGTTTCAGAAGAGTTGTCTGGGAGATATCTGACTCATTTTTCAATATATCTTTAAAACAAGTAATATATATAAAAAAAATTTTTATGTCAATTCCTACTTTTTTGACATAAAAAAGTAGGAATAACTATATTGCTAAAAGGAAAAGGCTGTAGGAACTATATTGCAGAAAATCCATTATAAATAATTTTCATTCATTTTTTTAAGTTTATCTGGCGCCATCTATTGGTAGATATATGCAACTTAAATCTAAAAAAAAATTAATTAATTAAATTTAATTACTGAATTAATATTTGAAAAACTGTATAAACATCGAGTGTCATCCACTACAAGTTCAAAAAAATGTATTTGAACTTGAGTGGATGAATAAAAAGTATTTTATGGACTTTTGGAAATTTGAACAAGATATATATAGGGAGAGTGTGAGCTAATAGAAGGAATTAAAAAATCATGAGCTGGTGTTGAAAGGTAAGTCAGTCCCTATCGCTTAGGCCCTCCAGAAGGCCTGCGATTCTTTTGACTAGAAATGCGACAGCAATCCCAGTCAGTACATTTCTTAAAATAAATCTGTTGCAAATTAAACGAAATGCTTAATTAAAACTATAACCTTCCGAATTTAGAGAAATCAATTATTTAATTAGGACATTGAAAGAATCTAACTTAAGATGTGACTGGGAGCCTGTCAAACAATACAAAATTTTTATTATTATCATTGTTGTTCTTGTTTTCAAATTTTGAAAGTTAATTTCTTCAAAATAATAAAAAACCAAAAACTAAATACATAACACATAATTAAATTAGAAACAGTTCAATATATCTCGTATCAAATCATTAACAAAATAACTTTATTAATATTTAACAAAATATTAATGTTTAACTATTTTTTTCTAAAACCGTATTGAAATTTATAGAATTAAAAATTCTATCTTCTCTTAAACTTTCTTAGCACTCTGACTCTAATTCTTAGTATTTTAATTTTTGTGCCCACCAATAACCATTTCTTCTTTTACTATCTTTATTTTTATTCCTTTGCGAATCAATTGTAAATTGAAATACTTCTTTTATTATTTCTTGTATGTAATTTTCTAGATTACTGTAATCAAATTTATCTTGTGTTTCAAATTAGTTTTGTAATATCTTGGGCGAGTTAACTTTTAATTCCGTACAATTTATCAAATTATTATTTATTTTCCACAATTCATCTGGAGTTCCAGTTACCGTTCTTTCTATGTTAACCCAGTTATGGCGACTATTTGAAATATCATCAATTACTGCAATGTTTACAGTGGCATCAATGACTTTTGACGAAACCAAATCAATCCAACATTCTCCCCTAGTTGAAATATAATTTGGATGAGAAGATGGATCATTTTCTACAGAAACATAACTTTTCAGACAAAAATCAATTAGTTTTTGTATTCTAATTGTCAAAATCAATTAGTTAGTTTTAAATATCAAAATCCCTTTGTCCCCATACTTTTAATTTAGCGTTGAAGACACCATAAATAAAAATTTATCTATCATAAGACTTCAGGATGAAAACTTATAAAATTTCTAAATTTAAATTAAATGTCTTCACTTAGAGGCCAATAAGTTGAAATCAAAATTGTTGCCTCTTATCTTTAACTAAATGATATGCCCTTTTGTCTCTTATGTTTAACTATAGGGTAACAATATTTTGATTTTCAACGATTAACTTTGATTTAACTATTATCAAGTGATTGCTGAATATCGCAGATTTTGGATTATCATGAAAACAAATAGTTTTATATGAACCAGAAATGTAAACAACTCTATTGTTAAAACAATAAGGTTCGCTCAATGAAAAAAAAATCAAAGCGACCATATACTATTGCTTGTTTTGGTTCTTCTTCTTGTTCATGTATAATTTGGATTAGCTCCATTACCACGTCATAGAGAGTTTTCCTATTATCCTAAGAAATGTCTCTTTTGTATAAAAAAAATCCAAGAATTGCCTATATATATTCTTTACTTTATTGATAAAGCATTAGCAAGCTTGGAAAGCTCTATTTCTGTTTCTAATGGCAAAGATTAACAGAGTATCAAACGATTGCTGAATATCGCAGATTTTGGATTGTGAAACAAATAGTTTTATATGAACCGGGATCATTAATAGTTCTATTGTTAAAACAATGAGGTTCGTTCAGTGTAAACAAAAATCAAAGCTGCCACTTATTGTTTGGTTTGGTTTTTTTTTCTTGGTGATGTATAATTTGGATTACCTCCATTACCATGTCACGGAGAGTTTTTTTTTATTATTCTAGGAAATGTTTCTTTTGTATAAAAAATCCCCAAGAATTGTCTGTATGTATTTATTGCTTTATTGATAAAACGTTAACCATCGTGGAAAGCTCTGTTTCTGTTTTAAACGGTAAAGATTAGCAGAGTATCATGTGATTGCTGAATATCGCAGTTGTTGGATTATCATGAAAACAAATAGCTTTATATGAACCGCGAATGTTAAGAATTCTATTGTTAAAGAAAGCAATAAGGTTCTTTCAGGAAAAAAATATCGAAGCTGCCATTTTATTATTGCTTGGTTTGGTTTTTTTCTTCTTGGTGATGTATAATTTGGATTAGCTCCGTTACTATGTCATGGATAGCTCTTTTATTATTACAGGAAATGTCTCTTTTGTATAAAAAACCCCCAAGAATTTCCTGTACGTATTCATTACTTTATTGATAAAGTACTAGCTATATTGGAAAGCTCTGTTACTGTTTCTAATGGAAATGATGGATTAGTTGTCATTGTTAAATTTCGTATTTATTTATTTATTTTAGAAAGGCAAATTTTTACTGTATTTGATTAATTTATTAATCACACGTTCCCCACTGGAGGTAAGGCAACCAAAGTAAGAAAAAAAAAATAATAATTAAATTTAAATTTAAGTATTCACAATATGCACTTTTGACAGAGAATAGACTTTGAGCCGTTGTGACATGCAGTAAGCAAGAAACTTCAAATTGTAGTCGTTGGGCACCAGTTTGTAGTAGATGTCGTAGTTTGTTTGTGCAGTTCAAACTGGGTGTGGCCAAAACGAATCCCAAATACAATAACACATTTATTTTGACAAGCGCGTAAATATTAGCACCACAATAAACTATAAATACTATTTAACATACAAGTAGCATATTTAACGATATCTAAAAGATTGGTGGAAGGATTCCACTTTTAGTTCTCGGTAAAAGAGATTGTACTTCAGCGCCAGTTGCGCCGTGCGTCCTCTCGCGTGAGAGTTTGATTGTCTTCTGACGATTTCTTCTGTATGCAGAAAGAGGCGCTCTTGCATTGCGTAGGAGGAAACATGGTTGCGTAAGTGAAACTACGGTTTCAAAATAATTTTTCTATAACTATTCAGCGCCCGGCCGGAAGTGAAAAGTAAATAAAATTCCATTTCGTAACATGAAATATGTTTTTTTATTTCCAACAAATCCATAAAAAAGCTTCTTATAATAATTATAATACCTACATTGCATTTGAATGAATTTCTAATGCATAATATTTTTAAAAAATGAACTAGATTTTTTTCTCATCAAGATCAATGATATCTTTAAATATTTAAATTTATATCTTTAAATATATTATTATTATTCTGAGATTAATTGAACAAACTATAAAATGTATGGACTTAACATCAAGAATTGTAGCGGCAACTTACTTCAGTAAGCAAAGTATTTCCAAATTTATAAATAGCGTTCAAATAAATTACTTGAAGTATCGAATTTGAACATGTTACTTAAAGTTTTTTTCCTTAGTTGATTCAGCAGGAAACATTTAGATGTTGGTCTTGATTTGCCATCTATGTTTATGTACAATGTAGTAAATTGAAATAATCTTTAAAAATATTTTTCAATATCAGCCTTTAGTTTGCTTGGCCCGCATTTGAAGGATAAATAGAACTCCTTCATGAGAAATTGTTATATAAATTTAACGATAATTGTTAAGTAAAAAAATAATAAATATTAAAGCAATAAATAGAAATATAAAAAGTAATGAAAGAAAAAAAGCAATAAAAAAAACAAACAAAAAAAAACACTTTGCTAATTAACTATGACAAATATGCTGGCTATGCTTATTAATCATGATAAATAGGCAAATATGCCCTAATCTAATAATCTTCTGTTTTCTTTATGCAGAATATTTCTAACTATTGAGTATTTCAAAAAGATTTAATTTTTTTAAAAAATAAACAGAAAATAAGGAAATTTTTTATAAACAAAAAAGTTTATAAAAATATTTGTAGTTACAATTTTAAATATTAAATTAAATAAACACTCAAAATTTCTGATGTTTTAAAGAATTTGATCTTTCTATCGAGTCGCACTCATGAATACCAGAAGCTAAAAGTATTGCTTATTTTGAAGAATACTTTTCAATAAAAGAAGAAGTATTTTTAAATAAACAAAAATAGATAAATAAATAAAAATAAATGAAACCTTCACACTTCTCACTTAGTGTTTTGATTCTCACGGATATTGGGAATTTGGAAGAGAAAAAATATTTCCGTTTAGAATAGACAAAATAAAGACACAGTAGATTTTTCTTTTTTTTTTTCATTCCAATGGAATACGGTGGTGATTCCATTTTCATCTCAACTCCACTCGACTCCCGTGTGTGACGTCATCCAAAGCAAAGGTAACACACGACGATTCTTTTTTTACGCAGATTGCTTTTGTTTCGCTCTTTTTTCATCCCCACCTCCACAAACTTCTGACAGCACCCCCCTCTGAAGGTCGAGAGGGAATGTGGGGGAGTGTTCCAAAATGAAAGAAATTCACGGATCTGAGATTCCTTTTCTTCAGAAAAAAGGAGAAAGAGTTGTCATAACTGGGGAAACTTTTTTACGAAGGGGGTAGCTCGAATAAAATGACTTATATTTAAATGAGTTTATTACTTTTTTTTTTTTTCATTTTGCTTTTATCTTTTCAAAAACTTATTTATTTTGACAGGAATCCATGTTCAGGGAGATATCCGGGTTTGATAGAAGAGGGGGGGGGATGTTCACGTTTTTCCGGTTTTTTTTGAGAAGGGGGAGGTATCCCGTTCGTTGTTCGGGAATGTTTGAAGGGTTTTTCCGGTGGCTTCCCCCTTTTTATTCGATTCTTCAAAATTTAAATATTTTCCATCAACTTTTTAAGTCCATATGCTCTGGAAGAAATGCATTGGCTGATAGCTTTATCACAATTCCAGTGGTTACGAAGGGGAATCAAAATTTTGATTGGTGCATGCGAGTGACGTAAAATGACATTTTATTTATATGATTTGATGCAAATGTAAACATAAAATACTACATAATTATTTTGTTTAGACTCTGTAGAGGAATGCTAGATTTGACTAATCAGAAAAATATTTATATATTTTTTCCATCTACTTTTTAAATCCACATGCTATGGAAGAAATGCATTGGCTGATAGGTTTATCCCAATTCCAGTGGTTGCGAAGGGGAATCAAAATTTTGATTGAAATAAGGTGAAGTAAAATAACTTTTTATTTACATGATTTGAAGCGAATGTAAGCAAAAATACTACATAATTATTTTGTTTAGGATGGGTAGGGGAATGGTAAATTTCTCTTATCAGAAAAAATATTTTTTAAATATTTTTCTTATTTTCATTCATTTAATTTCAATAAAAAAATGTTTTAATTTCGGCAACACTAATTTTCCACTATTTCCACTGCATTACGTAACAGTTAAAAACATAAATGCACTAAAAATTTTTAGACCTCTTCAACGGATCAGTTATAATATATGCTAATTAACTATTGAAGACAAAAGTGAGGATTCTTTTGTGTTCTGTTCGTATATGTATTGTAATGCCTCGGCCTATAATAGACCTATGACGGTTTCAAGAAGAGGGCCACTTTCATGATCACGGGGACGCTTTAATTTATATTTACAAATATTATATATATGTATACAGAACATTACAAATTATTATATATAAAAAAATTGAAAAATAAAGAAATACATTTGATTCATAAGTACAGTTCACTCCAAGGACGGAGATTTTCAGAATTCTCGGGTCTACGACGAATCTAATCTGCTCAGTCTGCGGCAGACCTTAATTGGCGTATTACACGAAACAACAAGGGGCTTACTTTGAAAACAGATGGAATATATTTCCTGTTCAGTCTCTTTACAGAAAAAGAGAAACACAACACTTCTTGTCGACTCGTCGCAGAGCACTCTTCTCTCCTTCTCCAAATCCTCCCTTTAAGAAAATCCGTCAAGGGGTTCAGTTTTCCTCACTTCTCATTGGAATGGACACTTCCTCAGGACATTTCATCATAAATCGCAAATCATGATGCAGCAACTCATCACATAGTCCATATCCCGTCTGTAATTGTTTTTACTTGTGAAAGTTGCACAGGCAATCTCTATTTTCATGATGACACTGATTATCTGCTGTCAGATTTGAGTGACAGGTTGTTCTCATTAGAACAAAACACTAATTGCATGCAATATAAATATCCTTGACTGCTTATTCGCTGTCAGATTTGAGTGATGTTATTATTGTGCACTTGTTAAAGAATGTACATTCCTTTCCCCTGGGAACAGAAATGCTATACCTCATCCTGTGGGAAAAATGCTACATTGCTAAAATCAATTCCCTCAAAACAGCCTTAAGTTAGTATATATTGTAACAGAGAACAGAATGCCTAATTGGAATTTTCTTCAAGATTACTATATCAACTATTTTCTCCAGAAAGTGTTTATGATATTGAAATTCCCTTTGTTCGTGATTGTTTGTGTCTTGATATGTCTCATGTAAGGACTAACGGCTGTCAGCCGCTTAGGAATTTGATAGAGGCTTACCGGAATCTTGCTATTTCACAGCGTTATTATTCACGTTATTCGCGTTGGTTGAGATTGCAGGATTGCTATGAAAATATGGTATATATAACTCCCGAAAGCGTAAAGTATTGTACATTTCAATATACTTCGATTGAGAGGACAAACAGACTTCCTTAAAGATCGTATAGTTATGTTACGTACTTTTAATCAAGAATATCGGACATTTATTGAGGAGATCTTGCATTATGGAAGGCTGTATCATCATCTGCTCTTCCATCCAAATTCTTCTGGCCTCAATGACCAGCTGGATAAGAGCTATTATTTCTGGAGAGAAGGCCAGATGGCCGTGTGACTAGTGCTCTGATGCTTGGTACCACAGCTTTAGGGTTCGAGTCGCGGCGGTGCCATGGATGTTTATAGTGGTTCAAAATTCCCTTTAAGCCGTAGGTCCCGGTCTAATATGACAGTAGAGCTTTGGGCGTGGAGGTGACAGCCCTACCCCATAAAAACGCCAGCGTCACGGAGCCGAGTCAGACTTATACCTACGGGTGTTCAACAACAGAAGTTGCACCCCCACCTTTTCCCTCCTTCCATGAGACCACACCACATGGATTCTTGGGCTTGGACTAGATATTGCTGTCTACCAAGTAGGACAAGAAGCACACATTTCTTGAAAGACTGATGATTTGATTCTGATTTCTGCAGATTCTGCGACTCAAAACAGTCTGTAAATTTAATCATATCTTATGTCATATCATCATCCTATTGTGTACAATAAACATGATTATGCTGCCAGCTTTCTTTTCTGTTGTAACTATTTTAATAGCCAGCAGTGCATTAGTTTAAACTCAACAAAACAGGGCATCTTTAATAATGGCATTAGCTTGAGCAAAGTGCCTGTTACGAAAAAAAATCTAAAATCAATATTTGTAAACTTGATGCTAGAACAAATTTCCGTATCACTCAGACATTCGTGCCGCACGCAACCTGAGCGATAGTTTATACTTAACGCCGAAATTCTTTTGAGTTAAACTGGGACATTCATCGAAAAAAATAATAAAGCAATGCGGCTTTGGTACCATTGCACAATATATTTTTTAATTTTTCGGTGTTTTAAAAGCCAAACACATGTAGCATTTCTCACGGGTATACGAAATCCAATCTTCCAGTCTGTGCTTGTTTCAGAGTCGTGTTTCTTTACAACTCGTTCCTAAGCTTCACTTCATTTGAATTTAATATATCTTAATATATATATTTATATATCTTAATTTAATATATCTATTTTTTATATCTTGCCATCATCATATTATGTACACTAAATATGATTCTGTTGTCTACTTTTTTTTCTGTAGTAGCTATTTTAATAGCCAGCAGTGTGTTTCTTTAAACTTAACAAAAGAATTGCTAACTTACTATGGCCTCTTTAATCATGATTATTAGCTTGAGCAAAATGCCTGTTACATAAAAAATTTTTTTAATCAATATTCGTAAACTTGATGCTACTCAGATATTCGTGACGCACGCAACCTGAGCGATAGATTATACTTAACGCCGAAATTCTTTTGAGTTAAACTGGGACATTTATCTGCAAAAAAATAAAGCAATGCGGCTTTGGTACCATTACACAATATTTTTTTTAATTTTTCGGCCTTTTAAAAGCCAAACACATGTAGCCTTTCTCACGGGTATACGAAATCCAATCTTCCAGTCTGTGCTTGTTTCAGAGCCGTGTTTCTTTACAACTGGCTCCTCGGCTTCACTTCATTTGAAGGATTTCCGTAGATCCTTCAAAAAAGTGACATGGCGCCCTTTTTTTTATTCTTTTACTGCATCGAGAGACTTTACAGGAAGAAAAGAGATTTTCTTTTCGTTTACCGGAATCGTGAAATTTAAAGGAGGTCTGTTGGCTCTCGATATTCCGCTTGGTTGACCCTAAAAGAACATTTCGGGCCTTTTTTTTAACCTCCCATTGCTGTTTTTTTTCGTTTTTTGCCTTGACGGCAGCGTTATTTTTCCGACAGAAGCCCCTCCCGGTATCTGGCAGAGAATTCAGCTTTAAAATAAAGCCACGGGCAACAATGATGGAGGAGATTTAAAACGTGTTTTTAAGTCTGCTGCTTCTGTGCTCTGGTTTCTGTCAGCCTGTTCGGATGCTCTTGGTGTATTTTTACAGATTTGTTTACCCTTTCCATCTTTGTGACGCACATTGTAGATGTAGAAAATTTAATGTTTACAAAGGTTATTTATTTTATTTGAATTAGCATTGTTTTCATTAAATAAACATAATTATGATATAATACTCACTACATATGTAGTAGTTTCGTTCATAAATATGATATATAATGTATATTAATATTGGCAGAATGGTGACACATGTTTTGTTATACAGATACATATATTATCATGCTTGATTCAGGGAGGAAGCAACCCTTTTACAGCAATACAGGTGTACACAAAAAAGGTTTCTTTTGATCACAATTTTGAAATGTCAACTGTTTATTAATCGCAAACATTTTCAACCAGGAATATTTCCAGTGTGTCTTACAAATAGAAAAAAAAATTATATTGTTTTAATAGTTTTCTTTTTTATCGGAAACAATATAAAATAACTTCAAAAACGTTGAACATGTTTGATTGCTTGCTTTAAAAATAATTCCAATTATGTGTGTTGTTGTGTCTAATCCATAATGTCCTGCAGTGCGGGACGTTCATCCCTTGAATACTCTAGCATGGAAGGAGGAAGAAGGGGGGTCCAGCTTTCATTGTGATGGAGGACCCGTAGGTAGAAGTCTGATTTGACTCCGTGTTACTGAAGAAGGAGGACAGTGCTTGCCTTCCGGATGACTTTTAGGGAGAATTACCCCGCATTTGCTTATCGTATGGGAGAAAACCCAGATAACTCTTCGCAGGTAGTCCGATTAACGAATCAAGGTGCTCAATATCATAAACGCCATCGAGTCTCCTGGGGTTTTGGAACAGTGTCGAAAACAGAGCCTTAAATGGATTGAATCTTAGCCCTAATACTCACCAGCGGCATACATGGTCACTGAGCCACGAGACAGGTATTCCAATTATAAAGATTTAATATAATATATAAATAAAAATAAACCTTAACCTTAACAAATAATAAACCTTAAAATTTTTTTCATGTACTATTTTATACATGATACCGTACAAAAAACCGTTTTATTTTTATTTATTTTTACTTCTAAGTAAGTATTAAAATGAATACATGATATAAAAAAGCAAAAAAGCCAACAATTACTTTATTCACAATATTAATACTGTGTATAATTTGCTCAAAATTCCAAATTCATTACAAATTCCAATTTCATAGTCATAAGGGAATCGTTATTAAAGTGTTATTTTTTTTAACAACGTTCCCTTTTGGCATTCATTTCTTTTTCATTGAAAGATTATATACTATTTTCTTCCCTTTTCGATATCCCGAATTGAAATCAATTTCCAAAACTAACAGCTCCTATATATATGTTCTCTCTTTCAAACTGCCGAGGCCCGATTCTCAACAATTTCCTCATACGTTCTGAGTCACTCAACTCTGAAGCAATTACACTCCAACCGAAACCGCTATTATTCCATCCTTTTATTATCGCTCCTCTTGCTTTTTCCTCACTGGTGCTCGTTAAACTTTACAGCCTGCCAGAGTTTTCTAATTCGTCTGGTGGGGGAGGAAGGTCGGCGAAAGCCCTCGAATTGTTAACTGCCTCCCCAAGACAAATAAAGATTGCTGGTCCATCGATTACCAATAGCTGCTTTCGTTGGGAAAACACAACAACACAAGCCCTCCCCAAGTAAAGTAGTTACAAGGGGCACTTTGTTGGCGCAGTCCCCCGGGCAGCACCCTTCTTGGAAGAACAGCCTCGGAGATTGATTTCGGGCCTTTCTGTTACTTATCCATAAGCTGTTACGCTTTCAAGAACTATATACCAGACAGGCCGAGCCTATGGGGCATGAACAAGGCGTTTTTATACAAATCCCTACCTCAATACTATTGTAATTCCTTTAAAAGTTTCTCATTAATTTTTTTCTTCGGGTTCGTTTAACATATGTATCTCCAAACAATGATCCGTTGGCTGATCTTGGAGGAATCAGAATCAATTTAAAATAATTATTGGAAGTTTTTATTAACTAAAAAATGTAATTAAAAGTCCCTTCTTATAGAAAATAAAATTGTAATATTAATATTATATGCTTTTCTATATCGTTGACAATTATTTGCAGTTGCTATATTGATGGTACAATGGTAACATTAGCAGATAGCTTGCAGGAGATTTTATGTTTGAATTCACTGGTGATATCCGTGGTAATAATTCATTTCAGACACGTGGGGACTTGATGGTGATTGCGACAATAGAGAGTTTTTGCATACCGTATTTTGGACGTCCGATAGCTTTTTCTGCCTAGCGCGTATGCTCATAGGAAATTGCTCATGCGTATCTGTAATAATGTTTCCTATGAGCATGCGCGCTAGGGAAAAAAGCTAACGGACGTCCAAAATACGGTATGAAAAAAATCTCTAATGAGTGTAAAACGTTACCCTTGAAATGTCAGGTTGACTGGTCAGAATTTTACGAATTTTCACATATGAGATATGCACTCTTCTTGAAAGAACAGCCTCTGAGATTGATTTCGAGCCTTTCTGTCACTTATCCGTAAACTGTAACGCTTTCAAGAACTACATACAATCGCATATACCAGACAGGCCGAACCTATGGGGCATGAACAAGGTGTTTTTATACAAATCCCTGCCATAATAATATTTTAATTAAATTAATAGATTCTCATTAATTTTTTTTCAGGTTCGTTTAACATATGTATCTCAAAGCCTTTTTGGTTGCATATCCATACACTGTTACGCTTTCAAGAACTGTATGCAATCTCTTATATCAGACAGACCGAGCCTACGAGACATGAACAAGGCGTTTTTATACAAATCCCTACTTCAATAATATTTTAATTAGGTTAATAGTTTCTCATTAATTTTTTTCCATCTGCACACATGAGGATTGTTTAATATATGCATCTCCAAACAGCAATCCGTGCTCCCCCTTCCCCCTTTACCTCTTTCCATGAGATCACGTGGTTTCTTGGACTTAGTCTAGATGGTGTTGTGGTGGGACAAGAAGCAGAACTATTTCAAAAAATGTAAAAATCATAAATTTTAATATTATAAAATTTTCAGGTCTGCATATTTTATCATTTCTTAAAAACTGTATTGTCACTTAAAGCCAGCCTCGATCAGAAATAATCTGCTGTTTCTAACAATTACAACATGATGCCATTTAAAATTTTTGTGAACTTTTTGAATTTCAATTGAATGTTCTTTTGTATAAAACTAATCTTTGATTGAATCCCAACAGTGTGAATTAGGTTGGAAAAATTAGACTTCTATAGATTAAGTTAGATGTGTATGTCATTTGATAAATTTTTTATTTTATTGAAAATTCTAATTTAAGGTAGAAAAACAATCGTAGTTGAAGAACTAAATTTCTCCTTAACCAAGTTGTACAACTTAACACCTGATTGGTTAATGTTTCCTTTTGAATTTTTAAAAATTTATTTTCGTTACACGAAAAATTTAATTTATCTACCAAAGAACTGATAACATGGAAACCTTCCCATTTAATTAATTTTTGTTGAAGTACTTTCTTCCCTGCTGTGTATATGATGAATTTCCTTGTACATATATATATATGTATGTGTGGTGAGTGTGTGTGCACGAAATTAAAAAGGGAAACAAACTAAATGAGGAATGAAGAATTTGAAAGATAATATTTGTTAATCTATTGGAACAACAAAGTTAATTTAGTTTTAGTTTTATCGTGTTTCAAAAACTTTTGGCCTGAATATTAACTTAGCGTTCTTTTCACTCACAAATATTTTAATTTCTTGATAAATTAAAATATTATGAAATATTCAAAAAATATTTTTCTTGTAAATCAATCGATTTGATTAAATTATGTTTTTAAAAAGTATTTTGGTCTAAAACAACGAATATGGGGGAAAATCTAGCTAAAATATTAGCATTAAATACATACTTTTTTATATTTGAAGTAAAAAAAATATCAAAATATTAGATTATTAAAAATAAAAATATCAGAATTTTTTAATTTGCACCATGGTTTATATCAATTCTGACTAAATCTGACTAAATCTGACTATCTTATTTTTTAGTAAGTGTATACAAGTAAGTAAGTATAAATTTTAGTAAGTATAAGTTTTTAGTAAGTATTGTATGTGAAATAACAAATGTATCTGTCATTATCAATATAACTAACAGATGTTTTTTATTACACAGAAATTTCTTGTTATTCCTCTATAATTAAATATGGTTTTGTGCAAAAATGTGCATTTTTTATTGAATAATATTAAGCTTTTTTTTTTATTAATTTGAACATAATGTTATTTTTTTTTGTTTGCAATGAATATTCACAAATTTATAGCATTTATATTCTTGGATTGAAATCAAAATCACTACAGAAAGTTGATTAATTTTAATAGTGCGAAGTTCTAAGATAAACCCCAATTTTCTTAAATGCTTATTAAATACTATAGTTTATTTTTTGAGTTTGGAACCATATTTTTGTAGTTAATTACAATTTTTGTACTTAATTTTGTAGTTAATTATTTACATTTTCCCTTTTGGAAATTAGCAACATTTATGTAACAATAAAATTGAAACATATTATTTTAAAATCTACTATAAATTAAATCTTTAAATGTGTTTTTGTAAAAATCATTTTTTTTTCATTGTCCTACATTTCTAGCTCTACCTAAAAAGATATTATCACATTTCTGTAAAATTCCACATAATTTCTTTGAACTTCACTTCGTAAGATTATTAAGCATAATATGGACTATTAACATTAAACTAATAAATGTTTAAAAAAACCTTAAATTTTTTGCTTTCATAAATGACTAGAAATGCGTAAAATATATGTAATCAGCTAAAAATGATTTCTCAATTATTTCTCAAAAATTTTTTACATGACAATATATATGTATCAAAATTAAATATTCTTTATTTGTTTTTAAATAATTTGTTAGTTTTATTTTATTTCTCACGTTGGAAAATATTATTTTGAAAAAAGTGTTCATTATTATAAGGCTTTCATTATATTGGTAAAAAGGGTCGTTGTCCTTCATTTTTTACGTGGAACAAAAAAAAAAGTTCAAAACCCTCAATTTATACTATTGAAACTAAAGGTATAAATGAAAAGGCATGGAAAAGTATTTAAACTAATAAATGTTTAAAAAACAAATAAATTTTTTGCTTTCGTAAATGACAGACAATTCGTTAATTAATTGCAATCAGCTAAAAATGATTTCTCAAATTTTTCTCAGGTAATTTTTCTACACGACTATATACAAGTATCAAAATTAAATATTTTTTATTTGTTTTTATGTAATGTTAGTTTTATTTTATTTCTCGCGTTTGAAAATATTATTTTATTTTTTATATTTAATTACCTTTATATTTTTTTATAAAGGTCTATGGCTTTCGTTATACTAGTAATAAAGGGTTCATGTTCTTCATTTTTTACGTGGAACAAAAAAGTTCAAGAATCTTGATTTATACTATTCAAACTAAAGGTATAAACAAAAAGGCATGAATAAGAAGTATTTAAACTAATAAACATTTAAAAAAAAACATACACTTTTTTACTTTCGTAAATGACTAGAAATTCGTAAAATATATGTAATCAGTTACAAATGATTTCTCAAACTTTTTCTTAGGTAATTTTTTTTTCACACGATATATCAAAATAAAATATTTTTTATTTGTTTTTATATAAATAATTATTTTTATTTTATTTCTCGCGTTTGAAAATATTATTTTGAAAAAAGTGTCTATGGCTTTCGTTATACTGGTAAAAAAGGGTTCCTGTTCTTCATTTTTTACTTGGAACAAAAAAAAAAGTTCAAGGCCCTTAATTTATACTATTGAAACTAAAGGTATAAACGAAAAGGCATGGAAAAGTATTTAAATTAATAAATGTTTACAAAAACAAATTTTTCTTTCGTAAGTGACAAAAAATTCGTTAAATATATGAAATCAGTTAAAACTGATTTTCTCAAAATTTTTCTTAGGTAATTTTTTTACACGACAATACATTTGCATCAAAATTAAACATTTTTTTATTTGTGTTTATATAATTAGTTAGTTTTATTTTATTTCTTGATTTTAAAAATATTTTTCTGTCAAAAGGGTCCTTCTTTACAATAGTAAAAAATGTCGTTGTCCTTCATTTTTTTACATGGAACAAAAATGGTCAAAGACCGTTGATTTATATTATTCTAATTAAAAGTATAAATAAAAAGGTATGAATAAAAAATTTTTAATTCAAAAATTATGAAAAACACTTTAAAAATTATAAACAAAATTATTCAAATTTATATCTAAAATTGCAAATTAAAAACTTTAAGATTAAATAACATTTGAAATGCATTTTGAATATCTATAGAATGCAATGACTGTAGACTCAAATTTTTATTTCCATTAGTCTATCATGCATAATCCATTAAACGTGTTAACCAAAACACTGTTTTTCCTATCAAAACAAAACAACACTCTCTACTAAATGACATTCTAGTTAAAGGGAAAAAAAAACTCAGTATCATTTCTTATTCATCTTTTCGCAAACAACTCTACGTACGGTCATCAAAACCAAATCCAATTACGAGAAAATCAGCAAATAAAAAGAAAAAGTGTTACGCAGAACGCCGTACAACATTGATTGAAACAGAAAACTAAAAACCCCTTCTTCTTCTTTGCAGGGAATTATTTATCACTGTCCTTTTTGCTACTTTCTTCCTATAAATGTTAAAGGATAATGGAGTCTTACTTGAAGTACTATTACTTTGAGCTTTCTCCCTTGACAATGGGTTTTATCTAGGTTCCCCTATCTGGACGGAATCGAATCAGATTGAAAAGCCATTTACTGCAGGCTTCACTAGAAAAACAAATAAAAAAACATAATATTATTAATGAATATAAAATTTTATTGATTAATATTTAGAAATAATAAAAAAAAAAGAAACCCAGAAAGTGTTTTAGAAAATTCATATGCAGCATGCACTTTGCTCAGTTATAAATATATTTTATATTTCATTCTTTTAGATTTATTAGAGGAATGAAACATATCTCTACATTTCGCATTCTGCCTATATTTTATAGTAGAGAAAATATATCAAAACTGTGTAAAATATATATCCAAGCTATGAACTTTTGATCTTAAATTACATTTTAGAACTTCGTTACTTCTAGTACTTAGGTTGAAATCTGAAATACTGTACCCATTGGACAGTCGCCAATCTTGCAACCCTAAAATTTTCGCCAATTTCTTTAGGGTTACAATACTGCAATTAGAGGAATTCGTAACTTCTTCTTTTTCCGAACGATATAATGACTATATTTATTGCAACTTTGATATTTTTTTGCAGAATTTTTATTTATAGTTAATAAGAACAAAAATATATATTTAAAATAATTATTCGAATAAATTATTGATTATGAGATTATTTTTATAGCGTAGGTCGGCTACTGATAAAGAATATAAACTTTTATAAGTTGCCACGCATGAAAATAGAAAACAAATAGCTAAAACGATTTTTTACTTTATTAATAACTTATGTTTGATTATCAAATAATTATTTTCTTTTTAATACTGTTGACATATTTACGATTTTGTAACAACAAACAAATGTGCAACAAACAAATCATGCAAAAAAATGTTATTTTTTTTTTTTAGAACGTTATTTCACGACGAAAATGCATCTGGAACGCATTAAATTTTTCTGCTGTTCTGTGATGTTTCTTTTTAAAGCTTGTTAATATAGTTAAGATTTTGTGGCAACCGTTATTTCAATTCTTGCGGAAAAATGTTACTTTTAATTTTAGAACGTCAGTTCACGGAAGAAAAAGGTAGCTAAAACGTATTAATTTTTTTCTGTGGTTTTGTGGTGTTCTTGTTTTTTTCATCATTCTATGGAAGGACAGGTTTATAGAAAGGCAATCAAAAAAATTTCGCTTCTAACAAAGGATATACTAGAATAAAATGTAACTTATCGCTCGTTTATCTTCTACTTTCTTTTTATTACTAGTGTTTTATCATTCAAATTCGTAAATCTTCGTAAATAACATGAAATATTTTCTGACAAAATAGAAAAAAAAATTGGCATATTAGCGAATTGGAGTAATTTTATCGCAATAGCGATTATTGTCGTTGTTAAAAGGATCGACGACGACATTTTTACACAATAATTTGTTAAAACGATAAAATTTGACATAAAAACAAATTAGGAATAAAATTTGGTAGAAAAAATTGATATATTTTGGCGTTAAGGCTTTAACATTTGGCGTAAAAGCAAAACATTAAAATTCACCAAAATAATGGTAAAATTTTGGTGACAAGCGATAACAAGCGATAAATTACTTAAAGGTTAATTTAGGTTCTAAATTTTGGGAATAATAGTGGTTTTAAAACAATAATATTTGGAGAAAAAACATTTTAAGATTAAAATTTGGCGATAAAGCAATAATTTTTGGCTTAAAAGCATTTCAGAAATAAAATTTTGTCAGGATAGTGATCATATTTGGCGCTAAAGCGATAAAATTTGTATAAAAACAGTTTAAATAATAAAAAAATGACGTAATAGCTGTTTGGTTGTTTGGTTACTTATGTTGGCACAATAACGATTTTTGGCGTTTTACAACGATACCGACCTTCGGCAGCCAACTTGTTTGTATACTTGGCATTCTAGTGACGGATTTTGCCGTACTATCTTTTTACCTCGAAAACTAACCGCGTTATTCATTATTATGTTTACTTGGTGATTTGACAAATTGGTGATCTATTTGGTACAAAGGATACAGGATTCTAGATTTTTACCCGTACTTAATTTATCTTAATTGAAGTTTCTTTTAACTATTATTGTTTTACTTTAAAATAGTCCATTGACAAATTGGTCAAATCGCAAAATAGGAGTCGTTGGGGCCTGGTGAGTATTTTGTAGTGCCAACTGGTACTGTTTGCAAATCACTATACTTATAATCGCAACTGGTTACTCAGAGCACTTTGTAAAAATATTTTACGACGCCAAATCCCAACGACCCCTATTCTGTGATTTTACCAACAAATGTTTTTGGGCATGGTAAATTTAAAGTCAATCATTATAAATAGAAAAACTGAGTCATGTACGTGAAATATATGTATTTTAATAGTTAACTTCAAGTTTCAATTATTTGTTAATATTAAGTATTATTTATTGTTTAATGTTATTGTTTTACTTGACATTTTCAACAAAAAATGTTCTAATACAAATACAGCAATAAATTTGGCAATGGAACAATCGAAATGGAAAAAATAAATAAAAAATATCTTTTTTTTTGTTATATTTAACAACAATGTTTGTAGTAATGCAAAAAGCTTGCAAAAAATAAAATTTAAATTTATGTGTTCTGAATATTGTAGTTTCTTTTAATAATGATGCATAGTGGAGATTTTATATTTTGAACAACATGGGTATTGTAACTGGTTTTTATATGTCAGAACTTTTAATTTACACATGAAAGGATAAAAGATGCTACTTTGGCATTGGAATAAGCAAAAAAGGGGCATATATAATGTTTTCGCCTCATATATTCAGCGTATTTTTGAAAGATTTTACATTTGTAGAGTGAGATTTCTATATTTTAAATATTGGACGTTGAGAAATATGAAACCAAGGCACTAACTATATAGGCAATGAATGCACTCTATACACACTATTTTTGTTTTGCCAAGTTGCTTACTGCCCCTTTAACCAATATAAGCAGAATAATCAGCTAAATTGGAAAAAGGGGGTGGCGGCGGAGGGACGTTGTGATTTTGCGTCTTTTTCGTCGCGCAACTGAGTTATAAGTCGCCAAATGTGGTAGCCTGGATTTCTCATAATGTTTACAATTCACTTCACAAAACAATTACGACCCTTTACTTGGCAAACTTTGGTGAAAAAAAAATTTTGACTCCAAATTCCAACAGCCCCTGTTCTACGATTTTACCGAAGGATTTTCAGTTAGTTCCACTACTGTTTCGGGCTGAACATCCTTAACTCACAGGTTTATTCAGGCCTTTTTAAGATACAGCACTATAAAGATAATTTAATTTTCAAAG
Organism: Caerostris darwini; assembly: GCA_021605075.1. Lineage (NCBI taxonomy): Eukaryota > Metazoa > Arthropoda > Arachnida > Araneae > Araneidae > Caerostris > Caerostris darwini. The sequence goes on from BPLQ01015570.1 coordinate 218,421, forward strand.
AATTAAAAGGAAATCATGAAAGTAAGAATGGCAGATTTCAGTTGATGCTAATTCATGTTTAAGGGCTTAGAAACTTTGATTATTTGAGGTGTATTTAGCAGACTTGGCTTCATTTGTGATTTTTATTTCGTAGGTTTAAATTTATTTTCAAACAATTCTTGGAAAAATTCAGACCATTATATCTGTTCTAAAATTTGAAAGCTAACAATATCAGTTCAATTTTTACAATATAGCATATCATATATGAATTTATGTATTTTTTAATTTGAATTTTAAATTTTAATATTCAAATTTATTTTGGATTTAAATTTTTTAATCATTTAAATTATTTAAATAAGTTTTAATTAATAATGAAATTATTAAAATTTAAAAATATGAATTGTGAAAAAATAAAATTCGGGTTTAAAAATATTACAAACTCTTATAAATACTATTTAAAATGTGAGAGGGAAATAATTATTTTAACACTTTTAAGTAAAATAAATTATCAAAAAAATTATTAAAATTGAATATGACAAAAAAGAAGTATGATAACGAAATGAGAAAAGTGGTTCTCTGTTTCATGATGTACATCATTTTGAAAATGATTATTTTCAAAACGGCCTATCATTCATCATATAACAGTCTCCATATTCTTTTTAAAAATGAAAATAGATGATTTATACGTCAAACTTATGATACAATGATAAGTCATCAAATTTTTTTCACAATTATTACTTTTATCAATAAACACAGAAGAAGATTCCGTTATGTACAAATTGACATCCGAAATAAGCCTTTTCAAATTTGACACCTTTTTTTTTCCAAAAACAATTTCACGCCTTTCCAATTTTTTTTCAAAAACATTCACTTTTATTGACTTTTTAAGATATTCTTTTCTAAAATGTATTGTAATGTTATAATTATGTTCAATATTTTAGGAATTATCACCAATTAAAATATAATTTTTTTTCCTTTACAGAATATCCTGGAAAAATTCAATCCTTGCGCTCGTCAGTTGATTTCCGCTGGAAAAGCTTATCTGAAGTCTCTTCATGGTAAGTAAGAAATGCTTTAGGTAAAATCGCAGAATAGGGGCCGTTGGGATTTAGCGTCAAAAAATCTTCCCCCAAAGTATTCCAAGTAACGAGTTGCTATTGTAAGTGTTGTGAAGTGCAAATAGTATAAGAAAATCCTTGTTGTCACATTTAGCGATTTATCACCCCGTTGGCTTCACCGTAAAAGTCCTCAAATCCCAACGGCCCCTATTTTGCAATTTGACCATGCTTTAAACGTTTTTATTTACATCGTTAATAGCACGTTTAAATGTCATTAAAGAGAAAAATATTTTTAATAAATTTTATCATATGAAAATGATAACCATTTACCACTATGATATCCATTGTTTTGCTCTTCGTGACAAGCACTTTACTGTGGACAATTTTTTTAAACCGTGCTGATCTGTACTGGACTTCTAGAAGGAAACTCTGGTCTTCAGACTTTTCTTGAGTGTAAGAAAAAAAAAATCCATTTACCAATAAATCTTGCATTCTTATATATTATGATAAATTATACAACAGTTACAGTAAATATGTCGACATTTTTTTGCACGATATTTTTAAAAATATGTAATTGGTGATTAATCAGATTCACTGAAAATATAATTTGTAATGTTGGAATTTATTTCAATAAAGTAATATTTTCTCGTAAATATTATATTTATCGTATGGTATATTAAAGACAGTGAGATTGTAATTTTTTATATATTTTAAACTTTCCTGTTTTTAGTTACTGTATATTTATATTTCCCGAGTTCTCTTTTAGACTAAATAATATAACCATTTATTTATCAACAGATGAGAGAAAGCTAGATATCACCTGATTTTAAGGAAAACTGCATTTTCGTATTCTTAGATTGAAAAGGGAATCTTGTGGATTTATCTTATTTGTTAATAAATTTTAAAATATTTAACCTACTTTAATATAACTTCATACTAACAGGTAGACATAAATACGAAGCCAATATCAGGATCAACAACGGTTTCCTCAAAAGAGTCATCGAGATAATCACTTGTTGTTTACTTTCTAATATAAGTAAAAAAAAATTAAAAACTGCTGAAAACATTTTTGCTTCTATATCTAACAAAACATTTTAAAAATTCCAAGCCTATTACTTTTATTTCATTGAGTTACCTTTATTGTAACTGTGTAACTATATCATTGAATCTTAAGCGTAAGTGGTTTAATATCTATTTTAACAGTTTAAATTAACATGCAATATTGTTGCTTTTAAGATTCGTTTGGGGACCTAAATGGCCGACTGCCTAGCGCACTGGCGCTCGGTTTCGGATGCGAGTCCCGGCGGTTCCATGGATGTTTGTAGTGATTCGGAATCCACTTTAAGCTATAGGCCCCGGTCTCATATGACTGTAGAGCGTCACAGAGCTAGGTCAGATTCTACATACGAGTGCTCCATCACAACAGAAGCTGCCCTCCTTTCCCTTCAACCCTGAGTTCATACGGATTCGTAGGCTTGGTCTTCTAAGTGGGATAAGGAAAACAACAAGATTCGTTTGAATTTGATAACGATGCTCGATATTTAAAACTTTACACACTTCTGTCAACGATGAATTAACGTTGATAAAAGGATTTAATTTTAATACAGATTTGTTGTTTTTCTTATCCTACTTGGTAGACAGCAACATCCTTAAACGAAGTCCATAAACCTTGTGTGGTCTCATGTAAGGAGGGGCAGCCTCTGTTGTGATGGAGCGCCTTAAGTCTAACTTGGCTCGTGGGCTGACTTTTTACTGGGTAGGAGTGTTAGCCCTACAGTCTTAATAGATACGGCTTAAAGGGAATTCCGAACCATTACAAACATCCATGTCACTGCTGAGACTCGAACTTGGGGCACCGAGTGTCAGAGCGCTAGTCACTCGGCCATCAGACCCATAGTACAGCTTTAAAGATGTTCACGTAAAAACGTTCAGTGTGGCTTTGGGATTTGTATCATTCACAGAGCACGAAAATAAGAAAACGAGTTGTCAAATGAGAACAAGACAAGTCGGTAGAGGGCGAAGACCGTAGTTTAAAGAGAAATAAAATGGCTAAACAGAAACGGCTATTTCATATTCCCGCTTTTTATAATTGCCTTAAAAACTTTTGATGGAAAATTAATTTTCACGTTACAGAAACAACCGATCAACAACTACTGCAATAAACAATTTCCCACTACAATTGCTAGATTAAATTTCTCTACTAAGACGTTCCTTTTCAACAAGCAACCCTCCTCACCCTCCTCCCATCCCCCTTCTTTGAGGACACTTTATCGAAGAATCCGAAAATACCGACAAGAATTTGCCAGCAAACTTTCCGCCAAACAATGTTAACGTCAGGGACGCAGTCGTAAAAGTTTTATTAACCCAAACGTTTAAACGGGATCTCTCCCGACTTTTTCGTTTTACGTGCCGTTAAAGCGATTGGGTGTACGCCCCCGCTTCCCTTTTAATAGGGTTCTTCCGTGAGAGCAGGGCACTTGGCGAGATCATGTTGGAAAATACTGGCTGGTTTGTAGCATGTTCAAACACCGGAGACACTAAAATGCCAACTTGTTGAAATAATGATAGTCTTTTTCTAATTCTTTTGCAACAGGACGTCAGAGTAGGGAAAATTTAAAATCTTAAAAGAAATGTAATGTAATGATGTACGTAATTTGTTTAAAATTGTAGCCGGGAAAAAAGCTACTCGTAGAGAATATATTCTACTTCGAAAATATTGTTTTAGTGGTACTCTAATGATTAGTTGTGCTACCATCTTTTATTGAACGTTAGTAGATGCATATTATTCTTCAATACTGAATATGTGATTTTTTTTGAACATGATAAGTCCTTCTCTCTTTTAAATAAATTATCATCTATTTCAATTGATACAGCAAATTAGCATTATTTATGATTTCTCATTGAGAACGTCATTACGGCATTGATGGTGAGAACTTAAAGTATTTGTGATTAGAATTGTCAAAGGTTTAGATGCCCGACTCGTGTCTCAGTAACAACGTGCGCCGTAGTAATCGGTGGATCGGAGGTTCAATCCGCTGAAGGTTTTCTTGTAGATCCTGTTACAAAAGCCGAGGAGACCTGATGGCGTTTCTGATGTTCAGCATCTTGCCTAGTTAGTCGGACAATTTAGTGGGGTTTTCAGGGTTTCTCTCATATAATAGGCCCTTGTTATCTACACTGATGGAAGCAAATCTGACTCTGGAAGAACAGGCAGTAGTGTCTTTGTGAAAACAAGTGGATTTCCGATATCATTTTAGAAATACGGAAAACACTTCAATTTTTCATTCAGAACCATTGCCATAAGAGATGACTTGAACTTTGCTTTGGACCTTATGCATAGATTTTTTTATGTACTGATGGGCCTTATATATAGATTTTAACAAAAGCTCTATCCAGTTCTTATAGGATTAGCATCGCATCCTGGAGAAGTTGGGGCAGGATATCATTGCTAATTTGGCTGATTTGCCCCCTGGCGGCTCTATGTGTTAGCAATGAATTTCTACCCATGAAGTTATATATGAAAACGCTGATCTGCTTGCCGAGGAAGGTAGAGAACTTCTCACTGCTTCTTCCTTCGATCTACGAGCTTCTGAGGTACATTCGCTGTTTCTGGCCAAAGTAAAAACCACTTGGAAAATTCCACCTAATCATGACGGGTATGCTACCAAGTATCCTGGATTGTCCTTGTATTGCAATTGCCCCGACTGCTGTCTAGGCTAAGGACTGGACACAAAAGGAATTTAACCTTCAACGGAAATGCGAAACTTATGCCTATTGTCACTGCTCAGTCATCGCTCCTCCCTCTTATATCATTGATTGTATTGGTGACTCTGTCGGACAGCTGTTGAATGAGGGAGAGATTGCTTTTGATTTATTAATGCGACATGACGGTCTATTGGACCTTTTTTTCCCTATATCAAACTGTTGCGATATCATCCATAAGAACTCTAGCAGTCCAATAAAATTTAGCCTTTGTACAGTTGTCAGAATTAAAATCATAAACTCAAGTACAGTGCATGTTATCAAATGTAAAAAGTCTATGGCTTCCCTGACGACCGCAGAGAACAGACATCATTAGTAGCTATACCATTGTGGTGCAAGTGTTTATTAAGAAAATCATGTCCTGTCGAGATGTCGGAAATTTGCTTTAAAAACTGCAAGGGGCAAGTCCATTGGAAAGGGGGACGAAACAAATATATTTCACATTTTATCAGTTGAAAGGAGATTGAAAGTTTGGTTTAATGGTTTGCCAATTTTCTTCTTTGCCTCAGAATTAAATTGATGAAAGGATAAAGGGAATTACTTTTGAACCTGGCTTCGGGGCCTAGTTGTTGCTTATTCCCCTGGTTTAGGAGCCTAAACCAGAGGAATAAACAACAACAAGTTCAGTTTTATTACATTTCTATAAGATAAGACATTTTAAAAATGATTCACAAAATTTATAAAATTCAAATAGCTTTTTTATTATTAAATATATCAACATGGTAAATAAATAATGAAGTTAAAACTCAATTTTTTTTGCCTTGTTCTAAAAATAAAAATATCTGTTGAAATGTTCCTTTAAAAAGTTTTTTAAACGTAAAATGCTTTAATTCACTTTATTTTCTAACACGTGTTTTTTAATTTTTATTCCAGTATGTTAATATTTAATTTAAATCTCATAAACAATTCACATTTTGCCTTCAATTATGCAATTCTTTTAAAATCTTCTTAAGCGTTTGTGATGAACATAATGCATTATTTTATTCTGAATCCACAGGCATTAATTTCTGTTTCTTCTTGAAGTATAAACTGAAAAAAAAGTAAAGGAAAACTAGCTTTTGTAGAAAAAGCAGTAGAACTAAAATATTTTAAACACGTTGGTTCCAGGTTTGTAAAAAAAAGAAAAAGAAAATATAGCGTAATAAACGGAAAGCTAGGAAGATGATAAGAGTTAAAAAGAAAAAAAGGGAAATGTACCAAAAAGTAAAGAAAGAAAACAGCAAGATGCCTGGCTTTAATCTTATTGGACAATGTTTTTCCTAAAGTTATGTTTGGTAGAGAAACACAATTAAAGTAAATAAAAAAGGGGGTAAAAGGATAAAAAAGGAGAAAAATTCCCAAAAGTGAAAAAGAAACAAAAGATAGTAGTATTTATAAGGTAAAACTTGTTTCGTAGGAATGAGTTTTTTTTTTCCTGTTGTACAATTAGGGTATAATTTAACGAAAATTGTATTAAAATGTTTTGTAATCCCTTTAATATAAAATGTTTTTCTATTGCGATTACAGAATGTAAATTTGATTTTTTTAAATTCTTAGAATAATTTAAAATTAATTTTTTTCTTTGTGTAATTACTATATGCTATAATGAATAGCTGTTCGTAACTATTGATAAAAATACCTTTGCATAAGTGTGAATTTATATGTGTATGTATTGGTAGTATTGGTAGGTAGTACTTATATATATATATATAAAGTACTACCAATACTATACGATTTTTTATCTTATATATATCTGACATGTTTTTTAATTCACTCTATTAAATTATCGTGAAAAAATAAAGTGTAAGTTTTGTTTAAAACATTTCTTCTTAAAATTGTGAGAATGATATAAAATTTTTGTTGACTTTTTCATAATACATCTTTAAATAAGAAAAAAAAAACCGCGGAATTAGTAATCTAATCTGAAATTATAGTAATTTATTGCAAATATATTGCAATATATAATGATAAATAAATAAATATATATATATATATAATTTATTGCAAATATATATTACATATATTTATTGCTCTTTATTGAAAATCGCTGTAAAAGAAATCTTCTTCATTGGCTCAACAGCCTCGTTGTGGACCAAGGTCCTCTGCATACTGGCAGATTTCGAGACAGGAGATGTTTTCCTTTTACGGGTTAGGTCGTCGGCCCTACGCCCAATGCTCTACAATTATATTAGCTCGGGACTACGTTTGGATTCCAAACCACTACAAACATCCGTGGCACCGAGTGGCAGAGCGCTAGTCAGTCTGTCATCAAGCCTCCCTAAAAAAATCTACTCTTTAATATTAAAGATACCTAACAATGGCCTTTAATACCTTTAAACGAAATATTATAATAGCAAATATCATACAGTATTATTTATTATTAATGGAGGAAAAAATGATACATTTTTTACTAATAGTAATCCTACGTAATATTTTTTTATAAATTCGAAAAAGAAAGAAAAAGGAAAAATTACTCTTATACGAAGGTATTTTTATCAATCATTTTTTTTTTGTTCTAATGCAGCTGGCAAACGCTTAGACAGCTTGGTCTTGGATGCCTTAAGGCAAGCGCTGCACAGACGTACTCATTTTGCATTACCCAGGGGACGCGTGTAACTTGAAGATAAGCCACTGACGCTGAGTAACAATGCCCCCACAATGCTCTACGATCCTATTAGGACCGGGACCTACGGTTTAAAGTGGACTCCGAACCACTACAAACATCCATGGCACCGCCGGGATTCGAACCCTGTGGTGCCGAGCGCCAGAGAGCTAGCCACTCGGCCATTCAGGCCTTTTTTATGAATCATTACTTTATCAATCGTATTTTTATCGATCATTTCTTTTTATCAATCGTTACTTTATCAATCATATTTTTATCGATCGTTTCTTTTTATCAATCGTTATTTTTATCAATTGTTAATTTTATCAATCGTCTATTAAAGGTATTTTTTATCAATCTTTATTTTTATTAACCTTTTTTTATCAATCGTTAATATCAATCGTATTTTTATCGATCGTTTCTTTTTATCAATCTTTATTTTTATCATTTGTTATTTTTATCAATTTTTTATTAAAGGTATTTTTAATCAATCGTTATCGATTGTTTATTTTTATCAATTGTTATTTTTATCAATCGTTTATTAAAGTATTTATATCAATCGTTATTTTTATTAATATTTTTATCAATCGTTATCGTTATGTTAAAGATATTTTTGTTCTATGGAACTACAGCTATAATGTTTCATATTACATGCATGAAAATTACTGCAGAAAAAAAAATTATTACATTTCTTTTTATCAGAAATTTTAACCTTAAAAACATCAAATCTATGACAATTAAGATTTTATAATTAAAATATGTAATTTAAAATGTTGAATAATTCTCGATTGTTTAAAAATAGCCATTCAGTCATATAACAGGCAAAGTAGGTCACTTTTAATACACACAGCTTGTAAAACAACATAAGATATAAAATGTCTACTTTTTATTCTTCTGCCAATCACTGGATCACGAATTTTTAGAAAACCATCTTATTGGAACACTCGATATTTCAAACGCTACGAATTCCGAACACGCTTTCGAATGTAGAAAAATACTCAAAGGGACATCTGCGACGAAGAAGGAACATAATTTTGTTCGACAGCTGTTGCGCAAACTGAAGTGAAATGAACAGATCAGGACTGTTTGGGAGCGAAGAAGCAAAAAAGAAAAATAGTTCCATTAATATTATAGTGAAACATTTGTACTTTTTTCACTATATCTTTTTTTTTTTTTTTTTTTTTTTTTCAAAACATTTTTCCATGTAAATTTTTTTATACTTTTTTTTTTTTTTTTGTTATTTTAAAAGTAATACAATTTTGAAATGTGTTGGTAAAATGGATAATTGCAAAAAAAAAAAAAAAAAACGTAATGGATAAATTAACTTATGCATTTATTAAAAAAAAAAAAAAACTTTTAATGCACAGAATGTTTTTTAAAGCAAGTGTTATTATTTTTGTCTTTTTTCTTAATTTTTAGGTTTTGGGTTGAGTCCATTGAATTTGACGTGATTTTATCCTAAAAATTGTAACTGGTAATTTTTGCATTAATTGATCATGGCTTTAAATTAATTAGTTCGTATACAACTATTTTTTTTTTTTGTTCCTTTTAACAGAATTTTATTTTTAATTGATTTGACACTGTTCTAAGCTAAAAAAAGTATTTTTGTCTTATAAATTAGTTTAATAATTGATTTTAGTATTTATTTATATCATAAGTTTTTAGTTTGCAGGTTAAGCAACCGGATTGTAACTGGGTGTGGTTTGGTCGAAATACTTGAGGCACAGGTTTCAGAATCCCAGCTTTATTTACATACGCACAAACATCCCTCACATACAATTAAAGACATACTGTAACACAATTAAAGGCAGATAATTATAGATTTATGGAAGAACTCCCCTTCTAAGCAGAAAATTCAAAACATAGGCTAAGCGCAGAGTGCGTAAAATATAATTCTTTCGGGGAGAGTCTGTATGTCCACTAATACGCAGACTTGCCCTAAATATATTTTCTCTCTGGATGAGAGATTGCAGATCAACTAAACGTTTCTCAGTGGAAGAGCAGACTTGCGCTCTACTTCCTCTCTGGTGAAAATCTTAAGGCCGCCTGACCATTTCTCCCGAATTCCATAGGAGGCGCTCTTAGTAGTATGTAGATGGAAGCCCGATTACAAGTTTGATAAAAATTTTAACAAAAAAAAAATAATAAAATAAAATAAAATATGATTCTCTCATTCAAAATTTTTAAAAATAAATTTAAGATCTCGCACTCATCAGACAACAAGATTCACGAATTTTAGGAAAAACGACTTTATGTTTAATTTAATTAATAATTGAAAGTCATAAAATTTGTGCTAAATATTTAGCAGAAATATTGCAGGTTCAAAAAGAAGTTTAAACACAGTAAAATGTGCACAGTGAAATGTTGCCTTTTGTAGAATGTCCTCCTAAAATCTACATTAATCTGATGTTCTAATAAAAATGTATTTATTCTTAATGTTTATTTTATTTAACCTAATTTGTAAACCGCTCTCAGAACTAAATAAAGACAATTTATCTCAGAATATTGGACATAAAAGATAAAATTTGTGAAGTGGGACGATAATAAAAGTTAAAATGTCCTTTGCTTTTTTTCATTTTTTTAACACTTAAATCCGTGTTTGAAGATAAGAAAAAGTACAGCTTTATTCTTCTCAGTCTCGGTGTAGGTCTGTTTTCTTCTTAAATTGAACCATAGACAGGAAGTTTATCTGGTCTTAAGTTGATGGAAAGACACTAAACGCTAAAAAGAACAATTCCCAACACTAGGAGGATCACATCCAATTGGTGTTTGGAGGACACAATATTTCCTGATTTGTAAGTTGTTGTACATTGGATTATGATACAATATCAAGAAATAAAGGAATTTTAAAGCTATAGTGACGTAGTTTCTCTTTTTTTAATGGCGCAACAGCCCCACAGCCATCTGCTGGCTGGCAGATTCCGAAACATGAGATGTTTTCTTTTTACGGATTAGGGATGTCAGGCCTACGTCCAACGCTGTACAGTCATATCAGACCAAAATTACTACTACTACACCATGCCACATAACTGTGCCTAGAGCTGAGTTGTCTCTTTAGAGTTTAAGAATGATATGGGGGAGAAGTTTGATTGGGCTCCGTGACGCTCTATGGTTATATGAAACCGGGACCTGCGGCTTAAAGTGCATTCCGAACCATTCCAAACGTCTATAACACTGCCGGACTCGAACCAGGACTGTGGCACAGAGCGCCAGAGCGCTAATTACTCTGTCATTGGGCTTATTATGATAAAAATCAGGTACCGCTGGTAGAAGTTATTTGTTCCATTTTGCGAAAGTGTAATATGTATTCATTCGTGACATTAGTGTACATTAATGTAGAAAATTTTCAAATTCTCACCAGAAAATGTATTAAAATATAACTTTAGTAAATTAAAAACCATTACTTCAATTATGTTTTTTTTTTCATTTTAACAACAGCAAAACATAAATTGTTAGAAATAAAATTAATTTTTTTCTGAAACAATACTCTGACGAACAGTTTTTTTTTCTGAAGAGTACTCAGAACCAAGACGTGATTTAAAATGTGACAAAATAGACACAAATAGTGATTACATAAAATATTGAATTAACTTGCCATAAATATTTAAATTGGGACCTGATGGTCGAGGGATTAGCGCTCTTTCAATAGATATCTCATGTTTCAGGTTCGAATCCCGGCGGTACTAATAGTATCCCGGCGGTAAAATCCCGGCGGTACTACCCCTCGTGAACAATAAATGACCGCAGAGTTACAAACCAGTTGGTTGGGCATAGATCTAACAACTGTACCCCGTAAAAAAGGGGAAAAAATATCTCATGTTTAAAAATCTCAGTCAGAAAAAGGCGGACAGTAATCTCTTCTTGGAAATTTGTGTCAAGATGGGCCTGGCTGGAAGCCAGCCTTGGCCTTTAACCGGTTGTAGTGTTTGAGAAAAAGAAATATTTGAATGTTTAATAAAATATAATAATGTGACTTAAAAATTGCATAGTAGTTATAAAAATTAAGTAATTTTTTAAATGCATAATAGTTATTAATTATGAAGGAGCTAGTGGCCGCTACGTGGCCAAGGATCTCCGTAATAATCTACAATAAGAAGGTAGTTATAAATTGTATCAATTTACAAACAAACTTTTCTGCAAACATAAAATTAATTATATAGTCTTTAACTTGAAGAATAATTGCATCAGAAATAAAATGCTGGATTGTTTAAAATAAATTTTTATTAAATTTAAAAAAAAATTATAAAAATTAATTAAAATTATTAAATTTATAAAATTTTTTATTAAATCTAAATTAAAAGTTTGGTAAAACTTTATAAAACGATATGCAATAAATATCCTCCTAAATGTCGGGAATTTTCTGGGAAACCCTAACTTAACTAACTAACCCGTGTGATCAGGACATGTTTTCTCTGGCCTTCCAGTAAAGAGTACATAAATCACCTGTTGTTAGTTAGACACCAGTCCCGAGCAAACAAGTAGATGGGCCTTATTCATGTTTTCTATCTTACATAAAATATATATACCAGAATTCTCAATCCCTATTTTGACTAGATGTTCGACCAGGCAGTCGTGTCCAGTTCTTAATCTAAAATTGGCAACAGCCTCTTAACGAGGTTTCCCACTATATTTAGTGTCAGTCATCCCCAATTGTCTCCCAGAATTTTGCTTTGGTGTTAGAAAATAATTCACTAATATACGATGACTTAATTTTGTCCCTTATAGTTCTCCTAAAAGAGTCAAGAGGGATAGGACACAGTCCAGGAATGTCTTCTGATCTTTTTTTTTACCAGAAGATCTGCCATTTTATTTTCCATCAATTCCTACAAGTGTTGGAATCCACTGGAAAATGATGCATTTACCATTGCATTAAGGAACTTGATATCTTGCTTTATTTTGTTTTTCTGTAATATTTGCCTCTAAGATTACCAGAACATCAACATCCCTTTTTACATTAAAACAAAACATTAATACCAATTGTTATTCTAAACATCATATAAAAAATAAATCGCTATGTTCCTATGAATGTGTCGGAATTTATTTTTCAAATTATAATTTTTATTAATTTAATTAAATTAAATGTAATTCATTAATTAAAATTGAACTTTTAATTAAAAATGTTACTTCTGCTGCAGATTTCCTAAGTTATTTGACATATCCAGGTTGATAATCAAATTAATAACTAAAAACAATTCTTCGGTTTCCGTGTAATTAGTAATGAACAACTTTGCAATTAAAACAAAAATAAAACCGCAGATTCCTTTTTGCTTAACTTTTATTCTTTTATTTCCGGAGTAGCAAATTAAAAATAAACCTTTTGTTTTTCTCCGCAGTTTTCCATTCGAAAACTCGGAAGAAATTATTAATTCCGAAAACACATTGTTAAAGAAAAACGGAACAATTTAAACCGAGTGAAAACTTTATGTGACACACACACAAAAAATAATTTTATTACTGATATTGGAATTTCGTCTGCGGATATAGAAAGGTAGGCACCTGATCGATCAAGCGTAATGCTTTTCTAACCCTAACGAGTGTATTTCTATTTTTTTTTTGTTCTTTTCTTTCTTCTATTTTTCCACACCCTTAAGCCCTGGGCTAAAACCATTCTGAAGGAAAAAAAGAAAAAGTGTAACAAGACTTTTTTTCCCCTCTCGTCTCTTCAATTTTTTTTTCTTTGTCTCCGTAGGTCCGTCGATTAGCACCAAAACAAAGTAAAAAAGGGAGTTACGATCAAAAACAACTAAACAAGAAAAAGATGTTTCCGATATTATCGGGCGCGAGATTATTTCTTGCGCGTCCTCTCCGTCGTTGCTGTCTTGTCTTTAGAACTTGTTTTATCAATCTAATTGGTTCGAAAAGTAAAAAATAAAACGACACATGTTTTGGGAAGGAAAGAACTTGAGAATTAGAAAAGCGTGTGCCTATTACGTTTCTGTATGTTTTATCAATTTTGGAGTCTCTTATGATTTAATTTACTGTTTTCTTTAACTCTTAAAAATGCTGGATATGTTATACATATGTTTCTAAGATAAAAATAAAAAAATTCCAATTTGTGACAGAAATATGTTTAACGAAAATTTAATCAAGCAGCGATAAAATCAGGTTATGTTTGAAATTCTTATATTCAGTATTTGATTTTCTTATAATTTTTATCTGTTTTATTTATTTCATCTTAAATAATTTTTTCTAAAAAGTAGTTAGCCATACTTACATTTTTTTATTGTTCTATATGTTATAAATACGTTTCGACGATAAAAAATATAGAAATAAAAAAAGTCCAATTTGCAAGAGAAAAGATTTTAACAAAAATTTAATCAAGCAACGATAAAACCAGGTTATGTTTGAAATTCTTATATTCGGTATTTTACTTTTTCATAATATTTATACTGTTTCTTAAATAATTTTTTCTAAAAATAATTAGCCATACTTATATTTTTTATGATTGGAAATTTTTTTTTAATTGCTGAATATGTTATACCTATGTTTCTAAGATAAAAATAAAATTATACAAATAAAAAAGTTCGATATGTGACAAACAATTTTTTAACAACAATTTAATCAAACCACTTTATAACCAGGTTAGGTTTGAAATTATTATATTCGGTATTTTTATATACTCGTTATATAAAACTTTTATATACTTTTATATTTTCGGTATTTCAGTACATTATTATTTCTGTATATTTTTATTACATTCGGTGTTTTTATGATATTTATACTGTTTTACTTTGTATTTTCTTAAACAATTTTTTCTAAAAATATTTAATCATACCTATGTTTTTTATCATCGGATATTTTTTTTAATTGTTGGATATGTTATACATACATTTCTAAGATAAAAATAAAATTATAGAAATAAAAAAAGTTCAACAGAAAGAAAAAAAGAGAGAAAATATTTTAACAAAAATTTAATCAAGCAGCGGTAAAACCAGGTTATGTTTAAAATTTGTATATTCCGTATTTGACTTTTTTATGATATTTATACTGTTTTATTTTGTGTTTCCTTAAATAATTTTTGCTTAAAATATTTTGCCATACTTATATTTTTTTTTTATTCATTTAATGTTCCTAAATTCATCTAAATGCAACACACCATAAACTTATAAAAAAATAAATAAAATATAAACTTATTGAAAATTTCTTATCGTTAATTTATAAACGAATTAAGAATAAAACTACTTTATATATTGATAACTACTGTTATATAATTTTTCTAATATAATACCATAGAGTGTAATTCATTATAAATTTATTCGAATATGAAGGTTTAACTAAAAAAAAAGTGTTGTGTAAGTTAAACATATGTTTCTAAGACAAAAATAAAATTGCTTATGGAATAAATGAAAAAGTCTTATTTGTGTCAAAAATCGTTCAAAATAATTTCATCAAAATATGTTATACCCTGTACGATTTAGATGAAATGAGATGGATTATTTAAATTGAATTAGAAAACTGAAATTTATTTCTATGAAATACAGGCATGTAAATTGAAATATTAATATCTTCATAAATGTTGAAAAACATATAAATATTATGTATACAAACACTTATTTCCATTTTTACTATGTAAGCAAATTGAAATGCATTCCTAATTTTATTATTAAATTTTCTTGTCTCTATTATATTTTCTTGTCTGTCCTCTCTCTCTCTAAATTTTCTTGTCTTGGATTTTAAATAAATAAGAATTAAATGTCTTACTCGTTAATGTAGCTCTTTAAATGAGTGACATTAAAATTTTTTATTTCTAAACATAAAAATAACGATTTGTAATGAAAAAGTTGGGCAACCGGTTTATAATTGGGTGTGTTTGGGTTGAAATACTTGAGGCACAGGTTGGAGAACTCACAGCTTTATTTACACACGCACAAAATAAAAACACACAAAAATGTATAACACACATATACAATTGGAAGCGTATAATGTTTAACACATTTAAAGACAGATAATTATAGATTCGAGGAAGAATACCACTTCTAAGCCGAAAACCCTATTCTCAGATACGCACATTGCGCGCGAAATATACTCCCTCTTCGTGCGAGAATTTGTAGACCAAGTATTACGCAGGGTTGCTTTAAATATATTATATCTGTGGATGAGGTACTATAAACTAAACGTTTCTCAACAGATGCACAAGTTGCGCTGTACTTCCTCTCCGGGTGAGAGTATCGAGGCCTACGGACCATTTCTCCTAAATGTCACAGAAGGCGTTCTTGCCATTGCTTAGGAGGAAGCATGGTTACAGATTTTATTTTCAACCTACAACAATAAATTGTAACTGTTTTTGAAGTAGTTAAAATTGACACAATGAATTTCTTTTTTTATTACATGTAATAATAATCCTTATATTTAAAAGAATTTTTACGTTTTAAAATGAAACCAACGAAATTGAATATTTTTGCCAGTGCATTATTTGTGAGTTGAGAAATGATAAATTCATTCAAGATATAGTCTATTTTTTATTATTGACTTCATTATCTTAATTTATTTAATTTAATGAAAATTAGATTTATGTCTAAAGGATAAATTGTATATGGAGTAAAAAATTCATTTCCATAAATCAGGAATTCATTATTTATATTTGTATATTCTTCAATCTTTTAAATACTTGTTTAAAACTATGTATACTTTATTAAATTGAAACAAATAAAAATTTTGATTTGAATTTCTTACATTTTGTGATTTAAGTAGAAAAACAAAAATTTGTTTATAACTTATACTGGTCATATTATCTTTCTTATAATAAGTCACCCAGTTTTCAAAAATTGTAACAGATTCCACATCTTGAATGCTATGTTATATTTATGATCCATAAATAATTTTTTTTTTCCGTTTGACAATTTTAAAAGAAATTATTCATTTTTATCACCATGAGAAAAACACTAAAGCAGCAAATCTGACACTGACCATAGATTGTTGTATTTTTTTAAAAAAAAGGAGTCACTACTTTATTTTATATCTATCCAGGAGAGCTTTTCTATTAATATATATTTTAACAGTTAATATTAATAAAGGAATTAAATAATTGCGCCATTTAAATAAATTTAAACTTTTTCTTTTATTTATTAAATATGTTAATATTAAATTAAATGCTTAATTATAAAAAGACAAATTTTCAGTAGAAAGTAAAATTACTTAATTTTTTTTTCTTTCCTTATTCTACTTGGTCGACAGCAACGTCTAAACCAAGTCAAAGAACCCGTGTGGTCTCATGGAAGGAAGGTAAGGGAGAGGCAGCTTCTGTTGTGATGGAACACCCGTAGGCAGAAGTCTGACTTGGCTCTGTGACGCTGAAGAAGGAGGCAGTGCTTTCCTGGTGGATTTTTAGGGGGAACTACCTAGATTCCTTTTATTTAAAATATCGTACGGGAGAAAATCCGGAAATTTCTCACCAGGTAGTCCGACTAAGGAGGCAAGATGCTAAACATCCCAAATCTCATCGAGTCTCCTCGTTTCTTGAAACAGTGTCTACAACAAAAGCCGCCAACGGATTGAATCTCCGCCCTAATGCTCACCAGCGGCTCGCATTGCCACTGAGGCACGAGTCAGGCACTTTAAATTTTAAAACTTCAAAACTGTTATGAAGTGAATCATAAGTTAATCTTATTGATAATGGAAAATAAAACAAATTAATTATAAAGATATATAATAATTATTTATGTAAATCAGAATTTTGGATTTAAAATTAGTTTTAACGGAAAAAAAAATTAAAATTTTTTCCCAAAACCAATTAATTTTTAGGAATTACCAATTGTTAAATAATTGTAAAAGAATTAAACCATAAATAAGAACAAAAGACGAATTCTTTTGATAAGTCATTAATTTATTTAAAAACACCTTTTCACCAAATTAAATCCTTGATATACTAATAAGTTACAAAACATTTTGGACAGTTTAAGTTGTAATGCTATTTAAACAAGCACCAAGAAAAATTAAAAGTTATTTTAAGACTCCTTAAAATCAAAATCCCAAAACTCTTTAAGAGTTCCCCGTAAAAATTTCAAATTAGATATTTGAGCCAAAGTCTTAACAAAGATTTAAAAGTTTTACCCTATTCCATTTCAACGACGAAGTTTTGAAATTAGAAGGGGGCAAGAGTGAAAAAAGAAAGAAAGAAAGAAATGATTTTGTCAAAGCTTGACTTATAGACAAAGACGAAGAAATATAAAAAGATAAAAACTTTTCTAACGCTCCTGTCAATGAGAAAAAGTTAAGCCACTCTTAAAATTGAAAGAATGAAAAAATGAGAAAAATTTAAGTATTTCTTCATAGAACTTGAGTCCCATTTCATTTTCAACGACTACAAATTCTGACTTAAGGAAAAAAAGAACGAAATGGGAAGTTCTGTAATCTTCGGATATAGTATTCTTTCTATTGCGAACTTTTTTTTTTCACCCTATCTTGGAAAAGATTCACTTTTTTATTATCATTTCCATTTCCTTTTATTTTTGAAATCCCTTTGGGAGATAGTTTTTTTTATTTTTTTATTTTTAAATCTCACCTCTGCCATTCTCCATCTCCCCCATATATTTTCTCCATCTCCCCAAGAAAAGTTGGAAATATTAAAACGTCCGAAGGAAAAGATCTTCCAAAAATCAAATGGCGTCGAGTTGTTCCGGTAAAAATGGAACGGCAAGAAATCGTTTGCGACTCGGAACCCGTTGCCATCTGGTAAGAATGGAATTCTAAGAATGATTGATAGTGATAAATCGCGTGTTCGAACGGATTCTAAGATTATATTAAAAAGAAAAAAAATTAGGGACTGTATCTAGCCTGATTATATTTCATCATAAAACTTACAAAGCGTAAATAATTGATTACTAACCCATATATTTAAAAGTCAATTAGCTTAAAATCTTAAAATATAATATCTAATCTGTATCATATATTTTCTCCATCACCCACGAAAACTTGGAAATATTAAAACGTTCGAACGAAAAGATCTTCCAAAAAATCAAATTGCCTTGAGTCATAAAAGATGTCATAAATGACGCCATAAATGGAGTTGAGTAACTTCATCATAAAATTTACAAAGCGTAAATAATTGATTACTGACTCAGATATTTAACAGTCAATTAGTCTTAAAATCTTAAAATTTAATATCTAATCTATGTCATATATTTTCCCCGTCTCAAAAAGAAAACTTAGAAATATAGTATTAAAATATCCGAACGAAAAGTTGTTCTAAAAATCAAATGCCTCGAGTCATAAAAGATGCCATAAATGGAATTGAGTCATTTCATCATAAAACTTCCAAAGCGTAAATAATTGACTACTGACTCAGATATTTAAAAGTCAATTATCTTGAAATCTAATATGTAATCTATATTATATATTTTATCCAACTCCCAAGAAAAACTGGAAATATTAAAAAGTCCAAAAGAAAGTTCTTCCAAAAATCAAATGGCGTCGAGTTATAAAAGACGTCAATGGCGTCAAGTCGTTTCATCATAAAACTTACAAAACAATAACTTATTACTGACTCAAATACTTAAAAGTCAATTAGCTTAAAATATTAAAATCTAATATATAATCTATATCAGATATTTTATCCAACTCCCAAGAAAAGTTGGAAATATTAAAACGTCCGAAAGAAAGGTCTTTCAAAAATCAAATGGCGTCGAGTTGTTCCAGTAAAAATGGAACTACAAGAAATCGTTTGCGACTCAGAACCCGTTGCCATATGGTACGAATGGAATTCTAAGAATGATTGATAGTGATAAATCGCGTGTTTTAAACGAATTCTAAGATTATAATAAAAGAAAAAAAAATTAGAAAGTGTTATTGCGCCTGATTATATTTCATCATAAAACGAGCAAAGCGTAAATAATTGATTACTGACTCCCATTTAAAAATCAATTAGCCTAAAATCTTAAAATCTAATATTTTAATCAATAAGTTTGATGCTTGGTTTACTAGAATACTCAATTTGCTCCAAATTTCAATTAATATTTTTTACTGTTGTGTTGCTTTTTCTTTTTTCATGATTTAATTATTTCGGATAGAGTTTTCATATTAAATTCTCCTTTCACTCTCATTAATGAATTTTTGCTATTTTGTTTAAATCTTCATTAATTAAATTGTATCAATTGTTCTTTTATCAGTGTTGTCAGAAATTTATTTTTGTAATTAATTAGGAATTTTTTTATTTGTAAACATACTTTTTGTTGTATTGTTTCATTAATAAATTGATAAAACTAGTTCTGATTAATCATTACTAATTAATTATTTTTTGACTCGGAAAATAAGTGGCTTTAATGTTAACCGAAAACAGTCGTCATTAATAAATAAAGAAAGTGATATATACTTCAATCGATATTAATCTAAATTAAAACTTTTTAAAGGTTCTTGAATTTAATATTTTAATAAAGAGTCTTATGAATAATATAACATTGACAAGAATTGATCATAAATTATATTTCTAGTATTTATTTAAAATATTTAAATGGCCTTAATGTTAACCGAAAACAGTTGCCATTAATAATTAAAACTTGAAAGGGATATATTCTTCAATCGATATTAATCTTAACATAAATTTTTTAAATTTTCATGATTTTATTATTTTTGTATGGAGTGCTGTAAATAATATACCTTAGCAAGAATTGGTCATAAATAACATTTTTAATAAATATTTAAAATATTTAAATGTATTAATAATATTTTTATTAGCTGTTATTCTTTCAATACTCTTTAATTACTTTGATGAGTATTCCTTCCGCTCTCTGATTTATACTTTAATTCACAATGCCTCATTTTTCTCAGCATTTGTTTCCTTAGGAGTTAATAAAGCTCTTAGTTTTAGATGACTTCTAAATGTAATTCTGAAGAAAGTATACTATAATAATACTTTTCTTTTTTCTATTATTTCTCAGTTTTGATCAATTATGTTAAATTTATGTGTTTTATTTCGTTTATTTATAATTCATTCTGATTAATCATATTGTGGCCAACTTTTTATACTAATTTTAAATCTTATTAAATAAATAAACATCATTACTTAAGTAGCATATTTATGACTAATTGTAGTTTTAAATGCCTACTTGCAGATCAACGAAGGCATTTTACATGAAATAATATTAATAATTTTGATAAAAATAACAGATTTTCAATACTGTTTTCCAAATTGAGGAAGGATCAAGAAGTTCAACTTCTTTTTTGTAATAGTTAAACTTCTTGTTAGGTGCCTGAGGGGCATGATGTCCGAGTGGCTGGCGTTCTGGAGCACAGGTTTCGGGTTCGAATCCCAGCTGAGCCATAGACGCTTGTAGTGGTTCGGAATCCACTTTAAACAGTAGGTCTCGGTCTAATATGTTAGTAGAGCGTTGTCTTGAGGTTTAGTCAGTCTTTAGCCCTAGCGGTTCCTCGCTAAAGTAAAGCTCCATCTTATCCTTAGCCATTGCCCTATCGCCTGCAACGTGATCTTCTGGACCTGGCGTAGGCTTTCCTGCACCAGAAGGATTAGTAACAACAACAAGCTGATATTAAAATGCCATTGCCAACAAAGAAAGGATTCTTGTGAATCATTTAGCAAGGAATGATATTTTGTCTTTGTTCAATTTATATGTAAAAAAATAATAATAGCAACGTAAGTGCGTGGATTTTAAGAAGAGTAATATATATATAACCAAATATTTAGCTATGTACTTTGCTTATTATCTCTTCTCAGATGTAATATTTTTCTGTCTTTATAGTTCCATTATTCATAATTTTGCAGAATCTGCTTCTATTGCCCAATTATTTATTGGCTGTTATTCTTTCAATACACTTTAATTACTTTGATGAATATTCATTCCGCTCTCTGATTTATACATTCTCCAATGTTGTGTTTATTATATTGCGTTGTTTTTAAACTTTTCCAATAATTTTCCTTAGGTTTTTATTTTATTTTTTATGTAAATATTCTCGCATTTTATATTGCTCCCTTTTTTTAATTTAATATTTTGATATTTTCTGCTGTTTTTGTAAAAATATTCCTCATTGTTCAGCTTCTGTAATGCCAAAAGGAAATTTTGGGAAAATATATATAAAAAATACATGATGAGTAAGTGATGGAGCACCAGTAGGTAGAAGACTGATTTGGCTCCATGACGCTGAAGGAGCAAGGCAGTGCCGTTCGGGAGAACTTTTAGGGGGGGAGGGATTACCCCGAATTTGTTTATCGTATAGGAGAAAACCCGGATAACTCTCACCAGGTAGTCCGACTAAAGAGGCAAGGTGCTGAACATTACAAACCACATCGAGCCTCCTCTTTTTTTGAAATGGTGTTTACAACAAAGCCGCCAGCGGATTGAATCTCTGCCCTAACGCTCACCAGTCACGTGCATTGCCACTGAGCCACGAGTCGGGCATCAGTTTTCTAGACAGGGGATGATTTTTTTTACGGGGTAGAGTTATCAGTTCTAAGCTCAACATTCTACAGTCATATTAGACCGGGATCTATGGTTTAAAGTGGATTCTGAACCACTAGAAACATTCATGGCACCACCGGGACTCGAACCCAAAGACCGCTTGTCACTCGAACATATATATATATATATATATATATATAAGTTACGAAGAATATTACGTTAAATTAATTACGAATTACTTGAATGAAATTACATTTTCTCGTATGAATATCACAAACTACAGAACAACCATCAATCTATTTAACAAACATACTTCAAATCTCGGCTTTTAACATTATTCCGATTTATTATTAAATTTTGCTATTTTATTGCTCACAAAAATATTAATTATTATTTTTAGAAATATTTGTATGATAAATAAAAACATTATTTAGAAACATTTAAGGTCAATATTTCGATCTAGATAAACCTTTCTAATACTTCCGATATAATTTCTGCCCTCCCCAGTACACGAAAAAGAGGAGCAGCCCCAATAAGTTTTTCTTCCCCCAAAGTAAGCGCCCTGGGACGGAATAGTGATTACGTGGGGTGCCCCCTAGCGAGGAACCTCCCCTTCTCGGAACCAAGATAAATAAAAAAAAGGGAAAGAAAATAACGGAAAATGTTGAGTGTCCAGGAAAAATAAAAATATTGCTTTTGTGTGACGTCATAACGTCAAATCTCTCTCTTCATATGAATGTTTGTTCAAGAAACAATTTTTTTTTTTTTTTGGAAGGGGACTATATTAAACTAGAAGGACTCTTATTTAGAAATTGAAGAGTAATGGCTGCTCTACTGCGCATGTCCAAAGTTAAAAAATGGTTAAACACTTATTAGAGGTAACTACTGAAGGCAACTAGCAATATAACACAAAATATACCAGGAGGGATGATTTTATTTTTTATTATTTTTCGTAATAACAAACCTTTTTTTAACTAATGTTGAATTGCGATAATATTTGTCTAAAATATATTTCTTCAAAAACCTCACTCGATGAAGTACTTGCTCCATTGTTTGGGTACATATTTAACATATACATGTGAAATCATACATTCAGTGTTCGCCATTCTCAAACTATTTTTCGGTGTAAAAACAATCATGTTTAAGTGATAAAATCTTTTAATCTGTTTTGCATTTATCTTAACATGATTAAGGTAATATGGATATTAATTAACAAAAAAAAAAAAATACATGTATTATTATTGCTTAATAAGTTTCAGTTCTCAATTTTCAAAAAATTGTTTTTGAATATTTCAAAATAAATTCCAAATGCCAGAAGGATAACTGAATTTAAATAATTAATTGCTAAATTAAATATTGCAGAGATTGCAAATTATATGCATTGTCATGTGTATTTTTAGCTGTGTATATGTTTAGTTAGAAAATTCATATTCCAGAGCAGAATTTGGTACTTATTTTCATAGCAATGAACTGAATGTTGAAATGAAAAGTCTATTAATTTCTGTAGACTTAATTATTATTTTCATTTAATTTTTGGGCGTCTATTTTTTTACTTATTTTGTATTTATTGTGTTTGAACTTATTTAATGTGTTTTTTTTTATATCATTTTAAAATTAATATCTTAGGTTGATTTTCCTAAATTTTAAACTTCCTCGTCATTTTTTTCTGAACAAATATGTTAGTGTAAAATATATTATGCTTTCCGGAGGTGAGAGCTCAGATTTTTTAAATTGTAAAGAAAGAAAAAATACTAAATAAAATGGTATTTTAATATTTCATTGTTCATATGTTCTTATTTTTCAACGTCTGGGACGTTCCTTGTTCATTCCATTTCAAAAACATTCGAAGGTCTTTTCCCCCTACAAACATCGAATAAACGTGACTAAACTTCTTGGAGTATTACAGACATGCGCAGTTGAGCAATTTTTTCTCTCTTGCTATCTCTGCCATAAGAGAGAATGAAAAAGGAGCCGAATCTGTCTGCGTCACCCATTTCCTGTTGAAGCCAAACAGAGCGACGGTGTGTACATTTAGCCAGTGGTCAAGCGAGGGTGATAAAGTAAGAGGGTGTTGCTCGTGACAGACACTCGGAAATGTCGTTCGGCTATTGGAAGTCCAGAACTTCTTCCAAATGGTCAGAGAGGGAAATATTTTATTTTCAAACTCTTATTATTATTTCTTCGCCGGCAGTTAGGGATGAAATTGAGTTGGGATAAGTTTTCCGGAGTAATAACAAAGTCTATTCGTCCTCAAGCCTCTAACTTTTCAGAATTTTTTTTTTTTTTTTATAAAAGAAATATTGAACTTGAGATGGAAATATTGATATGATTCTAGACTTTGGTGACAAATGCAAGTACTTTTGAAAGCTTATGTTAAAAGGAATTTTTAGGATTGAGTTCATTAAAATTTGTTGACTATAATCTTAAATGTTTTAGTACATATTGCAAAAATATAAATAACTTAATAAATATAAAAATAATGTATAATGATAAAATATAAAACTTGTGTAATAAAATTCAATTACAAATATATAAATACTATAATAAATATTATATAATATAAAATATAATACTTAATACATATAAATATAATATACAATTACAAAATATGAAAGTTGTATAACATTTAATTAAAAATATAAAAATAATATAATAAATAATATATAATATAAATATTATAAATATTATGTAATATAAAATTAATATATAATGACAAAATATAAAAATTATATAATAAAATCCAATTGAAAATATTTTGTTAAAACATTTGAGTAAACATTTTGCTTCTACAATTATATCACATAACAAAATTATATATATATGAGCTATTTAATATTATTTTACTTCCATATTTAATAGAATGGTGAAAGTATAGTTTTTAAGTAACATATGGGCATCTTTCTTTAAAAACTTTTTTCACCTTAAGATGTCTCGCCAAAAATGTATGACGCACATGAATAATTTTGAAAATAAAATACAGAACCTGGAGCACACTAACAAAATAATGTAATGTGTCACTTCTGACATATCTGACAAACCATACAAAGATCTCACAGAGATTTCTTGCAAGTCCCCAACAACAACAGAGTCATCTATTATCCATCTTTCCCAAATCCGGAAACTTCTGCTACGCGTACAGCCCGAAACATATTCCTGGCATTAAACATGAAGGATCCAGAAACTTAATCACCTAAAATTCTGGGATTCAGGAAAAGAGCATTTTATCCCGGATACATTCCTGGAGAGGAGGAAGAGGATATCTTTATTTCCATTTTTAAACAATAGAGCCTTTAAAATTCAGCGAGGGGTTAGAGACTGTTTTATTTTTAACATATAAACACTCCCCTGCTCTCTGGAGGAACCAAAGTGGGAGGTCTAGAAAAAATCCGGCTCATAAATTTTTATGGGAAAATTCTACAAGAAAAGTTTTTGAGCTTCCTTCTCTCTCCTCCCCTTCCACCCCAGGAAAAAAGTCACCACGAGACCCCTGGGGTCGTTTCCGAGGGCCGTGAATTTTCCCCGGCCATCCCATTTGCCATGCAGGGCGCCACAGTGAGTGACGTTTGTAAGAAATTGGGAAGATATGCAAACCAAACCTTATTAAATTGCTACTAAGGATATGCATGTAAAGTGAGAAGTTTTGAATAGTATTATATGATACATAGTATCATATGATGATACTATCCAAATCATTTATATAATGCTAAGTATCATTTATATAATGCTAAGTATCATTTAAATAATGCTAAGTATCATTTATATGATTATATCATATATATGATAATAAGGATATTATATTGCGGATACTGATATTTACGGATATTACTATACAGATATTTTTGAAATGATGAATTGTTTAAGCAACTGGCTAGAAAACATCTAGAAAGAAGAGGAGATTCAGACTCACAGCAGAACTGATATTTTATATTTGTATTTAGGAACTAATTAATCACTTACAAGGGTATTGATGTTTTATGGTCAATTATTGAGTTGGCACGAAAGTAATCTCGGTTTTCACCATTTAAATACACGGAAAAAATAAACCTACTTTCTTATGTAATATAATACTATTTACAAAACTTTTATCATTGACAATTAGTTGTACTAAAGACCCAATGCGTAGCGCAGTGGCAGCGTGCAGCTCTAACTAGTTGGCAGGAGGTCTGAGATACGAATCCGCTGGCGGCATTGTTGTATACACTGCTTTCAGAAATGAGGAGATTCTATAATGATTGTGGAATACAATGCACCTTGCATCGATAGTCAGGCTTCTTGATGTGAGTTTACTGGATTTTCTCCATAGTAACGTGCTATTACATGAGGGCAGTACCCCTGAAAGTTCTTCTGGAAGGCCCTGTACTTCCCTCAACACCCGTCAGTGGACTGTTCATATACATAAGTCTAGCGATAAAATTTATACGTACACGTATCGTATACATAACCTTATGTATAAGTATTAATCTTATGTTATACCTATGATATACATATGCCTAACACCTTAAACTTGATAACTAATAGGATATCTATATATAGATCTATACCTAGACAGTATAGTATGCCTGTGAGGTGTGCAGAAAGAAAAAGTTATGCTAAAAAAAATTGAACTTTTGAGAATTATATATATTTTCCCTATTCAATGCATTGTTTGGTTTCGTTACTGATTGAAATCACTTTTCTACATAAAAACTAATTTTTAAAAAAATATTACATAAAAATATTAAATAAATAGCAACTTGTATACTACTTCAGAAAACTTCTTTTTTAATACAAAAAAACACCTTTTTTTTAAATTTGTCCTGCTCTTTTATTAATTTTTGACAGATATTATCATCACTATAAAGAATAGCAAAATTTTGAAATTCCTGACGCTTTTTAAATAACATGTTTTAATGAGGCATGCATATTGTAGCATTTTTCCCACGAGAAAAGATATAGTATTTATGTCCCCAAAGGAAAGGAATGTATATTCTTTAACAAGTACATAATAACAATCTATCATTCAAATCTGACAGCAGTTAATCAGTTTCATGGATAATGAGACATCATGAAATTAGCGATGGTCTATTCGACCTTCACAGGTCAAAACAATTATAGATGGGATATGGACTACATCATGAGTTTCTGCATCGTGATTGGTAATAGAGCATGGGGTGAGGAAGTGTCTACTGCAATGAGAAGTGAGGGAAGCGGATCCCCTACATTCTTGATGGAATTGCTTTAAATTGAAGTTTTTGGAGTAGAAAAAAGAGTTCTGCGACGAATGTACAAGTAGTGTTCTTTATCTGTATATATATAGTGATATATATTATTATCTGCATTATATATGTATATATATATATATAATGCTTGTAAATAAAAATTATTGTTTTCCTATGAACCTGAAAGTGACCTTCTTCTAGAAGCTATTATAGGTCTAGTAAAAGTCGAGACGTTACAAAGTGTCAAATATTTATATTTAATTAAAAGATAATTAGAGTTTAGTTTAGAATAGTTTAGTTTAATTATAGAATAGTTTATTATTAATTAATTTTGTGTTTCTTGGTAATTTATTAACTATCTTCGACAATTTCAAAACCCCTTTCACACTTACATTAATCAAAAATCAGGGCCATTTGCGATCACTCAAAATGTTCAGAATATTCTTGGAAATTTATTTTCCTGGTATAATCAAATTTGCAATAATCTAATGACTTTCTAATTTATAGCCCTGATCAATAAATCAACATAGGTTCGTTAAATTTTCCTTTTATACCAGAGTGAGAACATAACTAAATTTTCATGTATGCTATCACTTTGATAGATTAAATTCGATTAATCAATACCAGACAATTGCTTTTGGGATAATGAGGTCTTATAAAGTATAAAGTCTTCTATTATTCCAAAACGATACTGATATTGAATTATTTGCAAAGATAAATTTCCAATAAAGTTTACAAAATAGATTTAGAAAAAAAAATCATAGGAAAATATCAAGAAAACTTTTAAATTTGTTGTGCAATCCAAACTACTGTAACTCAATATTATTCTATACAGTTAATTTATATTTTTAAATTCTTCGGAATTATATCATTTATACAAACCATTATTCTTCATTACAAAGATGTTTTCAAACTATAAAATTTAATCCAAAATTCTAAATAGCAACGAATTTTAGTCAAAAACGTAAAAAAAATTTTTTTTTTATTAATTTAACAATTTTAATACAGAGTAAGTAAATATTGGTTAAAGTAAATGGTTATTTTTAATTTTTCTTTTAATAAAAAATTAATGACTTAATAATAATGACTTAATATTCTACATAAATAAAAAAATTAAATATTTCTTGAAAATTTGGGTGTTGGACGATCTAATGTCAGTCAAATTTATTAGTTAAAAAAATTAATTTTGTGCTCTGTACATTTATTTTGTTTTTATTTTGCTAAAATGTTTCTAATATTTAAAATAAAATTTTTCCTATCTTTCTTTATGGTTTTACCACAAGGCATTGTCGAACCTCTATTTTGTTCTTCATTCAATGGTAACCACTAAAGATATTTTTTCCATTATTTATTAAAGTACTTAAAATTATTTCGTATGAATGTTAAGTGATTAAAAAATAATATTTTTAATAATAATTATTATTATTATTATTTTTAACAATTATTATTATTATATCCATAATAATAATCGGTTCGACAGCAACTTTATCTCAAGTCGCTGTCGAACCTCTACTTTCTTCTTCATTCAATGATAGCCATCAAAAATATTTTTGCCATTATTTAGCAATGTACTCAAAGGTTAGTAGGAATAACAAGTGATAAAACAGTAATATTTTTAACAATATTGTCGATTAGATAATTAAATTTGAAAAAGCGATAATAAATAAATGTATTTGTCTTTCTTGATCCAAATGCTGTATAAATATAAAATGAGTAACTAATTCTTGTCAGCGATGTCCTGAACCATTTTCAACTTTTCTTATTGGTTAATTTTCAAAAAAATATTTCTCGAGCTATTATTATTGGTTTATTTAAATTTCTCTCTCGTGCTTTTTTATTAAATTTCTTTCATGTGTTTTTTTATTAAATTTCTGCCATATATTTTTCTTATAAAATTCCTTTCGCATGCTTTTTTAGTTGAATTTCTTTCATGTGTTTTTTATTAAATTTCTTTCGTGTGTTATTATTATATTTATTTTCATGTGTTCTTTTTATAAAATCGTTTGGAATGTTATAGCTTGTCATTTTTTATTTAATGTTTTCTTTTATCAATTTTGAACTATAATTGACGAACATTTTATTGCTTAAATATGATTCATTGATACTTTTTCTTTGTTTATTTGTTTAAGGTTGCTGTTTTGTTCTTAGATTGAATTCTAAATTTTATGGATAACCCGTATATCGACTCAAAAGATTCCATTTTTTTATAAATCATTTGATTGTTATTTTTAATGCCGAAACATTATTTTATATATCAAAGGAAAATAAATATGCTTCGTTTTGTTTCCCTTGCCGTAGCAAGGAAATTCCATATCACCAACAGGCAGAAAAAGTAACTCTTTCCAAAAAAGGGAAGGGGAAAAAAAGAACCATGAAAGAATTCTGTCACCAGAAATGTTCCCTACGGACTTTTACCTCCGATTCTTGTAAAGAATGCTCCATGTTGGGAATAGTTACTTGCAAGATGGACAAGCAAAAGGAAAAGGAAAGGGAAGGAAAAAAATCCAGAAGGTGCTCCTCGAGTCTATCGATGGCAATAAATGTCCTCCCGGTTTGATAGATGGACGGAATTCCATCAGAAACATCCATTCCAATTCTTCCGCCGACACCATTAAAAAGAAATCAGTGTCAAAGTCTCGTGTTTCGACACGCCAATGACTTCCGTGTAGAGGGTAAATAAATACGATGCGTTTTGTTTGCACCCCGGCAGTCGGCCAGAGTGCAAAAGGGGTACACGTCAACATCAACTTGGTGGAATTGATTTCACCTGAACATCTGAAGCAGACAAAAATTTAAAATTAAAATTCTAATTTGTTGCTTATGCTCTTGATATAAATAACCGTTTAACTCCATGCGATCTTTCATCACAGCTAATAGAAGTAGACTGTTGAGATGTGTCTTGGATTATGCGGATGTAAAATAAAACACATTTTTCAGGACAAAATATTTGCTTACTACACTTGCTTCATATTCGATTTGCACGTCAAAGGTTACAAGCTAATATTTGGCATCATAAAATACACATACAACCCTCAAATAACTTACTTAACTGATTTCATATTGAGTAAAACTTTGGAGCCCCGATAATAATAAATATTACCATCGTCCGTTGACCAGCCATTAGAAGTAGACTGACTTCTGTTGAGATGTGTCTCGAATTATCCAAATGTAAAACGACATTTTTCGGAAAGAAATATTTGCCTACTACACCTCCTTCATATTTGATTTGCACATAAAAGATTACAAACAAATATTTGCCATCATAAAATGCACACGAAACCTTCAAATTACATGATTAATTAAGTTCATATTGAAGGAAACTTTGGAGCATTTAATAGCAGAATAATAAATATTACCATTATCCGTTGATCGCAGGCATGCTTTCTTATTATTCCTTAAGTATCCACCTCTAAGATGTTAATCCTGGTGAATATTTGGTTTGATTTGCAGCTCCACGGTCATTTTGTGTACACACTTAGGCTAATTAGAACGGGACTTACAGTTTAACGTGGATTCCGATCCACTAACAAACATCTATGCCACCGGCAGGATTCGAATCTGCAGCTTGTGGTACTAAAGGCCAGAGCACTAGCCAATTGGCCATTAGGCCGACTTGGTGAAGAAAAAAATATGGTGAAAACTTTTTAAGTATAGCTGTGCATTAATTGATGACATGAACGAAAACTCGGAAAGATAAATGAAACATTGTTCATGTTACACATACTGTAATCATAAACCAATTCGATTAAATAGGTTAAAAAGGTTTGCCGGAACAAAAATCGGTCTGCTAAAATAGAAGTAGATACATAATTGTAATTAAATACAAGATTTATTGTCAATTTTCATACATACTTATAGACGCATATTCATACCCATAGATAATATGACCACCAGACTTTATATACCTTCTAAACAAATTCACATATTGTGTTTCTGGTAAAAAGGTAAACAACAGCATTATTTTCTCTTCAAGTAACACTAATAATGTACCACAAAAATTACGAATTGTATCGCTGTAGCTTAGTAACCAAGGGCAAAATATCGAAGAATTGTAGCTTTTATTCGAATTTTCAATTACCATGTGTTTAATGAAATAAATAGGTACATTAAAAATATCCTAAAGCTCTCTTAATTGAAAAATAATATTTACAGTATCTAAATTTTTCATTAATCTGCCGTAAGCAGACGCCCCCATTTTTTTAATTAGTCTGTCAGTAAGCAGAAGAAATTTTCATTCTGTTTCAAGGGTTCTTAATGCACTGAAACCAAAACTCAAAATAAACTAATATTTAATTCTAGAAGTGAAAGAAAATTAAACGAAGAATGTTATCAAAAATCAACCAAGATGTACAAAACCATTTAAAAACAAACAAAATCACTTTCACACTAGTATGAAACAAAATAAATAAACTTATGATTAGTGATATTGAAGACTAAGGCAAAGAGGCTTAAAAATTTTATTGTTTATAAACAATGGAACAAAATATTTCCATAAAAGAACGTTTTGGAAAATGCATCTGCTTCCTAAACGACATTATGATCAGAGCGATATTAAGGCTAAACTTGCCAAACAAGAAAACAAACGCGCGGCTTGTAAATGCTCATTTGAAAAGCAACATTAACGACTTGAACCATTTTTCAGCATTCAGCACATTGACTTCGGGCATCCTATTTCACGAGAACGACAACATGCAAATACATTGAGGGGTCAAAATTTAATTTGATTTTTGCATCAAATTCAGCCTGGTGTCAATGTTTTTATTAGGAAGAAAATAGTCCTTTGTCTTTGAGTTGAGAAATCTGTTTTTCTAATAAGTAGTTTAGTATGCTGTACATTGTTTCCGAGAGATAGAGTTTTTTTAAATATCTTCTATATACAGAGTAAGATTTAAGAACTTTATCTAAACGTTATTTTCCAATTGATTCACGTTTTTAAATATAACGTATCAAACAAAAATTGTCTGTTAACAATTCAAATATTTTTAACATAAAAGTTAAAACATGTCTGGATCAAAGTACATGTATGATGCAAAGTATGATGCAAAACAGAAAGTGCACCTTTTAAGAACAAACTAAAAGACATTATTTCAAATTGTTTTTTAGCTAAAACCACCAATGCTGACCTTATTAAAAAGGCAGTTTTTTTAATTGGAGGAGCTAAGTTTTCATTTGTCCTATTTAATAAACAACCTGAAAATTATTTTTGATTTTCA
Organism: Caerostris darwini; assembly: GCA_021605075.1. Taxonomy (NCBI): domain Eukaryota; kingdom Metazoa; phylum Arthropoda; class Arachnida; order Araneae; family Araneidae; genus Caerostris; species Caerostris darwini. The sequence goes on from BPLQ01015570.1 coordinate 250,560, forward strand.
TAAATTCTACTTTCTTAACATAAAGTTTGTCTATTTTCTTAAATTTCCTTTATTCATACTTATTTTTATTCTTCATGGAAGGATCAACCACGACTTAGTCCATTAGAATGTCGACAGGTGTCGAGTTGTAACACATAGGAGGATTGATTACATGTATAATACAGTTTCCTCTTAACTAGATTCAATAAAAAAATTGCCCAAGATCACCATACGCAATTCAGCGATGATTTGAATTCTTTTTCATTGGTATAACAGCCCCAAGGCCGTCTGCCAACTGGCAGATTTCGAGATAGATGTTTTCTTTCAACGGGTTAGTGTTGTCAAACCTACGCACAATGATGTACAGCACCAGAGAGCTAGTTACTCGGCTATCAGGTCATCGTATACTATGATAAGTATTGCCAATATGACTTACTACCACTAACTAAGTATTTATAATATGTTGTTTTTAATGCTAAGTAACTTTGTACTGAAATCATTCATCACTAGAAAAGCAGATATCTAGCAAATTATCCCACTGTATGCTATGTAGAACTTTCCATCTTGCAGCTACATTCTACCACTTCAATTTGGAACCGAAATTTGTAGGGAAGTTGCAAACTCCTATCGTTCTCTAACCTAACGAATGAACATGCTGGCCTAGGGATTTACTAAACCTATTCCTGAAATAAACCCTGAAGATTTCAATTCAGCATCACTTATTGAACATAGAACTAGATTTCTCTAATTCGAATGAATGGTATGTTTCCAAAGCGAATTTATTACGTTGAGCCTGCTACCCTGCGCCTACATTGCAGTCAAGCTGACTGATTTGATCTGTAGTTAAAATATAACATGCTTATTTTTATATATAACTGAGTAACTAAATTACTTAGACGACTAGATTACTTACTAAGGTACTTATTAAGCATACTTTTAACACTCGGGTCGCAATAAATGTTAACATAAGATCATCTGAACACACGTGCTCATCAACCTGTCTCATTTCACAACTTATTCCTAAAAAGTTTTCAAAATGATTTACTCATAAGCAATCAAGGTGCAGTGATATTAAATCCAAAGTACTTGAAAAAACAAATATTGCCATTTCATCGCTCGAATTACTGGCACAAGGAGCGGAATGTCCACCACCTCAAACGATCGAATCCAAATGATAGAGCATTACTGTCTTGGAACCACCTTCCAGGGAAGTAGCAATTCCCGGGGCGCAGCGTTCCGCGAAGATCTCACCATTGATTATTTCAACGGAGATAATTATGATTAAAGGTAACGTCGTCCCCTTGCTGTCTCGGAGGTCCTACTGTCGGAATTAAAACGAACGTTTTCCCGGGAAGAAAGGGGTGGTTTAAAATTGAAAGGAGAGCGATCCACCATGGTATTGGATTAGTAAGGATGCCCTAGGTGAGGGTGATTTGTTCTTTTGTTGATAATTGGGTTATTGTTTCGTGCTTTCCTATGAGATTCGGCTATTAAGTGGATGAATTGTTTGCGAGTAAAAGACCACGGCAATTCCAGGGTCTGTTTAGTTTAAAATGCAGTCTGTTTAACGGTAAATAAGAGGAAAATTCGCTGATTGGTTGTGGAAATTAAACGTGTCATTATTCTCTATTTCAAGCGTTGTTTCGTACAGTAGTTTTTTAAAAGAGTTATTTATGTAAAATAATTATTTATTCTTCTGAGAATTATATCAGTGTCTGAAAGGAATGTGATTAATACTTTTGTTGATAATGTGTGAGATATTTATGGATTATTTACGAGTGAAAGCTTAGAGATTTTTATGGTTGTTTACTTTAATTGCTTAAACATCACAAAAATTATTGGTCGTTGAATTCAAATGTAATTTTTTTTTTCAATTTCTATAATAGGGGAGGGTGGAGATATTTGATCATATGGAGTATTTGAGCCACTCCGATTTGTGCCGCCAACGTGTGCAGAAAATGACATAGAGTGACAAACCAAACCAAACCAATCTGCACACTTTGGGCTAATTAGACGAGGAACTACAGTTTAATGTGGATTCCGAACCACTAACAATCATCCATGCCTCCACCAGGATTTGAAACTGAAGACTGTGGTACCAATGGCCTGCGAGCTAGCCAATTGGCCATCATGCCGCCAACATGTGCGAAAAATGGCATAGAGTGCAAACCAAACATCTATAGTAGTTTGACTTTTCCTTATAAAAGTGGCAACATCTTAACATGTTTAGAATTCTGCACGTGTAAAAAAGAAATATAATATTTTGGTGTTATTTTTATAATGTCTTGATTAATAGTTGATTTTCTAGCATATGTAGTAAATATTCAGGTGAGTGATTTTTATATTTTTTTGTAATCAAATATTTTTCTGAGCTGCAGCAGTACAGCTAGATTTTATAATTATAAGTTCATTTTCATTTTGAAACCATATTGTACGAAAAGTTGAATTTAATTAGTAAAAGACTGATAAATAAAAATGGAGGTAGGGAGATACTTGTGACACAGAATTTGGGGATGCATGAGACTTGTTTCAATTATCAGTACAAAGAAATATATATTAATTTCTTTAGCATTAGTTTTTACGAAGATCGCTATGTTTAAAGAGTTTTTGAATGTTGAACCTTCATATGCACAGAAAAAGGAAGTATTTTATAGTAGGTTTTCAAAAATAAATCTATTCACCATTTCAATGGATGTTTCTGGTTCACAATTTTTGTTTTAAGTAATGTAGATTTTTTTGTATATGATGAAAGTATTCCAACTATAAAACTGATGATTATTTGTTCACCTACATTTATTTGTGAAGTATGATGTTTTTAAGTTGCATGATGCTAGCAGCAGGAAACCCTACTATTGATGATTGCCTCTGGCAAAATATAGTATACTGGAAAGAATACTGTGAAAATATTTGTTGGCCAAGCGCTTAATATTTCTTAAACATTAAATTGAATATGGCATTTGCTCAAAGAATTTAAAATTCCAAATTTAAATTGCCAGCAATAGAAGACATTGATATCATCGACGAAAATCAAGTTCAAATGATTTGTAAACCATTGATAATCACTACAAAAAATGATCGTGTAACTAGTTTTTTTTCACAACTGATTTTGAAGAACTTCTAGTATCTTGAGCAATAAGAAAAATATTATTATTGTATGTGTGTTTTTGTGTTGGCTCAAGCATCTCTTCACCATGATTTATGTATTCCTGTTATGGCAATACTTGAGCCATAAATAGTCTACATTTATTAAACAAAAGAAATGGCTTGCGCTAAAAAATATTTTCAGATAAATTTAGAGATTATATCAAATCTTCAATTACAATATATTATTTTGCTGTGAGAAAGCATAAAAAGTGGCGCATCTATCCTTATCTTTCCCTATATATATTTTCCAATTGATTTTTTAAGTATATTTTCCATGTATTTTTTTTTTAAATTAGTCATTAGATATTAGAGAAATTGTTATGATTAAAATGGAAACATAAGTGGTTGGATTAAGTTAAGTGTGATTCGTTTCTTTGCTGACAGTTCAATTATTTTACTATATTCTTTAAGAATCTCAAGACGAACAAATTTTTGCGAGATTAAATTTAAAGTGTATTTTTAAATTGATTCAGTGTAAGATAGATTATGTTTGTAGACTTTGTGAAAGGTCGTCGATTGTGTATGTGAATTTAATTTAAATTTATTTTTTTTTAAATTGCTGTCTTCAAATGTCTCTCGTAACCTAATTAATTTAATTTTTACTTCATTATGGCTTTCAAAAATTTTATGTTTGTGGTGAAATATATGAAAACTATTTAGATAATGTTTATTCTATCATATACAATCGTTCATAAAAGTTAAAAAACGCCATTAGGAGTATTTATTCCTTTATTATAAAAACTGTAAGGCTGTATATTTTAATACTGAAATACAAATTTTGTTCACATATATTTATGTAAAAAAAAGAAATACTTGAAAATGGTGAACGAATAATAATTCATTTGATGAAATTCTTATAACACAAAAGTGTACTAATACTTCTAGAAAAAGAAACATTTATCATAACTTATCAAAATTAAAAATAATTTAATATCTTTTAACTTGGCATTGTGAATCAATGATGGCTAGTAGTCTCCTAAGCATTTAAGCAATAATATATTATGTATCTGCCGTTATTTCATCAACACTTGTAACAATCCTTTTTTTTAAGAATCTTCATCGTAGACACTTTATTTTTTAACGTTTCTGTCAAGCTCATCCAAAAAGGATTTGAGAGGGTTGAAATCTGACGCCTGAGCTTTGACTTGTTTGATTTATCGTTATATGGTCGTTTCTTGCACACTTTAAGCTAATTAGATCAGGACCTACAGTTTAACGTGGATTCCGAACCCCTAACCTTCCTCCCCCGCCAGAATTCAAATCTGAAGCCTATGGTACTAAAGGTCAGGGCGCTAATCATTTGGCCAATAAGCCGCCTGTTGCATTGAAGATCTTGCATTCCACACAAAACGCTACGAATAGTCCCTAAAATTTAGTTTTAAGAATATAAATTCTAGCTTATACAAAGTTTTTTCATTTCCTAAAAGTAGATTTGATATTCCGAATATAAATTTTTTAATAGATTTAATATTTTGTAGGGAATACAAGATACTCGATGCAACAGAAAAATGCGTGAATCTTAAATATGTTTTGCCATATTTCTTTCACAATGCTTGCCTTCACAATGTTTGCTATGTGTTTTGGATCACTATCATACTGAAATGTCCCCTAAGTTGCAAAATGTTCCACAGATGCTCTCACATTATCTTGAAATATCTTCAGATATTTGAAACTATCCATCGTACCTTCCATGGAAGCTAATTTTCCAGCCAACATTGACCCCTAAATCATTAGTTCTCCACCATTCTTCATTGACTGAACTGCACTTATGAGTTTCAATTCCTAGTATCTGCATGGTGTCTAATTTTACCACATCCATCACTTTCGTAAACATATTTATTATCATCAGTAAAACGGTCATTTCCCCCAAAATCCTATTCTTTATGGATGTTTATTAACAAAATTTAGTTTTTTTCCTTTGGTTTGCTCTAGTGGTTTTGTGAATTTAACCATGAGAACATTCAGACAGGAGGATTACTATACTTTTAGAAAATATTGTTTAACGTTATGTATTATTGCAGTAAATTTGATTACTTAAATATTATTTACAAATCTTTAAATTTCGTTATTTTAATAGGTGTAGGTTGATTTTTGTGCCTCACTGTATAAAAGCATGAAACGTTTAAAATAATAAAACATTAATTATTAATTAAAGAAAAATCTGATGGTTCTTCTTGAATAAAGTTCTTGACGTAAAAAAAAAGGAAAAGGTTTTTATTTATGTAGATCCGATTCGATTTTCAATTATTTTCTATATTTATTTTAAAGAAGAAATAATGTTTAAAATCCCACTTCACATTTATATGTCAATACCAAAGCCGAGTTTTGTGAAAAAATAAGGAAAATTCAAACATTTATTTTCAATTCTAAATTTTTGAGTTAATTTAAGAAAATTATTTTGAGTACGTGGTTCTCTATCACGTTGAGAGAATCATTTGAAAAAATATTGATCTTCAAACGTGGTATGCGGCCTGGTGGCAAGTGGCTTGCGCTCTGGCCTTTGGTATCCCAGGCTTCAGGTTCGAATCCTGGCGGTGGCATGGGTGTTAGTAAGTGGTTCGGAATCCACGTTAAACTGTAGGTCCCGGTCTGTTTAGCCCAAAGTGTGCACAAGATGACCGTGGAGCGACAAACCAATCTAACGTGGTATAATTTCGCCGCATATGATTTAAAAATTTTATAAAATAATCAATTCGAATTAAGGCTAAGTAAAATAAAAAGTATTTATACGATAATTAACAAAAACAATCGAAATACTCGACAGATAATAATCAACAGTCTTGTAAAAAATCGCAACTATAATAATCGATTTAACACTATGACTATTTATAAATGAAGCTAACTCCCTTTTTACTAAGACAAATATCTCTAGTATATCAAACTAAAATAACCCATATCTCTAGCTAATTGTAGCTAGCTCTAGCTAATCTAAGCTATATATATAGCTAAAATATATCTACTCCAAAAATATATTTAAACATTTAGTTCTAGAGAACGAGAAATTGTCACTAATATGTACTTATCACCTATTTGTCTAATCACATATTTTATAATATATTGTAGAACAGAATAGTACTAAACAGTATATACTAAATAGTATACTTGATACATCGTATTAGAATACAAACCAAATCTTGTTGTCTGAAAACAAAATAATTTTTCTTAACAAAATTAATTTTTCAAATTATCTATTGTAATAAATTATTTATCTAGTAAAAATAATTTATGCACTGAAATTAATTTTATACATTGGAATAAATCTTATATATGTTAATAAATCACTAATGAAATTTAAAAAAAAATAGAAAAATAAACTCTCGTTAAGTGTAAAATTAAAATAAAACATCACGAACATATTCAAAACATTTAAGATTTTTTACTTAACCTAGTCATGACGAAATTACATGGACTTTATTTACCATATAAATGTAAATTAATGTAACGTCTTGTATTTTATTTTATGTTTCAAATTTCAACAGTTTATTTTTTTACTTGTAGGGTTGACATTGTTTCTTGAATTTGCTATTTCGTTCCAAATATTCTCAGCCAAAATTAAGGGAAAAAAATTAGTTAATTTTTAATTTATACAAATTATATTTTATTAGCATTAGAATTTCATGGTACCAACTTCATAAACTGACTGATGTCATTGGTAAAAAATAAAGGATATAACTTCGTATCGTAAAAAATAAAGGATGGGATGTCCATTGTAAAAAAAATAAAAAAAAATAAAGGATGGGACATCGTATTGTAAAAAAAAATGAAGGAGAGGAAGTCGTATTGTAAAAAAAAAATAAGGAGAGGAAGTCGTATTGTAAAAAAAAAATAAGGAGAGGAAGTCGTATTGTAAAAAAAATAAGGAGAGGAAGTCGTATTGTAAAAAAAATAAGGAGAGGAAGTCGTATTGTAAAAAAATAAGGAGAGGAAGTCGTATTGTAAAAAAAAATAAGGAGGGAAGTCGTATTGTAAAAAAAAAATAAGGAGGGAAGTCGTATTGTAAAAAAAAATAAGGAGGGAAGTCGTATTGTAAAAAAAAAAATAAGGAGGGAAGTCGTATTGTAAAAAAAATAAGGAGGGAAGTCGTATTGTAAAAAAAATAAGGAGGAAGTCGTATTGTAAAAAAAAAATAAGGAGGGAAGTCGTATTGTAAAAAAATAAATGAGAGGAAGTCGTATTGTAAAAAAATAAATGAGAGGAAGTCGTATTGTAAAAAAATAAAGGAGAGGAAGTCGTATTGTAAAAAAATAAATGAGAGGAAGTCGTATTGTAAAAAAGGAGAAAAAAAAAAAATAAAGGAGAGGAAGTCGTATTGTAAAAAAAAATAAAGGAGAGGAAGTCGTATTGTAAAAAAAAATAAAGGAGAGAAAGTCGTATTGTAAAAAAAAAAAAATAAAAAAAGGAGAGGAAGTCGTATTGTAAAAAAAAATAAAGGAGAGGAAGTCGTACTGTAAAAAAAAAAATAAAGTCACATTGAAAAAAAAAAATAAAGGAGATGACGTCGTATTGTAAAAAAATAAAGGAAATTTACAATATTAGTTTCAACTTAGTTTTTAAAATGAACGTCGTTAAAAAAATAAATGCAAACAGACTAAAGGTAAAAGAAAATATTAGGACTAATCCTTATTTAAGGGTTTTTTTTTAATTCTCAAACATTTAACTCTGCATAAATAATAAATTTTTTTTCTTGATACATTTTTACTTTCGGTAAAATTTATTATTTTCCGCAACCTGGGAACGCCGGTGCTACAAATCAACGAGTACAACTTATCTCTTCTGAGACATTCTACTTTCTTAATCATCTCTTTTAGAGAAACATATTAAATGTATTACTGGAAGTTAGTCGTCATTTTCCGGGTCATAAAAATTATTCACTGTAACGACTCAATCATTATGATTAAAACTTCCTCCGATTCTGCCGTTAGTTTTAATTACCACCCTCCTCTAATCACATAAATGAATACAATTGAATCCAATAATGATCGTCTCGATCAATAAAAGCTGAAAATTAACTTTTTCCATTATCTTGGAAATAAACACTGTTTCTCCAAAGTCCAGAAATTATATTTCCCGATTTGCTGCTGTCTGAAATGAAGAACATTAAAAATAATTGGTCTTTCAATTTTTATTCTGAAAAAAATATACTAAATGAAGGCTTTCAATTTAATTAACGCAATTAGTTGCACCTGTTACGGTTCCTTTCTATTTTTCACGAAAGAAAACAGTTATAATGTTTTGGGTGACATGCATAAGCAGTCTGGCATAAATGTTGTAGTCTCCATTAACGTTAAAATAAGCTCAGTCGTTAAGCATTGTTGTTTATGGAACAAATCAGATTACAGCCATGTTAGTGGAGTTGTTTAAGATTGTTGACATAAGATTTTCGCTGTCATGAAGTCCTTTTTTGTAGTGTTTAATGACAAACGCAAACAAATCATTACTATTTGTGATCTATTCCGCACGTTAGCGATAAATGAATTATCCTAATCTGGTTAGTGTTGCATGTTTTGTGGTAAGAATGTCAGACAAGGCTTAAACAGAAAAAAAAAGGTAAGCTTCACTTTTAGATCTAATTATATATCTCGGGTATTCAAGCAAAAAAATAAGGAAGCCTTGGTTGTCATTAGGAAATTCTTAAACAAGTGTTTGTTAGATTTATTGTAATGCAGGGAGAAAAATAAAGATAAAATGCTTCGATATTAGTAGAATGTCTCATATCACAACCGTATTTAAATGAATAGAAATACATGTTACTGATAATATAGTTTAAAATTTACACATTTCTAAATCATTTATTTCATGTCACATTAATTTGCAAAATACATGTTTGTAATTAATGTTCAGCAATTTATTGGCAAATGCATTTTTAATTCAATATAAAGAAGGCTAGATTCGTGTCTCAATAGTGACTAATCCAAATAACTTGCAAAAAAAACAAAGGTCTAATGTGTTTGCAGTCGATTCTTTCATGTGGTGGGGTCTGTATGTGTAGGTGTCACCTACTAGAAAAACTGTCTAAAATCAGCTACCACCTATTGTTAGTCAGAATTTTGCCTATGGTAAGAAATTATCCCTAAAATTATCACTACAGCAAACCATCTATAAATTTGTGAAGTATTATGAGTAACATGAGATTACGTTATGAAAAAGTTACCAAAAAGTATAAAAAAGGATTTTGCGTAGAACATAAAAAGGGAGAATATGCTCTGTCATCTAACAGCTAATTTATCTGTTTATTGGAGATCTGTAAACTCTCAGTGATAGTAAGCGATAGAGAAATGCAGAAGAAATTCTGGTACAGTACTTGGCGAGGTTTGGTACCTCGAATAAACTTTGGGACTGTGGCTAATTAAAATGGTTTCAATTTTATTTAATACGAGAAGATACTTAGCGTTTTTGAGTTTCTCTCTATATATTTATAATATAAAAAACTCTGTGCGGATCTCTGTCCTATTTAGATTTTTCATGTTTTAAAACCTAATGTTATTACATTAGATTAACGATATTAATCTTGTGCCTTGCGATTTTAATCAGTGTCTTCGCTCGTGCCTAGTGAAACAAAGCAAAATACTTTTGTACAATAACAGTTACTGAAAATGTATAAATTGAACTTCATTTAATCAACGTTTTTTCATTTTTATTTATTTTTAACTTTTTAAAAATAAATAAAAATGAAAAAAATATTCCTTTTTAATTTAATTTGGATGCATTCCTTTAGATTTGTATATAATTTTGAGCTTATTTGTTTTTCGACAGAAATTTTGCATAAATCTGTTATTATTTTTTTGTTAGCTTGCCTACTTAGATATCATATAGCAATTTGCTAATTTTTCAATCAGAGGAGCAATCAATCTTTTAATTCGATATTTGTGGCTGGTATATCACAAAAGTATATTTGCGTTTTGTTGAATTTATGAATTATTAAAATTATTTAATTATTTTAACTCTTTGACAATGTATACATAATTCATTAGCCACTGTATACAGCTTTTGTGTTTAAAATTTTGTTTCATTGGTAGTGAGTTATATTTGATTGCATATTGCTTTGCAAACATGATGGTTTTAACTTTATATCCTCCTTAAAAAATAAAACACATTTGTTTGATACATATCTAGTAAGGTATTACATTTCGATCATTTTAAATAAAAGAAAATATATTCAATTTCAAAATTAAAATTAAATTTGAATGTTTAAATTTTATAATTTCTAATAAAAATATTCCCTTCACATCACACAATTATTTGAATATTACTTCATCAAGCTCGGAAATAAAATATTTTTAATTAAATTCTTCATAAGATTTGACTTCTATTTCAATTTTGTAACACTTTTATTCAATTAAGAATTATTTTTAATCAATTCAGAGCATTTAAATTTAAAACATACATATAAAACATTTAATTAATTTTTATTAAACATCTGATTAAAAAATGAATTTATCAAACAATCTTCCACCACTATTATAAAATAATGTTATAAAAATAAATTATTACAAAACATTGATGTTTCTTTTAAACTATTTTTAAGGTATTAAACAATATAATTAATACTTTGTTATAAATATATGGTGCGTTATAGCACGTTAAATAAATTTTACAGTTTTTATTTAATTAAAAAAATTAACTGGAGTTATGTGATTTTTCGTTACACACCAGATAAATATAAATTCATAGAAAACAAGTAATATAAAAAAAAAAATTAAGTCAATTCCTACTTTTTTTCTCTATATTGCAGAAAGTCCTTTATAAATAATTTTCATTCATTTTTTTTTAAGTTTATCTAGCGCCATCTATTGGGAGATATATGCAACTTAAATCTAAAAAAAAAATGAAATTAATTAATTAATTAAATTTAATTAATGAATTAAGATTTGAAAAACTGTATTAACATCCAGTGTCATCCACTACAAGTTAAAAAAATGTATTTGAACTTGAGTGGACGAATAAAAAGTATTTTATGAATGATTGAAAATTTGAACAAGATATATATAGGGAGAGTGTGAGCTAATAGAAGGAATTGAAAAATGAAGTTCTAAATGTTATCATTTAGAAAGAAAGTACCTACAGACAAATCTTTTGTTTTAAACAGAGAGAAGTTTTTGATGGCTATTATTGGTACCTATACATAAGAGAACATTTTTTTTTAAATAAGGGAATATAATATAAATCCTTGATCAATCTTTGACCAATCTTGATCATATCCTTGATCAATGGTCTTAATGGTCTTAAATATATAAACATAAAACGGATATATATCTTTTAAGCCTTATACTGATGGAAATGTTTTCCAAAATTGTTTTCTCCGTTTTTATATATATACGTTGATTTAATAAACTTCGAAAGAATGTATAAAATGTTGTTTCAAAGATACGAATTATACCTTAAAATTATCGAATCAACTCTATTTGCAACGAATTGTGAATCGAGTTGATCTTAAAATAATCAAATGTCTGGCTTCAGATCTAGATCTTCGAAGTAACCCGGAATGGATATGAATGAATGGCAACGTATTATTTTACCCGGAGATCTGAAATTGAAATTTTTTTTTGCTAAAACAGTACCCTGTATTTTTTGTTCATTTTAAAAATTTAACATTCTTCTGATACATACTATATGCATTTTCTTCTCAATAATAAAGCTTGAAGTTGCATATAAATAATAAAATAATCCAATTTAAAAGTTCTTTTGTGGAGTTTTAAATAATATAGGTGTCTTACTAAATAATACTATTATGGAACAAAATCTGAGGCAGCTGGCGAATGTTGTAGTGGAATCTTATGAAGGGATTACTACTGTACATTTCGAATATAAATAAAAGATTCGTAATCTCCAATTTATGGGTAAACGTGAGGATAGAATTTTAAATAGGAAAGTGGTTAACGACGGGTTTATTGCATTTTCGGTGGAAGAAAGGAACAATAAAAAGTAAAGAAATTCAATGAAAAAGTTAATAAAAAATATATGATTCTGGAAAAATTGAGTTTTCAAAAGAGGTTTAAATTAAATTTCCTAACCACTGCGATACTAATATTGTCACACATTTCATAAAAGTTTCATATATCAAGTCAATATTGAAATTTCTTTTTCAGAATCTTTTTTTTTTTGGGTAAAAAATTGAAGAAAATGATTTTTAATCAATGTTTTAAAAAAATGACTTATTTTCAAGCATTATCAGTACTTTCATTTGCTATATTATGTATGCAATAACAGTTGCTTTCAAATTATACTATATGCAACAGCTGTGTTGGTGTATTATAGACAATACCTTGTTGTCAGTTATATTAAAATAAGTTCATTTTGTATTAATTTCAGGCAGTAGTTATTTAAATTTAAAATTAAGTTAATCTTTTCATTTGTAATAATAAATATGTCCACCAAAGCAGGACTGGTATGCCACCAAGTACCATGATTGCCATTGCAGAGCATTTGACCAAAATTTGCTCAGACTGCTTTATCCAGGTTGAGGACACACACATAGGCATAAGTCTTCCCATTTTATGTGACAATTGCCATCACTTCTCCCTTTCATATAATTGATTGTATTGGTGTCTCTGTGGGGCAGTTGTTGAATGAGGCAGAGATTGATTTTGATTTATTAATGCGACATGGTCTCTTGGACTTGGTTTAGGAGCCCAAACCAGGGGGATAAGCAACAACAACAAATATATTCTCACTCTTGGTATAATAGTAATGCTTCCAGTTAACATAGAGGAAAGCTCAGGTTTGAATCCGCATGCGGTATAGTGATTGTTTTCAGAAAGTAGAAGTTCAATGGTGATTGTGACACTACGCATCTTACATCGACAAGCGCATTGCTTAATTTAAGTTTTTCGGAGTTTCGTCTAGAGTCTAGACGAAACTTAAATAATGGACTGTTAACCTTGTGCTTCCAACATTGGTATTCATGGCCATCACTTGTGGCACCATAATGATAAATATTTATAATAGACATCAATTGCATTTACGGGGGAAAAGCAACATAAAATTGCTTTACATCAAACAGATATTAAACCGGCAGCGAATATTTGTGACTTAATCAGAACTCGTCAACTTTAGATAAGAGGGATTTGGTTTGTCATTCTGCAGTCATTTTGTGCACACTTTAGGCTAATTAGACCGGGACCTACAGTTTAACGTGGATTCCCGACCACCACTACTACTACTATTACATCACACCACATCACTGTGCCTAGAACTGACTTGCCCCTTTACAGTTTGGAAATGATATGGGTGAGAAGTCCTGATTTGGCTCTGTAACGCCTTCGGTCATATTAGAACAGGACCTACGGCTTAGAGTGGATTCCGAACTACTAACAAACATCCATGCTACTACCGGAATTCGTATCTAAAGCCTTGTTACTAAGGGCCAGAACGCTAGCCTATTGGCCATCAGACTTTCTTTAGATAAGGGGTATAATATATATATATAAAAATCAGTTTCAAACTTCTGCATGAAGGTATTATAATTAGTGTAATATTCCAGTAATTATAAATTCAAAACGTTTATTAGTTTATAAACTAACTATTCTTAGCTCTCTCCTCCCAAAAGTATTACTGAATCAGTCTGGCTGATTTGCCAGAAGGGAAACTCTTTACTCAAAGGAATTCATTATGAAATATTAAAGGGATTTCTCGAAAAGATTAATTTAAATTTCATATTTTGTGGTACGAACGTACAACCTAATAGCATGCGTGTCATAAGGGAAGGTCAAGTGTTCCAGAAAAGGGAGAAGGGGATGTTCCAAATTTGACGTCAGTAACAGCCTGTCATGAATATTTAATACTTTGCATTGATTTTCGGTGAATAAAACTGTTTGGGATGGGAGTTACAACGGACGGAATTTAGCTCCTAAGTAGAAACTTTTGTTTTAGCTTTAATTAATCTTAATGTATGAATAATGCAAACTATTTCCATGAAATTATGATTCCTATACAATAGAAGTAACCAACTTGTTCGCTCTTGTTCTGCCTGCATGATTGATTAATCACGACGTATAAATTCGTTGCGCAGTACTGTACGTATTTTAAATAATTGTTCACAAAGAAGAGGTTTAGATGTGGTTTAATTTAAATGATGTATTTTTGTATTAGGCAAACAATATATATGCATTTTAAGATATGTGAAGTTAATTTGTGAGGTTAAAGCGACGGTATAGTGAGATGTCGATGTTTTCATTAGTGCTGCTTAGGATTCATAATGGGACCTGAAGCCCAGTGACTAACGCTCTGGCGTACGATGCCACAGGTTTCGGGCTCGAGACATGGCAATGCAGGGATGTTTGTTGAAGTTCAGAATTCACTTTAAACAGTAGGTCCCATTCTAATATGAATGGAGGGCGTTAGGGGTAGGGCTGACAACCCCACCCCGTAAAAAGAAAACATATCCTGCCTCGAAATCTGCCAACTGGTAGACGGCATTGGCCCACCAAGGATCTGTGGTGAGAATGAAGAAGGATTCATATTGAAATGTATATAGATCTAGAGATGTATAGTGTCCAATCTAATATGACTGGGGCTGAATAGCCGAGTGTCTAGCGCTCTGGCACTCAGTGCCTTCAAATTCGAGTCCTGGCGGTGCCATGGATGTTTGTAGTGGTTCATAATCCATTTTAAGCCATAGGTCCCGGTCTCATAGGTCTGTAGAGCGTCAAGGAACCCAATCAGACTTCTCACCCATATCATTCCCAAATTGTAAGGGGAAACTCAGTTCTAGGTACAGTGATATGGTGTTGTCTAGTAGTTAGTAGTAGTCTAATATGACTGAAGCTAGTTGGGGGTAGGGTTGACAAAACTACCCCGTAAAAAGAAAACATCTCCTGTCCCGAAATCTGCCAGCAGGCAGATGGCCTTGGCCGACTAAGGGGCTGTGGTACCAATGAAGGATTCATATTGATATTAGTATATCAGCAAAGCTAATCTCAGAGAACTTCTTTTCTTCGTTCGTTAGACGTATTCGGATGCATTCTCCGAGATGTTTAAGTAAGGATGCACATGGATCAAATGCAAAACTCTGTTTTAGAATTTTATATAAATTTGAAATTTTGTGATTTGCTGAGAGACTTCAATACTGTTTTTGGTTTATTACTATTTTAAACGAAAACAATAAATTAAGGAAATTATTAGAAAGAGCTTATAATTGAAACATTTTTAAAATATATATTTATCCATATATAATTAATTATAAATCATCACCCGAACTTTTTGTAAAGATGTATATTTTCACTCGATGAAACTCATGATCCGAGACTTTTTCTGGAACACTCTATCTGATAATCTACGTGAAGGCAACTCATCTAAAACCTGGTTTAACTTTATTATAAATATCCCTGATCAGCTCAGGTGTAAAGCAGTTGCCCATTTCAGACTCCTGATGATTGTTTGGTCAATTTCTTTTTTGAATGTGAATATTTGAAAGCTCAAAATGCATGCTCTGCAATCTGGGGGAGGATATGGATTCATCCCACCTTCCTGTCTGCCCTGGATAAATAGTACATTAACTAAGCATATGGATAAATAGTACATTAACTAAGAATATGGATAAATAGTACATTAACTAAGCATATGAATAAATAGTACATTAACTAAGCATATGAATAAATTGTACATTAACTAAGCAAATGGATAAATTGTACATTAACTAAGCAAATGGATAAATTGTACATTAACTAAGCAAATGGATAAATTGTACATTAACTAAGCAAATGGATAAATTGTACATTAACTAAGCAAATGGATAAATTGTACATTAACTAAGCAAATGGATAAATAGTACATTAACTATAAGCATATGGATAAATGCATTAACTAAGCAAGTTAATAAATAGTGCATTAACTAAACGTGAATAAATAGTGCATTAACTAAACGTGAAAAAATAGTGCATTAACTAAACGTGAATAAATAGTGCATTAACTAAACATGTGAATAAATAGTGCATTAACTAAACATGTGAATAAATAGTGCATTAACTAAACATGTGAATAAATAGTGCATTAACTAAGCATGTGAATAAATAGTGCATAAACTAAGAGCGTGAATAGATAGTACATTAATTTTTTTTAAACTCGCAATTTTATATAGATATATAAAAGATTTAAACTTTTATAGTTTTACAAGATGCATGATTACATTTAATAAAACTTCACTTATGTAGCAAATTAATTTTTCTTTTACCTCAATAAAAAAGATTTGAGTTCAAATCTCTGCTTATTTTATATCAAGTGTACGAAACAACCATTTCCTATTATTTAATCGCATGGAATTATGAAAATGTTTTTAAAAATTCTATATTTTATAAAAGGCTTATGCTACTTTTTATCTGTAGATAAACTCTAAACTCTTTAATGAATTTTTTCCAACAAAAGCTTGAAAACCACTTAGAACTTAGAAACTTTTCTCTTAAGTAATTTGCAAACAGTGCTCAAAGATATTCCAAAATGAATAAAATTCTTCTGTTCGAAAATTAATTTCTGTGTGTTATTTTTTCAAGAATCTCATTTAACATCCTAAATTCTTGCAGAAGGCTTACCATAACATAAAACTTCTGTACTTATCGATTCTCCCAAATTCAGTTTGGGGAAAACCTTTAGCGCTGTGGTGTCAGAAAGACTGAAAACAAATTGTTCTTTTACTTACACTAAATTAAATCCTGTTCGCATATCGCCGGCATGCAGGGAAAAGGGAATGCACGAAGAGGGAAAAGAGGGAAAAAAAAGAGGGAATGTTGCAAATGCACCGTTGCCCAAGCTTATTGCACGTTCAGTCTGATTTATATACACTAAAGAGCATTTAGTTGTAATAATGGCGTGCATATCTGGTTATTTAATAGGCAAAACATGGGGAAAATAAGGTAAGGAGTCTGCCTAAATTAACAGTGCAAAAATTATGTTGAGAAAGTTTTTGTTTTGCCACTTTGGATATATGAGCATGGTTTCTAAATGATTGTCCTATTGTTTTTTTTTCTTCCATTAATTGGCTTTTGGTAGGGAATATAAACAATAGGGCTAAACGTGAAAGAGAAAGATAAAAGTACTTATCAAAAGTACTTAATTTTTCAAAGAATAATTGATGGGTCCTCAAGTAATCCACGAGATCAGCCCTAATGTGAAGGGAAATTTTCATGGATAAAAAATGAAAATTGTATAAAATCTGAGAATCTAGATTACATCAACATTCTATCTAGATTACATTTGAGAATCTAGATTACATCTGTATTACATCTGCATTCTATTTAGATTATACTTATATTACATCGACATTCTGTTTAGATTACATTTATATTGCGTCTACATTCTATCTAGATTACATCTGAGAATCTAGATTCTGTCTATTCGTAAATATAGATCTAAAAATTTGTAATGTAAGATCTTCTATGTAACAGAAACATGCATGAATCTTAAACAGGCTTTGTCATTATTGAGCTAGTTGTAGAAATATAATTTAGATTCTCAAATTTTATACATTTTTCAATTATTTTCCATGAAAGATTTTCCAGTGTTAAACGTAAATAATTTTACAATGGGTGTTTACCTGAAAAGTGAGTAATACTATTTATTTAAAATACTAATATTTACAAATTATATTAGTTAATTTAATGACTTCAGCTTCTGCATATTTCAAATAAGGGAAGATTATATTTAAGATCTATAAAAATTTTTAATATAACTAAATTATTTTTGTGCTTTTATTTTAAGCGGAAATATATAGGTTTTTACTTTCTAGCATAGCTATTAGGGTAGTTTGAAAAATGAATGCACTTTAAATATACACTGTATTTTCAAATCGTTTTAAATAATAAAAGTAAATTATGTTGTTATTACCCGAGAGGTTGTGCAAAGTAGGAGTATTTCAATTACATTTTTCAATTGCAAAGTAGGAGTATTACAATTATATTTTTCAATTGCAAAGTTGGAGTATTTTAATTATATTTTTTCCATTGCAAAGTAATAATATTTCAATTACAAAGATGATACGAAAATGAAACTTGTTTGCCTTTTTTAAACAGTGTCTTTTTTATCATAATGGAAAGCAAATAAATAATTTTCAACATAACGTCCATAAAAACGTAACGCAGCATTCAACTAACTGACTTACTATTCATCACAAACTTAATAACCTCAAGAAGTTATTTCAAGCTAGTTTCTGTAAGCATTTAAAACGGGATAAATTAAGTTTCTAATTGCCAAGTTATGATAAACACATTTTGCTGCTAAAAAGTTCTCCAAACTTACTACATGACAAGCTGACTCGAGAAGAGAGAAAATCTACAAAAGAATCTCTACTACAAACCAGAACTTTTGTTTTAAAAAAAAAGAAAGAATCCAGCTCTAACCTCATTCTACTTTTTTCCATCCTGACTCCATGTATATAAATTAGGCATTGTTTCTTTCAAGTAAATCCGCCCTGCAAACTGCCCACAATAGGGCTTCCTTTTTGCGCCCCGCTGAAAAATGAGCGGGGCTTACTCGGAGAAAGTTATCCTCTGATCTCTAAATTAAGATTAAAAGACTGAGACGCTTGCAAGTTCCATGAAATGTAATCCCTTTTTCTTCTCCGGAAATAATCTCTCACAATTTGTTCAGACTTATCTAGAGCCCTTGCAAATTGAAATTGTATCTTTTAAACATGTATATGTGTTCCACTACTAGCCAAGCTAATTACATCAACACAGCTACACTTTTAGTTTTCGAACGGACTTGTTCAGCTGGCGCTTTGTAGTTGTTTGTGAAAATCTCCAATAGAAGAATTCAAAGCAGACTTTGGGGAAACTTT
Source organism: Caerostris darwini (assembly GCA_021605075.1). Taxonomy (NCBI): domain Eukaryota; kingdom Metazoa; phylum Arthropoda; class Arachnida; order Araneae; family Araneidae; genus Caerostris; species Caerostris darwini. Next base: position 269,449 of record BPLQ01015570.1, read on the forward strand.
TTTATAACATGGTCTATTCTAATTTTTTTAGTTTTGTCTAATATTTCCAAGAATAAAATCGGATTAAATAACAATTAACTAGCTCTCTGGCAGTTGGTACCATAGGCTTCATGCCTGAATTCTGGTGGTAGCTTAGATGTTTGTCAGTGGTTCAGAATATATTATAAACAGTACGTCCCTGGCCTTATTAGCCCATAGTGTGTACAAAATAACAAACCAAACCAAACTAGCAGAAATATTGTTTTAAATTTAAAAGATTTGCAAGTTGTCTAAATTACTTCTGAATTTAATGATTATTTTTTTAATTTACAAAAGATTTGACAAAGCCTTTTTATAAGCATAATATTGTTTAAAAGATGCTTTCAAATTTATTTAATTCCTCGTCTCCAGATTAATTAGGTTGCAATTAACGATGATTCACATTCCAAGCTGACAAGGAGGTCGTAAAACTCCAGTCACGAAGCGTACGTCGGATACGTCCATTAAAAACGTACCCACGTCACAGCAATCGATTACGATGACACCTGTCATCGAAACTCTGACATCCGATATCGAATTGGGATTGAGCTAAAAAGGGCCAAATTTTTCCCTTTTCATTTTCTTTCCCGGGGAGAGAAATAGATGGAATCCCTACCAATAAAAAAAATAAACAAGTAAAAACCCGAAAGGAGGAATAAATAAAGAAAAATCCTAGAAATTTAAAAGCGCACTTGTATTCATACAGATTTTTATCACGTTCTGGATTTACGTCAGGAGAAATCTGAAACCCAAGCGCGAGTTTCAAAAATGGATTTTTTTTTCCTGTTTCCGGGAATAACTAGTTTTACGTGAAAAACTTGTTTCTGGAAATTCCCTTACGATGCCAAATTTATTTTGTTTTATTTCTTTATCAATGTCTTCCGTCTAAAACAAAGAGTAAAAATTCTACTCACGTTTTTAATGATCGCGGTTAACCCTGTTTCGAGAGTTTAGAGGGGCCGACGAGATTTTTTTTTTTTTTTTTGGGGGGGGCTCTCCACGAAATTGTTTCATTCCCGATGAACGATCGAGGAATTTGAAGATTGTTTTTGGCACCTTCTGTAAATTGTTGCCACGACTGGGTCAATATTTGTTTTCTATATTGTTTTTATTTAACTATTTAATTACATATTTTATTGTCACAGCTCAAAATATCCACACTTTTTTAAAAATTGGAATATGACCACTCTAGTGCCAAACAAAATAAAGTATGTTTATTCTTTAAAACAGGAGTGGCCGACCCGCGGCAAGCCTTGAACATTTTTCCGGCAAGTGAAATTTTTTACTAAATATATTTGCTTTCTAATGGCCAAAGTAGGGAAAACCAATGTATTAAAAAAATACATTGGGTGCATTCATATATTCAAAAATTAACTGCCGAAATTATGAGAAGAAATTAACTTCGATTTTAAAATAATATTCTTGCGAATATATAACAGATATTGCCTGTTTTATTTATGAGTTTATGAAATGGTTTCGTTTATAACGTATCTTAGAATTCTTATATCTGTATCAAGCTATATTTGGAAAAGAAAGACAATATTTTAATATTGATAGATATTGAAAATTGTATCATTATAATGGCAAATAAAATACAAAACTACTATTTTAATAGTTCCAAAATACTAATTATAATGCAATACAAGTAGTTGTTTTGATAATGAACAAATCTCACGATTTGAGATATTTACTTCGTTTCTGTTTCGTTAATATTAACCCTCATATTTTAAAATCATTAATTGCAAGTTGGATTTATTATAAATCCATGATACTCATGCATGTTTGAAAAGAATGTATGAGATAGGTAGAATCAAAAAAATATTTTAATGATTTCGTAAATGTAGATGATTTAAATTTACGTATGTAACATTATTTTTTAATTAGGTATTTTCAACAATTTATTGATATCTACTGTATCGCTCTAATTTATCTTGACAGTACCAATTACTAATCTGTATGTGCCATTTGTTAAATAAAATCTTGCCTGTGCGAAATACTAATTTTTTATGTGCAATTTATTAAATAAATCTTGCCAGTACCAATTGCTAATCTTCATGGGCCGTTTATTAAACAAAATCTTGTCAGTACCAATTGCTAATCTGTATGTGCCATTTGTTTAATAAACTTTTGTTAGTACAGAAAATTACTGTAAGTACAACGATTCACGCCAATTAAAAGATACAGGTGACAAAATATATACATACTATACTTTATATAACAGTAATATATTTATAATGTATGATATACTTTGCATTACAGCAATTTTATCTCAATAAGTTCTCTTATTGCATTTTCTCAGTCAAAATACTAACCCATTGCCTGGAGATAACATGAAAAAGAAACTTATTTACGAATTAGATGTTCATGTTATTCATATGTTCATATCCATTCATTTACAACATCTTTTCCATCTGGTAGTTCTCTATATCCAGTCATATTTATCAGGTTCGGAAACCCGAGTTCGTGTCTGGCAGGAACAAAAAATATTTGTCATTTCCTTTGATTACGGGTTCCATTCACAAAAACTGGATTCGCTCGTGGAGTAATTACCCGCAAGAAAAGTGCCAGCCAATTCTAGCAGAGCGCGAGTCCACGTTTCCGAGCTGCTAGCCAATTATTAAGCTATTCAAGGATCTGTTCGTGCGGATCCGTTCCCCACCGTTGTTCATTACCAACACGTTCACCGGGTAAATAGTGGGGAGATTTCTGTATCGTATCTTTCATACACAGATGCTTTGTGGGCAAAATGTATTCTGAACAGGAAAGAAATTGTATAGCTGAGTAGAAACATAGTGTACGACTTCCATAGTAGGCCTTGGGAATATAATACTAATAGATACGAAGATTTCAATATGTATACCATTTAGATCAGAAAAAAAGAAATAATCATTAGATAATATGCATATATTTTGTATAAATTGTTCTTTGTAGAGAGTTTTTAGATTAGATAACTACTTTTTTTGGATTTGTTTTCTTTTCTATGCAAATATTTGGATTCTCTATTAATTTCGACCTATCTAAATTTTATTGTATAATAGTTAACATTCTTATAATTTTTTTTATAAGATTTGGCTGCTAAATTTTTCTAGGATTGATTAGTTGGGATGTCATATCAAACAAAAAAAAACTAATTTAGTACTAAATACCTAAATTAGATATTACTTTTGTAAAGGCAAATACACTGCTCAAAACAAAGAAAGATTATTGAGGTTTTGGATGTATATTGTTAAGAGGAGAGATGATTTTTATGGTTGATAGTTACTTACAGACGTAAAAGTTATGAAGATATATGCAAGAAGCATACTCCTGACCCTCATTAATTTCCTGTGAGGCATGGTCTGATAGCCTTTGGAGTAGCGCTCTGGCCTTTGGTATCACAGGCTTCAGATTCCAATCCTGGCGGTGCCATAGATATTTGTAGTAGTTCAGAATCCACCTTTAAGCAGTACCTCCCGGCCTCCTATGATTGTAGAGCGTCACAGAACCCAATGAGTAGTGGTTAGGAATCCAAGTTAAACTGTAGGTCCCGTTCTAATTAGCCCAAAGTGTGCCAAAAAGGACCGTAGAGTGACAAACCAAACCACACCAAGCCTGTGAGGAATGAATTTCACCACGTTAATAATGAGTGACTCAAGTATTTTGGCCCTCATACAACTTAAATATATAAATCCTTGATTTTTCTTCTTCAATTGATTCGACAGCCAATCATGGGCCAATGTTTTCCAGAGAATCTTCTTCCGTTCCAATCTCTACTTTGTGAGAGTAGGAGCAGGTAGTAGTATCTCTTAAAACTTAAATCTACGCAATCAGTCCATCTCAACTTGGGCCTACTCCTGGTTCTAGTTCCTAAAGGTATATAGTTGGATATTCTAAATGTCAAGGATGAGGGATCCATTCTGGATATGTGACCTGCAAACCTCATACTTCCTATCTTGATTAACTTAATGATATCTGACGCCTTAAACAACCTATGTAATTCAAAATTATGTCGCTGCCTCCCCAATCCATTCTCATTCACAGCACCAAACATATTTCTAAGAGCCTGTCACTCAAAGATGGCCAACTGTTTAGCCTGTGATTTAGTCCAGTCTCAGATTCATTCCAGTCTCTGAAGTCTCAATCTGAAGTCCAGTCTCAGATTCATTGGTGAGCACTGGCTTAATGATTGCTTTATATAATATAATTTTTGTATATCTCTTAATTAATTTTTACTTTAAGAAAGTTCTTCCATCATGAAGACAACAATTAGTTGCAAGAATACGACTTTTTATTTCAATACCTATAACATTTAGAATGTTAATATTTGATCCAAGATAAGTAAAATGATCAACCATTTCAAATTTAAAATCTTCAGTTGTTCAATCTTTGATTATTAAGAAGACGTAAAAGAATCATACTTCTTAAAGGAATTAAATAAAAAAAAAACCATAATTGATATCTATATTAATAAAAGTCATTTTAACTAAGTTGTTATTTGAAAAGATTATTCTTAACCAGTTTAGAGAAATAAGAATAAAATCTCTTGAAAATATTTTGAAATTAATAGCATTTCTCTCGAATATCTAAACCATCATCAAAACCAAATAGCCTTGGTTTATAAATCTCACTTAAAAATAAAGAACTTTTTCAAAAATAAATAAATAAAAAGCTCTGAAGAAGCATTTAAATTCGATATATTTTTAAAGTAAAAAGAAATTCTTGAATAGAACTGTTTTTAAAGTTTATTCAAAGCCCATTAAGGTGAATACTAGCAATAACTTCCTTTTCCGAGAAAATTAATCCTATTACGTCAAGCAGTCACGTGATTTCTTCATCGTATTAAATCTAAAGCTTCCAAGAGAAATATTTTTGCTGAATAATTAACAAGCGGCATTTAATTAGAATAAATTAATTCAACTTCACACTATTTGAATAATTAAGGCAATGAAAATATTCTGGTTTTAAGTATAGCTGTCGATAATTGGTCAAAAATAAAATACTTTTTTTAAAAACGATTAATTAAAACAACTCGGAAATGACATTTGTGTTCATAATTTATTTATTTATTTAAAAGGAGTAATATTAAAAATATCAGAAAAGTTTTAATTGCAAAGCAGTATGAATAATTTTATAATAAAATAGAAGCGAAAATATTTATTTCTCCTTGTTTATTTTTTAAATTTCTGTTTCATAATTATTTTTCAATAACTTAGGCAAAATAGAATATCTATCGCTAACTCTTTACTTTTTGGACTTTGCACAAATATATTCCTTATGATGTTAAATTTTGGTTGTTGCTTTTTCTCAGAACGAATTCTTTTTCTTTCAAAATTCGATTAATTAAATTTATAAGTAAAATTTTAGAGGAAAACAGAAATTTGTTTCAAATATCGAAGTGAAAAGAATTTAGAAATTTACTCTTTCAAAAAATAAAAAAAGACATTTCTTCTAGTGTTTAATGTAGTGTGTGGGTTACGGAAAACCAGATTGTATCTGAATGTGGCTGGTTTGAGATACTTGAGGCACTGGTTTGAGAACTATCAGCATTATTTACACGCGCACTAACACTGCATATATACATTTAGAGACATACAATATTTAACATATTTAAAGACATATAATTATAAATTCGTGGAAGGACTCTACTTCAAAGCCGAAAACCCAAAAGTCTGTAAGTCAACTGACTATTTCTCCTGAATGTCACAGGGCACGTTCTTGCCAGTGGATAGGAGGAAACATGGTTACAAACTATAATAATATATTTGACATTATGACTAATTATGAATGAAACTAACTTCTCACTACTAAGAAAAATATCTCTAGTATAACTTTACCAAGCTAAAATATCATAAATCTCTAGCTAATTCCAGCTATCCCTAGTTAACCTGATCTGTGCTAAGATCTGTAGGAGGAAGCAGGATTACTGTTAAGATTTAATGACATACTGATGCAGATGAAAATCTAGTATTTAATTAATTATTGTGACTATTTTGCCGTAGTATTTATGTATTATATATATTTGTCTTTATTCATTCCTTTTATGCAGGTTAGAGACTATCATGCACCACTTAGTATGACAGCAAGAAAAAGTTTAAAAAAATGCAACAGTAATTGCTTGCATTTGTGCATCATGTGATATAAAATGAGACACATGACAGTCCGACTGCAAATATCGATATTGCCGTTCATGGAATCATAATCGTTTTTGAGTAAGCTCATAGGAACTCATACATCCAGTGGGAATTTAGTTTTTGTTCTCGGACATTTTAATTTAAGCAGTTTTCGATGTTCACTTTTTTCAAACAAACTTGTGTTGTGTTAAAACCCTTGTAACTCGAGCTTACCTCTTGGGACATAGCATCAAAGTAGAGCTACCACTCAAATAATAAGTTTATCACAATCATCACCATTCAGGATGTAGAGTACCTTGGCCGTATATCGCCTTAAACTCCAAATCTGGTACTATGTGAGGCATTGAAAAACAAGACATTAAAAATATATAAAAAAGAAGGCAGTGGGCAATGGTCATGTCACACGGAAAAATAACAAGAAAAAACGTTAGAAAAGTGAAAAAAGAAACGGAAAAGCCGAAAAATAGCATGGTACAGATAAAAAATAAAAGAGCAATTAAATAGTTAACTTAAAACATTTGGCGATGACTTGAAATTTTTCAAATGGCGAATTAGCAGCTTTCAATTGTGCATAGAAGTTATCAATACCTCCAAGAGCTTATCACAATGCGGACACACCATTTTCATTTTCTGTTGCTCAATTGGTGCATAACATATATTTATGTACCAGATGTGCATGAAACAATGCAAAACGAGTTTTCTCAACAGTAAATAAATTCACGCTAAGCCTAACATTTTAACAATGTACATTTACACGGTACATTAACACTGTACATTTTAACAATGTTTGAACAGTAGCGTTTGTTTAATATGCAGAGACAAATTAAGTTAATTGTTTATAAAGGTGGGTCTATGCTACATGTGGTATAAGTATTAGACTCGAAAGGCCGTCTGATAATTTTGTTTTCAATAGTTGTATGAAATAAATGCAAATAAAGAGGGCTTATATTATAACAATGAATTTTAGTTTTAAAAGTAGAAAATTTTAATTGTTTTATCTTAAGTTCCTGAAACATTAATTTTCCAAAGAAATATTTTTACAATTAATTGCGGAATATTGTCCAGAAAAAGATATATTATATAATTAATAAGCATATTTTATTCCGTTCTAATTCTACTTTTTCAAAGAAACATTCAATTTGTTTTACTAATTTTCAACATAAGAAATTAGTAAAACAAATTGAGAATAAATAAAATCTGTAGGAGGATAAATAATAATATCAGAGAATTAAATTTTCAAGGCCTTAAAATAATTACCTTGAGAAATTTAATCAGATTTCTAGGCATTTTCAGAAAATTTTAATCAAATAAAACTTAGCTGATTGAATAATCCAGAAATAAAAAAAACAGCAGCAAAAATAACCGCAGCAATTAATTTTGTAAGAATGCATAAAACTTTTTTTATAGTTTCGTACTTTTAACACTTAATCAAATTAATATATATTTTTTTTTTTGAAAAATCAATTAAATTATCCAAATAACGCCTTCACATTCTGAGACTGATCAGAATTTCTCAGATTCAATAATGCTGACAATTGCATAGATAAATGTACAAATTTCCTATCATTTTCATTAAAAATAGGAAATAATGAACAACATTTTTCTGTTATTTGCCATAGTTTTCAATACAATAGACCCTGTTACCTTTTTGCATCATTGTTTAGCTCAAATCCAGGTTATCCAGTTGAAAATTAATCGAATTAAGCTTCATTTTTGAGTAATAACAAATAAATAGTTGTAGAAAAGGAAGTCAACATTAATCTAGAAAAAGAAAAAATATATAGAAAATTTACTGTTTCATATTTCTGGAATGAATCCGTTTTTTAATGAATAATAACAAATTAATAATTGCATTAAAGGAAGTCAAAATTAATCTAGAAAAAGAATATAGAACATTTACTGTTTCATATTTCTAGGATGAATTCATTTTTTGAAGAATAATAACAAATTAATAATTGCATTAAAGGCATTTTCAGAAAATATATATTTATATTTTAAATTTATATATATTATATTATTTTAAATATTATATATATATATATTTTTTGAAGAACAAATTAACAGTTGCAGTAAAGGAAATCAAAATTAATCTAGAAAAAGAATATAGAGCATTTACTGTTTCATATTTCTAGAATGAATTCATTTTTTTTTAAGAATAATAACAAATTAATAATTGCCTTAAAGGAAGTTAAAATTAACCTAGAAAATATGTAAAAAATATCGATAATTTATTATTATTACTTTTATTAACAGTAACACTAAATTTTGTTAGTTTTAACAAAAAAAAGACCTGTTTGACAGCTACAACAGTTTGTTAATGTTTGTTTCAACTTAATTTACTGTTTAATATTTCTACCATGAATCTAGATCTTTAATTTTTGATTTGGCTAATATTGGTAACATTAACTAGAAACATTACTATCCAGTAAATTTCTCACACATTGCTGTCTACAAAACATTAAGAGGAATAGTTAACAACAAATATTGTCTGTTTCCTGTCATACTTATCCACTTCAACACTCAACAGGCCTTATTACTTTCTCTGTACACATTGTTAGTTCTCTCGGACTAAAGAGAGAGAGACTTTCATTTCTCTCTAGTGATGTGAGTGGGTTCATCTAAATTAGAGCAGCTCTTCGCCCATCTTTACGGGAGTCATTCTGCCCTAACAGCTTTTCGCCCCGCCATCCTCAATCAACAAGCCCCGCTGCACTGTTGACCGAGCAGGGGCCATTATTTTTTTTGCTTTTCTAGTTCTATTACCGGAGAACAGGCTTCTGTGTTCCTCTTTTTTTTCCTTTTTTTCCCGGTGCCTCCTTGTACGGAAAGTGCAATCTTGGTCGGTAATGTGTCAGCTTTTTTCCTCTTAAGTGCCCGGGCGTGATTCTCATCAATCGAGTCGGTTTTCACTCAAATCGGGACCTAATAAATCGCTTTCTGATTAGACACTCTCCAATTAAAAACGATGTTCAACAGATGTTCAGAGTAATTATTTGTATTAAATTTATTTACGACATATTTCTCTAAGTAATAGAGCTTTTTAGGGTAATAAATACTGTTTTTCGGTTTTTTTTCCCCATAATGCTCCGGTCTGAAGTTGCTGATTACAAACTATACAGTAAAGCATTTTTCAAATGTATTATAATATTAATTTGAAAAATTTTATTATAAGCAACAATTTAATTTACCCTCTAAATGCAAAAATAAATAAATTCTTGGTAAATCCATCATAGGGCAAACAACATAGCTGTGCTGTCTATGAGTGAAACATGGTGATTATAATCCCCTCTGTAGTTGGCCTTTGATATTACAGGCTTCAGGTTCGAATTCTGGAGGTGGCATGGATGTTTATAAGTGGTTCAGAATCCACTTTAAACTATAGGTCCCGGTCAAATTAGCCTAAAGTGTGCATAAAAGGACAATAGAAATGATCGCAAAGGATTTAAATTTTAATTATTTTTATTTTAATTATATTAATTTCTCTTTATCTCAAATATATATTTTTATATTTAAACTCCTGAGCTATGGCTCATATTAATTAAAAATACATAAACTTTAATTTCTCTCTTGCGTTTTAATTCCTTAAAGTAAATATTTTAATAATAATAAAGTAATAGGAGGTACGGGGATTCCTTTCCCCTGGCACTCCATAATCCCACTACCTTTGCCTTTGTCCATAGAACGACAAACCAAACTCATCCGTAATATTTTATAAACTGCCCTTGTGACTCATTAATTGTGATCGTGATCGCAAGTCTCACTGGAAATTCTTAACGTTAATGGATGGATGTTAATAGAATGTCTAAAAATTAAAAGGGAAATACGTCGGAATGAGTGGTATCCGTGTTATAAAAATTATTTCGCCCTCCCATTTTCCTGTTAAAAAGTCGTTTCAATCCCATTACCCAGCGAAACTTATTTCCAATGTATACCGTACTTATCATTTTAAATAAACATAATTAGATCAAGTCAGAAATCAAATCCCTGCTTCTTTTTTTTTTTGAAGTAGCCATGATTCAGCATTTTGTGGAACTTTAATCACAAATCCATGGTTCATTCTTACTTTATAATTTCGTATACCATGCAGATAATTAAAGAATCTTTTAAAAGGTAACGATAATGGTATTAGTTGATTCATTCAGAATTCATTAGAAATATTCTAAAATAATTAAAAATAAAATTTTTCCAGAAATTTAAAATTACTTTTTAAAGTTTATTAAAAAAGATACCAAGTTAATCATTTAAAATAATTGACGAGTATCATTTTGAGTTATTCAGAAAATTAAATGGAACTTATTCTGATTTAACCATGGACATTTTAATTGACTTCATATAAAAACTCGAGGAAATTTTTATCAAGGAAGTTTCGATTGTGATCAACTTTTTCAACATTTGTCATTGTCAAACAATTGCACATCTTTTTCTTTTCAAACTAATCTTCTTTTTTTGTGGTTATTTATCATTAATTTAAAGAAACTATTTCTGGCTTTTACTCGATGAGTGAGAATCGTATGTAAACTTAAATAATTTCTTTCAATAATATCAAATAATGCATAAGAATCCATGTTTATTACTTTACGCATAAGAATCAAATGTAAACCTGGATTTTCTTTTTTAATGTCAGATAATGTTCTGTCAAAAACTAAAATTAAGTTTTTTACTAGAGATTGTATTCCATCCTTTAAAAATATATTATAATTCACTAGTTACTTATAGCAAAATAAAAAGTGTACCGTATTCCGGGAGCACAAAATAATAATGTGTGAGCATGTCAAGAAAATTACCTCACTAACTGGTACATCTCCCTGAATACCATCCACTTTTTATTATTATTTACGCATTATTATTAGCACAGAATAATAATATGTGAATTGAATTCAACATGAACATTGTGACTGAAGTCTATAAAAATTTGTTGGTGGCAATGTTTTTAATTTACGAAGCAAAACGTTTATAAAATATTGAATACATTAACTTGGTGCAAAATACACGTATTTTATGTATATATTTATATTTTGTCAGAAAAAGTATAGATTGAAATTAACAGTCTCATATGTGTGGATTGATATATCAAGATTTAAGAGGATTTTTGTATAGCCTCTTAAATCAATAATTACTAATACTGAACAAATGTAATGGCAAATGTCTTCAAATCCCGACTAACTAACTTTCCAATATTCCATCCCTTATTAGAGATCTGCAATAAACTGTGCACTTTTAATTAGAAATCTGTGATATACTTATTGTGATGCTCTCTTTTGCTGGATATATTGTATTTTAATCAAAGGCACCGATCCTTATAATTCTGATACAGCGGGCATAATCAATTATTTTCTATGAAAGGGTACAATGGAAATATTCTCCGAGCAAAAATACTAAATTTGATTCTCGATTTTGTTACGAAAATCAAAGACTTAATTTTATTTTATTTATATTTACAATGTTTATCGCAATGTTTACAATGCTTATTTATTTTACTTAAACTTATAATGCTTACTTATCACTTTTAACTAATACTGGAATTTAAATTTCTGAGAATTATGTAATTCTAGGAAAATACAACTTATAATTCTATGAGTTATTTTTAAAAATTGGTCTATAATCTGATTTCGAATAAAAGTTATTCAATGGAGATTTTAGTTAGGCATATAATAAATGCCTTCATTTCATATTCTTTACAAAACACTTAATGGTATACAATCCTCAATTTTTGTAGCTATTCCAAACCTTTTTGGTGAATTCAAATGAAAATGAGGATATCTGAAATATCCAAATGTGTAAATAAGTAAATTTATAGCTGTTTTTAAAATAACTTATACAATATAAATATACAATACTTTCTAAGATGACATCCTTATAAAGGAACCTTTTTTAGGATTAACAAGCCATTAAAAGAATTATATATATATATATATATATAATTCTTTTAATGGCTTGTTAATCCTAAAAAAGGTTCCTTTATAAGGAACACAACATAAGAATCACAACATATATATATATATATATATATATATATATATATGTTGTGATTTTGGATATAGACAACGCAAATATTAGAATTAGCCATGTTGTAACATTGCCATTGTGTACTTTAGACTCTGGCTAATCAAAATGTATTTCTTATTCTGCGTGAGTAATATATATATATATAATATTACTGAAGCAGAATGAGAAAAAAATTTTGATTAGCCAGAATAAATTTGATAAATTTTGATTACACAATGGCAATGTTACAATATGGCTAATTCTAATATTTGCGTTGTCTAAATCCAAAATCACAAAATAGATAAAAAAGGAAGAAAAATACCCGCAGAGACTGATCGAAAAATTTACCATTTACAAAGCATCGCTATAAAAGACATGGTCGGATGCAACCCAAAAGTAATAACACAAAAGATACTTACTCTGTGGGTTGGTTATTCCACCATTTTGTTTTGTTTTGCTTACTTGCTGTTATCAGAGATATTTGGGATGGTGGGTCGCTTTTGCTTTCTTTTTGCTTGCGGTTAATGGCCTGCAGTGGCCGAAAAAGTGTCCAGATATACACTCTTGTCTTTCTTTTCCCTTTTTTTTATGTTCTTTTTTTTTTTGCGCATTTTGGTCTATTGGTTCCGTGCCTCCGTTCAATTATGGACCCCGTATTTTGCGCTCTCACGTAGCTATCATTCCATCTCGAAAATCCAGAAACATTCTTTCTATTTGCTTGATGGAAGTAGTCTCAGGCTTTAAATACTGCGCATTCTTCGTTGGGGGGAGAGGTAAAAGCTGCGTTGGCGTGATTTTTTTAGAGAGGGCTTATAAAGGTCCTATACTGTTGATTTATTATTAGTATTATTTTATTAACAGAATTAATAGTATCGGAACTTAAATAGTGGCAACATTGCGTTGAAACAATATGCAATGTGATTAAATAAAGTCGTATATTTTATAATACCCTAGTCTGTTCTCGTGGTTAGCGAACTGGGGAAATTCATTTCAAAGAAAACTGAATTGAAAATTCCATCTGAAATGAAACGGAATCAAATAATCTAAAAAATAATAAAAATAATCTAAATAAATGGCTTATAAAGACCCTATAGTTGTCGATTTATTATTTTTATTTTATTAATAGAATAGGAACTTAAATAGCGGCTGCATTGCGTTGAAGCAATATGCAATGTGATAACATACTGTCATATATTTTACATAACCCTGCATTGTCTAGTAGTTAGCGCACTGGAAGAATTCATTTCGAAGTTCAGCCAGCAAACTAAATTGAAATGTCTGGTATTTAAAACTTTAAATCTGTTGATCAGAAACTCTAACCAATGGGTCAATACCCTATATACCAATTATGGGGGTGTCTTAATTTAAGAACCGTATTTTAACTCCTTCCATCCCAAAATATTAGTTCCTTTGTTGTTCTTTCTTATCCTACTTGATCGACAACAACATCTAGACCAAGTCCATGAACTCTCGTGTCTTAAACCGACGAGTCATGATAAAAGGTAAAAAAAAATGCAGCTTCTTTTTGTCTTAGACCTTGCATCAGAAAGTCAGGGACGCTGGGGTCATATATCCCTGGATATTGGGTACTGGGTGTAATATTAGTCGCCTTTTATAACATGAATGGGCTACAGTGGGGCTATTCTAACCCGGACCGACATGGAAGAGTTTCTTTGTAAAATCATCAACAAGCTTCAAGGATTCATTAGTAAAACTCACAAAAATTTATATACCTTCTTATTAAAAAAAAGTTAGTAAAAGTTAGTAACGTATACATATTTGAATGGAACATGTAAGTGCTCCAATGCTTTATTATTATTCATATGTATGGGACACGAACAAAAAGTTAGTTTCATTAGCTATTGGCTTAAGAATATTGCATTAAAATTTTCAGAAGAATACAATGGAACTTGACAAAACTTTTAATACGAATAACTAATAGTTCAATGTCAAGAATAAGCGCTAATTTTCAGGGAGTTTGATGCTACAAAATTAACAATTAGATTTTAAAAGAATGCGACATTTAAAAATTAAATTTAGAACAGTTTCGAAGAATAATCGAGCAGTAAACATTAATATTATCGGACTGTAATAAAAACCATAAAAATAAAAGGCTATTTTAAATTATTACATTATTTTCATATCTAGGATTATACACAAAATTAACGAATACATAAAAGTATTTATTTTATAGCCGTAACATAAAATAGTTTTTATTATTCAACTCATCAATCAAAATTCACGAAAAACATGCTGGTGCAAATATTTATTTATTGAATGCCATTCAGACATTACTTGCGTTTAATTATAAAGTAATTATGTCAATCATACATAAATTATTATTATAAAATCATTTGCTTAATTGCAAGCTAAACAATATTTTCAAAAACTATACATGGTAGATAATAATTATGTCAATCATATATAAATTATTATCATAAATAATTTATTTTATTTAGCAATCTAACGATTGTAAGCTAAACAATATTTTGAAAAACTATACTTGGTAGATAATAATTATGCAAATCATATATAAATTATTATAAAAATTTATTTGCTTAAATTGCAAACTAAACAATATTTAGAAAAACTATAGATGGTATATAATAATTATGTCAATCATATATAAATTATCATTAAAAAACTTCATTTGCTTAAATTGCAAGCTAAGCAATATTTTGAAAAACCAAACATGGTAGATAATAATTTGTGACACTATATTTAAAAATCTCATTAACACGTATCATGGCATTTTTTAACCAAATATAAAATTCTAAATTTCGTCAGAGTATAGCACATGTGTTTTCTAAATGAAAAGTATAAAAAATTCTTCATTAAATTTCGTTTACATTAAAAAAAGTAAAAATAAAATTAAATGAATTAATTAGTAAGGATAAAAATTTGTGCATATTAAAAAAACACTATTATTATAAATTCAATAACTTTTATTTTAATTTGATTGGAATATTAAATTACAAGCACTTTAATATATAGCAGTGGATATTTCAGGTATTTAATAAAGAAAGATTTGTGAATTGATCTTCGAAAGGAGACACTTTAATTGGTAGACGTTGATTGATTGGAACCTTGGAAGGAGAAAACGATTTTTTTTTATCAAGAAACGATTTTTTTTTAACACTTTTACGTCTTTTCCCTTTTCCATGCGATATTTTTCCCTAATGAGTTTCCCTCAATAAAACGAGAGATAAAAAAATGCAGCTTTTTAAAATTTTTATTTAAATATATATATATTTTAATTTTTAAGCCAATAAAACTAAATGTATGTACTACGAAGTATTACCATATTTTATCAAACTTGTATTTTGTTGTTTTTAAGAATCTTGATATTATTCCATGTGCCGTTTTAAAAATTAAAAAGCAAAGCGAAAAAAAAAAAAAAAAAAAAAAAAAAAACCCGAATAATAATAAAATTTGAATTAATTGAATCAAATAATTCAAATGAATTGAATCAAATAAAATCAATAATTTGAATGAATCGAATCGAATCGAATATAATATAACAATATAATTGAATAATAATTCATCAAAGTGAATGAATCGAAAAGTCTTAATCGAACAAGACATCTGGAATGTCTTATTTGATTTTTTGGAAACTTTTAATTATTAAATAGATTTACTACACATAATTTCGATAAAATTAATAATTCCGAATTTAAATTAATTTCACAAAAATAAAATTCAAAATACATTCTACTGCAAAAATAGCATTTAACATTAATTACTTTTTAGGTTAGAAATAAGAACTGCTATAGTAGTACCTAATATGTTGTATATGTAATTCTTAGGTTTAAAAACTTTCGTTACATTTAACAAATTATGTTATTTAAAACGCATATTAATAAAGATAAATTTATTTTATATATTTTTTCTTTATTTTTTTTATAGATCAACTACATATGTTATTAACTTTGAATTCTGATATCGTTTGTTCGCATAATATTGATTTTTTAGAAAAAATTTTTGTTATTTTAAGTGTCATATTTTTTATATGTATTATTTATAATTTTGATGTTTCAGTGTCATTACGATATTAAAAAATTATGTTAAAGTTAATTATATCATTAAGAGACTAAGACTTTTTAAAATAAAAATTTATGTATTTATGAAAATGGATTTAAACACAAACATTGAGATAAAACATTTGTTTATTAATTTTAAGCAGATTATTTCTGAAGGTATTTTTCTTTTAGTGTATTGAAATGAATAACAAAAAAGCAGGCATTCAATGCTTTATAATATGTAAAAGTTCAAGGGAAGATATCATGCATATAACATTTTTTTTTACTTTGAGGTATGAAAGATAAAGTGAATATTGACCATTATCAAATTCTCGTGCTATTCTTTTTAGAGGAGCATAAATTATCATTTTTCAGTATAAGTTCTTTCATAAAGTACATCAAGATATGAACTTTTAAGATTGAGAAAAAGTAGTAGTAAATAAACTTTTAACCCTCCAACTACATGCGTTTTTTTTTTTTTTTTTTTAATCTAAGGCTATGTTCAAAGAAAACTTTTAAGTACAATCTTGTAAAATTATTAATTAACATTTAGTATATATCATTCTGCGAGAGCAGTTACATGCTCAATGAAGGAAACAGTAAAATTGACTATTAATTTTCCTATGTACAGTATATTTCGAATGTTTACTGCAAGATATAAAAACAGAGAAAACAAATAACCAATATTTTGGAACAAATGAAAATTAATTCAATTGGATAAATAGTATAATAACGCTTGAATATCATCAAAGTCATAAATAATGCGAAAATAACATATTTAGCTAATGCAAATGCAATATTTATATTATCCACGACTGCACAGTTAAAACTTAATAGAAAAAAAAATTCTTTATTTCATTTTGCATAAAATACAAAAAAGTAGGTTAATTAAATGTAACAAATTTTTAGTGTTGAAATACTTTTTTATTTTTAATTTTAAGCTTTTAATTTTTTTTATTAAAGTACATAATTGAATTTTTCTTTTAGTAATTAAATATTCGGAAATTTTCTGCATAACTGAAAACATTTGTCCACAGAATAACATACATACATTAATCATATTAATTATACACAATGCGGTAATATGTAGGGTGTTCTTTTAGGAACATACAATTCATAAACCACTATTTTATCATATGCAATTAATAAATTGTATGTATAATGTTTTTTTAGGAACATACAACTAATAAACCACTCTTTTATGATATGCAATTAATAAACCTTACATACTTAATTATATTTTAATTTTAACAGAGTATAAAACATTAATATATGTAATATTTTTCTAGTCGAGTAATATTTGGCAATGTAAAAATACTTGACTAATACAAGTGTGTTATTGTTATTCAGTCCGCAATTACATGTAGTAAGGAATACATTTTTGAATAGAAATTACTAAAAGAGAAATTAAATTAACAGATAAAACAAGAAAAGATGTTTAAAACTGCAAATAAAGGAGCATTAAAATGTTTCCCTTTTAGTTACATTTCTTTTTTATATTACATTTAAATGCTAATGTGTATACTTTTAAGTAAGAAATAAAGTTAAAAATATATATATGTAAATATTGTTTTCTTTTAATTACCTCTTTTAATGTATACGATATATAATACATTAAAGAATACTTTTATAATACGAATGTAAATGTATATGATTAGGATAAAATTGCTGTTTATATTTAGTACTTGTTGAGTACGTGTAATATTTAAACGAAATGCTTAGAAGTAAATATCAAAATAGATAGTAGAGTCCGTTTGACTTTCCGAAATAATCATTGTGGCCCTTGGACTAAAAAATTTAGCTACCCTTTAACAAAAGGAAACGAAATTTAGAAAATTAGAGACTTCTCTTAACCTCGTTTCAACCCCCACAAAAAAAAAATTAATTAAACTAAAGACAGGGTTGGAAAGTCGAAAATGTGCGCAATCAAGTATCCAAACTGAGAGAGAGAGAGAGAACTGTTTTACTTTCCGAGCTACTGAAGCGGAAGGACTGTTCCTTCGCCACTTTCCGAACACCCCCCTTTTCTCCACCCCCAACGTTTATGTGACGTCACGTACCTTTTCCTGCAAATATTTACCCTTTTACAAAAGCACGCACACCGCACTTTAAGGTTCGTTTTCTCCTTTCTCTTTGACACTCCTACTGCGCCTCCCTATTATCGTCTGCACTCGAATACCCCTTTACTCCACTCCAAGAACAGAATTCTCTTGGAGAGTGAAGATAACACCTGATGCCATCTTGTTCTAGCAGAATAAAAAGTAAGAGAGAAAGTGTTCTCTTTTGGAGTTTTGTTTCTAGCTTTACGGCCCCGATTTTTAGAGAAAGGGAATTGGATTTTTTTTTTCCTTTCCCGTTATGGAAAAGCGTTGGACCCCCCCCCCCTTTTTTTTTTTTTAACTGCACGTGCAAGCCCTTAGCATTTTTTGATTGATCAAAGTGTGGTAAAAGAATTTTTGCGTTGCATTTGGTTAACTCCGTGTTTTGCATATCCGTCTTTTTTCGATTTATTTTATTGTGGCTTTGTTGTAAAAGAGAAGCGGAAGTTTCAAAAGATTTATTCAAACATTTAAAAGTCAAAATATGCTAAAATATAATTATCTCTTTTGTTATGCAATTATTTTCTTACAAAAACAGCATTTTTTTTTTTTTTTTTTTTTTTTTAGTTTTTTAAAGTCGAAAGCATTTATTCTTTAAGTAAGAATTATTAAATTATGAGTTATCTTAGTTATTTATTCGCAAATCTTTACTTATTCTTAGTAGATAAACTTATTTATTTAATGATTTTGTTTTGCTGTAAAAAATGCACTTTTAATATAATTTCGCTAAACAGATGCATTTAATATTTGCAAATGTTAAAATATCTCCAATTAAACAAGAACTTTTTTTGGTTCTAATGCAGCTGACAAACACTTAGACAATTGTCTTCGATGCCCTAAGGCAAACTCTGCACCGACGTTACTCAAGCACTACCCAGGAGGTGCGTGTAGCTTGAAGATCAGCTACAGACGCGGAGTAACAATACCTCCGCAACGCTCTACGATCATGTTAAACCTTGAACTACGGTTTAAAGTGGATTCCGAACCTCTACAAAAACCATGGCACCACTGGGACTCGAACCCGAAACCTGTGCTACCGAACGCCAGAGCTCCAGCCACTCAGCCCTTCAGGCCCAGTTAGACAAGAACTAGAAAATATATTTGATGATATAGAACATATTTCACACTTTTTCTATTAATTACTAAAAATGAACTAATTAATTTGAAAAACTGTTTAAAAAAAATACTAGGACGTCTTCTCTTGAAAGTGAGTGAATATTAACATGAAGATTTTATACATATTTTATGTATGTAACAGCAATTGCAAGTAAATTAGTAGGTTTTATTATTACTTATATATAGAATTCAAACATTTTATATTGATAAATGATTAATTTAATTATATTAAGATAATGTCGCCCACAAACATATTATTAATTCCAATTAATAAGTAATTTTTATTATTTTTTATATATTGTTAATAAAAATGTTTGTTTTTATATTGATTATTGTTAAA
This sequence comes from Caerostris darwini, assembly GCA_021605075.1. Taxonomy (NCBI): domain Eukaryota; kingdom Metazoa; phylum Arthropoda; class Arachnida; order Araneae; family Araneidae; genus Caerostris; species Caerostris darwini. Next base: position 289,136 of record BPLQ01015570.1, read on the forward strand.
TATTTTTTTCATAGAAAAGCAATATATTATACATTAAATTAAAGCTTAATGAATGCAATTTATAAGAACTGGGAGATATATTTGATGATACTGAATTCAAGTTTCACAACTTTTTTATTAACTACTAAAAATAAATTAATTAATTTGAAAAACTGTTTCAAAAAATTACTAGGAAATCTTCTCATGAAAGTGAGTCAATAATAACTTGAAGATTTTATACATATGTTATGTGTCTAACAGCACGGAAGATGTTACGAGTTGTAGCCGAAAACCAGGTGGATTTTGTTATTAAAAGAAAGGACATGAGTCTATTTACTTCACTCTATTACCTTTTTAAGAAATTTAAAGAATGTGGGCCCAGTTCGGCCGAGTTAAAAGCCATGTTCTTTAGCTGTGAAAATTTCTAAGCACCTGTAGTCAGAGCGAACAAAATTATAAGCGTATCATTGAAAATGGTCTGTATTTGGGAGAAAAAAAGCGATACATTATTGAAGTACAGCAGTTAGAAGTGGCTGTTACTAGAATATGCCGAATTTAGTTTAATAGAGTTTAGTGTAGCAACAGTCTTCGTTAATAATAGTTAGGGAATTAAATGGGCTTAAAACGGATGTTATTGCATGTATGTATCGCTTTTATAGTTTTTTTTTCTAAATATTAATTAACTAATAAATTTTAAATTTGTCCAAATAATTTTAATTTTTTAATTATAGAAGACTTAAATTTAAATAAACCCTTATGTTTACTATATTATTGACCATGAATTATCCTTATAAAACCATTTTAATGATGTAAAACAAGAAGCATAAATTAGTTTAATGTGAGATAATAATTAAATACCATTTTAATAATGCTCAGAAAGAAGCATAAATAGGAGATAATAACAATAAAATACCATTTTAATGATGCACAATAAATCGTATAAATTAGTTTGATATGAGATAATAATAAGTAAATATCAGTTTAATGATGCACAAGAAACATAAATTAAATTAATATAAGATAAAATGAGTACCATTTTAAAGATGCACAACAAGAAGCAAAAATTAGTTTAATATGAGATAATAATAAGTAAATATCAGTTTAATGATGCACAAGAAACATAAATTAAATTAATATAAGATAAAATGAGTACCATTTTAAAGATGCACAACAAGAAGCAAAAATTAGTTTAATATGAGATAATAATAAGTAAATATCAGTTTAATGATGCACAAGAAACATAAATTAAATTAATATAAGATAAAATGAGTACCATTTTAAAGATGCACAACAAGAAGCAAAAATTAGTTTAATATGAGATAATAATAAGTAAATATCAGTTTAATGATGCACAAGAAACATAAATTAAATTAATATAAGATAAAATGAGTACCATTTTAAAGATGCACAACAAGAAGCAAAAATTAGTTTAATATGAGATAATAATAAGTAAATATCAGTTTAATGATGCACAAGAAACATAAATTAAATTAATATAAGATAAAATGAGTACCATTTTAAAGATGCACAACAAGAAGCAAAAATTAGTTTAATATGAGATAATAATAAGTAAATATCAGTTTAATGATGCACAAGAAACATAAATTAAATTAATATAAGATAAAATGAGTACCATTTTAAAGATGCACAACAAGAAGCAAAAATTAGTTTAATATGAGATAATAATAAGTAAATATCAGTTTAATGATGCACAAGAAACATAAATTAAATTAATATAAGATAAAATGAGTACCATTTTAAAGATGCACAACAAGAAGCAAAAATTAGTTTAATATGAGATAATAATAAGTAAATATCAGTTTAATGATGCACAAGAAACATAAATTAAATTAATATAAGATAAAATGAGTACCATTTTAAAGATGCACAACAAGAAGCAAAAATTAGTTTGATATGAGATAATAATAAGTAAATATCAGTTTAATGATGCACAAGAAACATAAATTAAATTAATATAAGATAAAATGAGTACCATTTTAAAGATGCACAACAAGAAGCAAAAATTAGTTTAATATGAGATAATAATAACTAAATATCAGTTTAATGATGCACAAGAAACATAAATTAAATTAATATAAGATAAAATGAGTACCATTTTAAAGATGCACAACAAGAAGCAAAAATTAGTTTAATATGAGATAATAATAAGTAAATATCAGTTTAATGATGCACAAGAAACATAAATTAAATTAATATAAGATAAAATGAGTACCATTTTAAAGATGCACAACAAGAAGCAAAAATTAGTTTAATATGAGATAATAATAAGTAAATATCAGTTTAATGATGCACAAGAAACATAAATTAAATTAATATAAGATAAAATGAGTACCATTTTAAAGATGCACAACAAGAAGCAAAAATTAGTTTAATATGAGATAATAATAAGTAAATATCAGTTTAATGATGCACAAGAAACATAAATTAAATTAATATAAGATAAAATGAGTACCATTTTAAAGATGCACAACAAGAAGCAAAAATTAGTTTAATATGAGATAATAATAAGTAAATATCAGTTTAATGATGCACAAGAAACATAAATTAAATTAATATAAGATAAAAATGAGTACCATTTTAAAGATGCACAACAAGAAGCAAAAATTAGTTTGATATGAGATAATAATAAGTAAATATCAGTTTAATGATGCACAAGAAACATAAATTAAATTAATATAAGATAAAATGAGTACCATTTTAAAGATGCACAACAAGAAGCAAAAATTAGTTTAATATGAGATAATAATAAGTAAATATCAGTTTAATGATGCACAAGAAACATAAATTAAATTAATATAAGATAAAAATGAGTACCATTTTAAAGATGCACAACAAGAAGCAAAAATTAGTTTAATATGAGATAATAATAAGTAAATATCAGTTTAATGATGCACAAGAAACATAAATTAAATTAATATAAGATAAAATGAGTACCATTTTAAAGATGCACAACAAGAAGCAAAAATTAGTTTAATATGAGATAATATAATTAGGAAAATCTACTGTTAATATTGACCCAGATAATATGCGTGCATCTCTTTTTAATATGAATATAACCACGTGATGCAATTGATAATTTATTTACCATTAAATCATTTTCATTATAGGTAATTATGGTGAACATTGCTGAATTACGTATACAAGATAAGTATTACAGACAATATACAAGATAAGTATTACAGACAATATACAAGATAAGTATTACAGACAATATACAAGATATATATTGTATATATTACAAATTAATACAAATAAAAAAAGCATATTAATAAAATTCTATATAGTGTAGATAATTAAATACCAGACAATAATAATTAAATACCATTTTAATGATGCACAACAAGAAGCATAATTTAGTTTAATATGTGGTATATAATTAAGAAAATTCACTGTTAATATTGACCCTGATAATATGCATCCATCTCTTCTTAATGTGAACATGATGCAATTGATAATTTATTTTACATTAAATTATTTTCATTATTGATAATTAAGGTGAACGTTGTTGAATTAAATATACAAAATATTATTAAAGACAATATACAATTATATTATTTATAATACAAATTAATACAAATAAAAAAATCATATTAATAAATTCCTTAATAGTTTTACCTCGAAATTTTATTTTTAAAAAGATTTATACAACTTTTTTGTCTAAGTTTCTTTATTAAAGAAATCAATAGTATTATCTGTTCAATACCACCATCTCCAAAAATTAACAAATTAAGTTTGCTTCGCTCCCGCTGAAAAGAAATCACTCTTTCTAATAACGACTTATTATGATCGAAATTAAATTGATACAAATGGCGAAAATGGCCGAAATTTCCGATCTCTCCACACTTAAATACCCATTTATTGGTAATTTCTCCTCTAGTGGTCTGCTATCAGATTCAAATATTTTACTCTAACGCCGTTCAGCGGTGTTCTCATAGTAAAAGGAGGAAAAAAAATGTTATTGAAGGCTAATCATTTTTCTTCTAAATTTCATCCAGTTTGCTGGCAACGCTAATGATAGTTGGGGGAGGGCTTGATTTCCATTCCTCCTGCCCCTCCCCCTCTACCTTTCGAATTCTACACCTGGGAGGTGTTGTAACATGTTAAAAGTATTTAATGAAATATTCTTGCAAATCGATTTTGTTTTCGGTGTAACGGGGTATGGTTAAATTGAAATTCGATAACTTTGCGTTTAAGGAGAAAAAAGTGAAAATTAACAAGAAAGAATTTTGTGTTATGGTATTTGCTAGGCTGTCGTTTTGCTTAAAAATAGAATAAACAGGGATTAAAAATATAGTTAAGATTAAAATATTTCTTGTATTCTATTTTTAACTATTTATGTAAAGTATTTAAATTTTAAACATTTATAAAAAATACTGTATTTTGAATTATGTTTATTCTAACGGATTATTTTTAAATTATTCATCGTACAAATAATTAAATATTTACAGTATTAGAAAATGATTATGCATATTGAAGACGGCAAAGGGGGTTATAAAGCTATTTTCATAAAAATAAAATATTTAAAAACTATAAAAAGTATTTTGGTTGTACATTGATTTTGTTATTTTATTATTTGTTTTTATTTCTATACGTTATATAACTGAATTAACTGATAATTTTACAATTTGAAGATTTAAATTTAAACGCAAATTTTTGAATAATAATGTATTCTAGATTAAAAATTTAATGATTGTTTAATGGTATTTACAAAATGTCATTTCAAATATTGAATAGCAATATCTGCCAGTTCAGCAGTATTTTGAAACCAGTGCCCATTTTTCAAGGTGAAAAAGTAGATTTGTTTTGTTTAAGTTTAATTTAGTGGTAGGATGATATAAGAATGCTAATAATCACTCTTTTAATGTTTATCATAGACACTTAACAGTACCTTACTATCATAATGCGCTTTCTGTAACTCGGGATACTACCTTAGCATCAGGGATATCTTTGCAGTGTATTGCGCAAGATATATAATATGATTCCACAAGTGATTCCGTAACTTAGAAATCTTATTTTGAGATATCTCTTAAAAAGGATAATCCTTTGTTGAAGTTTGGAGGTGGCCATCAGATAGATTTCTCAGCTATTTTGAAAATCTATACAGCCCCCGAGTAGGAGTTATGGTTTGGGGTGCTATCAGCGTCAACAGCCATTCCTTCTAAGCCTAAGTAGCCTATTAATGAAATATTTTCTTGTTAGGAGTTCAGCCTTATCTGTAGTAGCTTTCAAATGCAATATCTTAAGAAAATAATGCGCAATCACTTTCTGCTTGTATGGGCCTAAATGCTTTGCGAGACTTAGAAACATTGTATATTTCTATCTACCATCTATTCTCAGTCAAGAACATGCGGGTTCACGACTAGATATCGGTTGAATAACTTTTACCCATCCTAAAATCCAAATGAACTATAAATTGTATCTACACCAAAGGCTCCATAACACTATCGTATACTCTCATTGAATCGTTATCATATAGCAGTAGTTCATCGTCCAAAATGGTGGTTCTACTTCTAAATTCCAGACTTTATATTCAATGGTCCTTTTTATTTTTTGACATTAAGTACATAAAAGTTGTTTCTTATTTCGTCTAGCATTTACTAGGTAACTAGATGTAAAATTTGTACTTTTAAGCATTCTTTCATAGAGTTGAATTTTTTCAGAAGGCCTTTTTTCATGTAAGTGTACAATAAGTACGTACAGCTGTCTCTCTTAACAATTGTAAAGTATAATTGGGCATAAAACTCGTTTTGTTAAGCTCTATAATCCTTTTGAGCTGAAATAAACATTTACTTTTTGTTTTTTCACTTCTTAGGTACAGAAATACGCCTCATAAACAATTTTGAAAGTAATGTTATTTTTTTCAATCCATTGTTCTTGATTTGCTTCTACATTAATGTTTCTTGCTTGATTTAAACATTTTTTTTTTATTTTTAAGAAGAGATATGCAATACGTTTATTAACAAAATTTCAAATTCGATCTAATCGTCATTTGATGAGTTTTAATTAGAAAATTTTTTTAAATTATGAATAATAAAAAAATGAATAATTAATAATAATTCAATAATTATTATTAATTATTGGCAAAAAATATGTATTAATTTAAGAATTCTGTTATGATCGTGTAAAAGTTAATTTGATAAAAAATATCTGCTTGTATATATGCTTGTATGAATAGAAAAATAATGAAATAAATAAATGATTATTATAAAATTAGTCCTCAAAAAAAAAAAAAATTATAAAAATAAAAGTTATACTCATAAGGGTTTAATGGCTATAAGGGTTTTTTAAAATTTCTATAATATCACATCATATTTCGCACAAAATAATTTACTATTAATTATTGTACAAGCATACAAAGCTAGGATATATTAATAATTATTGTAATATTAACTACTACTTATTGTACAAAACATACAAACATAGAATACATTACTAATTATTTTAATATTAACTACTTAATACTATATTAACTACTAATTATTGTACAAACATACAAAGCTAGAATATATTACTAATTATTGTAATATTAAATACTAATTATTGTAATATTAAATACTAACATACATAAATGCTAGAATATTTTCCTAATTATTGTAATATTAACTACTAATTATTGTAGAACAGTTCTAGCTATATTTGCTTTTATTATTTTCTTCTTTATTTTTTGTCTTACCTACCTTTTATCTTTAATCGCCATTTTCATTTCGCGCACCATGTCGATCGAGAAACTCTTGACCAAAAAGAAGACAAACATTTTTTTTTCTGGAGTGACTTAGTGCAGCGAAATGTGATTATTGTTAAAGGACAAGTAGAGGCCCGGTCTCTGGGGAGTTCGACCTCTGGAGGGAGAGATCTCAAGTTTTTTTTTTCCCAGCTTTCGTCTTCAGTACTTCCAAACTAATTTAGCGCCTTCCTCATCAGGGGGTGGAAAAGCAATTAGAGTGTGTCTGCCGGACCGTATTTTATTTCAAGAGCGATATGCTTTTGGGTGGTTTCTCATAGAAATGGGAAAAACCATATGTGCTTCCCTAAGCCATTTTCTATACCGAAAGATGATACGAGTCACATGATATTGTAGGATTTCTCAAACACGAGCTCTCGAGTGTTGGATGAACATTTGACTATCTGTATTGTTATTTCTTAAATTTAATAAATTTTAATTATTAGAAAAATTTATTCATACCAATAAAAATAATTGCGTGGTTCATAAATATTGAATTATACACTGAAGTGACAAAAGTCATGGGATAGCAATATGCAAATTTTCAGATGGCAGTAGCATCGCGTAGAACAGGTATAAATGCGCAGTGCTTTCGCAGAGCTTTCATTTCTGTTCAAGTTATTCAAGTGAAGAGGTTTTGACGTGATGATGACCGCACGACGGGAATTAACAGACTTTGAACGCGGAATGTTAGTTGGAGCTAGACGCATGGGTCATGCCATTTCGGAAATCGTTAGGGAATTCAACATTCCCAGATCCACTGTGTCAAGAGTGTGCCGAGAGTATGAAATTTCAGGCATAACATTCCACCATGGACAGCGCAGTTGTCGACCGCCTGCACTTAACGACCGAGACCGGCGACATCTGCAAAGAGTCGTAAATTCTAACAGACAAGCAACACTGCGTCAAATAACCGCAGAAATCAATGTGGGACGTACAAGGGACTTGTCTGTTAGAACTGTGTGGAGAAATTTGGCTTTCTTGGGCTATTCCAGCAGAAGACCGACTCGAGTGCCTTTACTGACAGAACGACATCGCTTGCAGCGACTCTCGTGGGCACGTGAGCATATCGGTTGGTCCCTAGATGAATGGAAAACCGTGGCCTGGTCCGATGAGTCACGATTTCAGTTGGTAAGAGCTGATGGTAGGGTTCGAGTGTGGCGCAGACCCCACGAAGCCCTGGACCCAAACTGTCAGCAAGGCACTGTTCAAGCTGGTGGTGGCTCCGTAATGGTGTGGGCTGTTTTTTCATGGCATGGACTTGGTCCTCTGGTGCGGCTGGACCGAACATTGACTGGAAATGCTTATGTTCAGCTACTTGGAGATCACTTGCAGCCATTCATGGACTTCATGTACCCAAACAACGATGGGATTTTTATGGATAACAATGCGCCATGTCACCGGGCCATAAATGTTCGCGATTGGTTTGAAGAACATTCTGGACAATTCCAACGAATGATCTGGCCACCTAGATCGACCGACATGAATCCCATCGAGTATTTATGGGACATCATCGAGAGGTCTGTTCGTGCCCAAAATCCTGCACCATCAACGCTTTCACAATTATGGACGTCTATCGAGACAGCATGGCTCAATATTCCTGCAGAAGACTTCCAACGACTTGTTGAGTCCATGCCACGTCGAGTTGCTGCACTTCGCCGGGCGAAAGGAGGGCCGACACGATATTAAGAGGTATCCCATGACTTTTGTCAATTCAGTGTATATGGATATTTATAATGTTCTATATATTTTTGACTATAATGTTATTATGATAATAATAACATAATGTTATTATGTTATATTGACGATAATGTTCTATTAGAATGTAGCTGACGAAAAAATACTTTATCAATCTAATTATCAATTCATTATCTATTCTGAAATGTTTAAAGTCAAGACAAAATGAAGTCAAAATAGAGCATTTTAATTATTAGTTTGGAATTACTGAATATATTGAGCATTATAAATATTAGTTTGGAATTTTTGAATATATAGAGCATTATAAATATTAGTTTGGAATTACTGAACATATAGAGCACTATAAATATTAATTTGGAATTACTGAACATATAGAGCACTATAAATATTAGTTTGGAATTACTGAACATATAGAGCACTATAAATATTAGTTTGGAATTTTTGAATATATAGAGCATTATAAATATTAGTTTGGAATTACTGAACATATAGAGCATTATAAATATTAGTTTGGAATTACTGAACATATAGAGCACTATAAATATTAGTTTGGAATTACTGAACATATAGAGCACTATAAATATTAGTTTGGAATTACTGAACATATAGAGCACTATAAATATTAGTTTGGAATTACTGAACATATAGAGCATTATAAATATTAGTTTGGAATTACTGAACATATAGAGCACTATAAATATTAGTTTGGAATTACTGAACATATAGAGCACTATAAATATTAGTTTGGAATTACTGAACATATAGAGCACTATAAATATTAGTTTGGAATTACTGAACATATAGAGCACTATAAATATTAGTTTGGAATTACTGAACATATAGAGCACTATAAATATTAGTTTGGAATTACTGAACATATAGAGCACTATAAATATTAGTTTGGAATTACTGAACATATAGAGCACTATAAATATTAGTTTGGAATTACTGAACATATAGAGCACTATAAATATTAGTTTGGAATTACTGAACATATAGAGCATTATAAATATTAGTTTGGAATTACTGAACATATAGAGCATTATAAATATTAGTTTGGAATTACTGAACATATAGAGCATTATAAATATTAATTTGGAATTACTGAATATATAGAGCGTTATAAATATTAGGTTGGAATTACTGAATACATAGAGCGTTATAAATATTAGGGTGGAATTACTGAATACATAGAGCGTTATAAATATTAGGTTGGAAGCACTGAATACCGTTATAAATAATCATTTGTTTTGACATTCAGTATTTACAATCCAAGATTTTGATTTTAATTGTATTGTGAAATTCCTCTAAGACATTCATTAGGCCCCCATCAGAATTATTTTTTAATTTTTTTTTTTTTTAACATTTTAATACATTTTATCAAAAGTTATTTTTAATGCGATTTTTACTGTAAATTATTTTACACTTTTTAAAATTTTATTTACAAATCTTGATATACTGATCAGTGAAATATTCTTATCATGCAACAGTGGAACATGAGGTTCCCTGATCTAAAAATAGAAAATTTAAATAAGTTTTTATTTTTTTAACGAAATCTTGATTTAAAGTCCAAGAAACGAGTTAAAAAAAAGGATATTTTTTTATTGTTACTAAGACAGCTCATTAGCTAGTTTACAATTGTTAATTATTTGGTTGTTTTTTGTTGACTAGTTTGGCTGTTTATTTAAATTAGTTATCTAATGTAAGCCATTTAAAAATATGCTTTACATTAATTAGGTCTTTTTTTACTATAAATTAGTTCACACATATTTTAATTTTATTTGCAAAACTTGATATACTAGTCAGAGAAATATTAGTATTGTACAACAGTGGAATATGAGGTTCATTGATATAAGAAAGAAAAAAATTAAAATAAGTAGTAATTTTAAGTAAAATCTTGATTTAAAGTCCAAGAAACAGTTAAAAATAAATTTATTATTCTTTTATTGTTACCAACATAATACATTAGCTAGTTTACATTCGTTAACTATTTGATTGTTTTTTATTAACTATTTTGGCTGTTTATTTAAATTAATTAGTTATCTAATGTAAGTCATTTAAAATATGCATTATTTTTATGTTACAGTTTCATGTAAAGGTTCAAATTATTTAAAAAAGTGTTAGTTAAGTGTTATTAAGTTCTTTGTGTTAGGTTTTGTTGTTATAGTAATAAGAATATGTGCAGTACGTTTCTATACCATCATTATTTTACAACTTTTTAAAAGCGTTTTTAATATTTCGTAAAACAACACGATTTTAAGTAGTTTATTTTTAATAGAAAATTCATTTAGTTTGTTTCGAGTTTTTTCATTTCGTATTTCTGTAAGCAAATCTAATTGTTATAAATCTGTTTCATTGTGTGAAGCAGTATGAATATACGAAAGGTTTTATTTCATATCATTATACTATTTATAGTGCTCTCTTTACGTTATTTTCTTGGTGAGACTTAAAAATTATTAATTGGATTACAATAAGAATGTAATTGATGTTAAAAAATAAATTTATGATTGGAAATAATGTTGTCAGAATATTTATATTCTTATGCTAGAAATATTTATTTGAAAAAATATTTTCGAAAACATTTGTAAATTCTTGTTGGTTAAAAATGTTTTTTTTTTTCGTCTAGGGCAAACAAAGCACTTCGTGTTTTCATATGCACAAGGGAAATTTACTGAATGTACCAGTATCTAGTGAAAGTTTTTCAGAAACGTCATATGATATTCCCAAACAAAATTCAATAAAAGTATTAAAATGTGTCATATATCAGTACATTTTTTTTCTCTAAATACAGAAAATTTCAATTTAGAGTGAAATTTTAGCAGTTAATTTCCATTAATCTAATTCTAGCATAAGAAGATGAAAACTGTATAATCAATGATAAAACCTCTGAAGTAACAATTATCAAATCTATTTATATTAATCAGTTTCATTTTTATCTGATGAAATAATATTTTGATAAAAGTAGCTCATCTTATATTGCGTATTTCAGAATTATAAAGTTCTTTCTATTGCAGAGAAATTGTAACATAGCCTAGATTAAGTCATCGAATATATTGCACTTTCAATAAATACATCGTGCTTTTTCTTTGTTTCTCGAGATGAATAAATAAGAAAAGGAACTACTGTATTGTATCACTGATTCAAATGATTACGTTTATCTCACTAAATGGATGTGTTCCTTAATTTTAGTTCATTATTCCTTTTTAAATTAAAACGATATTTTTGATTAATTAATTTCAACCAAAGCCATTACCTGAAGTAAAATAATGCATATTCGTATTCAATAATGTAATGCGTATTCATATTTAACATGCGTGTTCGTATTCTTACTTTTCTTTAAGTTACATTTAAATATTTTATTTAAAGGCGTTGACCAGGATATCATTTTCAGTGTGAGTCTGAGTGAATGTGGCATATTTTAAAGGATGATAGAGCACATAAAAACAAGCATATCTTTTTATGTAGCGTTGAAGGGATGTACATAATTCGAGTATCAGCAAACAGAGAAGACTAAGAAAATGATAAGTGAAAATGAATAAAAAAAATAATAAATGATAAGTGAAAATGATTAAAAGAAATGACTAAACTTTTTACTACTCTATTGATTGGCAATTATAAAAAATCTTATTTATGTTTCTGCAATCACAAATGCGGCAATCCAACAAGAAAAAGTAAATGTTAGCGTCCATATAAGAATTTCCATGCATCTTCAAAGATTCCGAGTAATATCTGAAGGTATTAATTCATGACAAAATTCTTGTAATGAGTCCTAACTAGCAGAATCGAATTATCTTACAGAAACATATGTGCGTTTTGCGTATTCTAGATGTCTCCAAAAATAATTTCATGGAGACGGAGATTATATTGATATATTTATTAAACAAATGCTAAACCACTAACATTATGTCATTAGACCAATACTTCCCAGAATACATTCCAAGTCATTTAATGCAGAACACTCATCCAATGACAGCAGTCATGGTCCGTTCAAGATCACACAAAGCATAATTAGGTGAAGTAGATAAATTAAACCGAAACAAATACGCATAAAGACAATCGTGTCCGGTCATAAGTCTAAACATGGCCACAGTAGCAGCACGGGGTGAATCCGAGGCATAGTGAAGTCCACAAAATTCAATCCAGAACTCATCTCCAGCAGCTTGGGAAGTCACACGACGAAACGATTGTCTGAAAATTATCATCTCTAATTTATCATAATGGAGGACAGGTTTTAGAAGACTTTTGAAGAAGAACACCCCCTTTTTTTGCCAAAATGTCCACCATTTCGTTGCCTCGAAGACCACAATCTGAACGTACCATTGGAAAGCAACTTTTCCCACAATCTTCTTCAGGAATTCTCTGGAGCTATGTACACAGGATCTTCTGTCCTCCTAGACACTTGACAGGGTCTGAAGGGCTGAGATAAAATCTGAAGATATTGGTGCTCTCTCAAGAGCGATTAGAACGGAACGATAAATGATTATTTTGATATAGTATGTTGTGCCTGCAAGGATTATTAATTTTAGTTCATCTTGAATGATCCAGCCACCCCAAAACCTCCAAAATTGTATTCAAGTGATTTCTCGCACAAATAAAGGGCTTGTCGACGCCTCATTCTAAAATTATAGTCGCCTTTGAAAAGATGAAACTACTCCCCCCACTAATTTTTGTATTTTAAAATTGTTTGTTGCCTGAATGTAAAAATAACAATATTTTGAATTACGATCGGTCTTACGACAGGATATGCGTTTTATTAAAAATAAAAAGTTAACTGTTTTAATTATTTATTAAATCTTTTTGTTTCATGTAATTCTTGTGTTTGAGTTAAAGGCAATCACGTGTGACCACGCATTACTTTATAAAAAAAAAAAAGGATTTGTTCTCGTGAAATTTTGCCTCTCCCTATATGCTGATAAACACAAATGATTTTATTCTGATTTTATTGGATTATATATCTCATCGATGTAAAATAATTTTGAGCAAGGAAGGTGAGCCAAAGGAAGAACTTATTAAAATTTTGTTTGAAACAAAATTCTATTTCGTTTCAAAAAAATTTTTTTTGTTTTAATTTTCTGTAGTCAAAAAGATTGAAATTTCATGATCACATTAATTCTGTAACCTTTTAACACAGGTATTAAATTTTTACCATTATGAGATATGCAGATTTCTTTTACCTCGTCTTTCACATTACCTACTCGTTAATAATAAGCTATTGAAGGCAACACATTATATTGCATTTAACAGTTAAATAGTTAAAAGAAAATAAATAAATATGTCTTGCTTCCTTTTCATAGTAACATCAGTTTTGGAGGAATCTGAACATTTCTCTGTTTTTCTTTTGTATATTTATCCACCAGAAATTTTTTCAGCCTTTATTATGTACTCTAACTCTACAATGGTAATAATGCGATTCTAAAATGTGCTTATACGTGGGGGATTATGCGGATATCAGTATACTGAAATGAAATGATAATTCATGTTTTCTGGGCTTCTAATATTAAATAAAAATTAAATATTTAAAAATTAAATATTCTATTAACACATTACTGAATCCTCCAAAGTGATGTCAAAAGGAGTCTTCTGCAGACTTGGAGAAATTCCAAGAATTTTTAACAGACGTACGAAAATAAGGTCAATTTTTTTTTTTTTTTTTTGAGAATTGACGACTTAACAATCGAAAATACGAAAACTTTATAATTAAAAAAATGCAATTTCCTGTTGGTAGATGAAGAAACAAAAAACTATCAAAAGAAATATGACCAAAATATGAAAATATATATAATATGACCACATCAATGATAACCTGCCACATCCACTTTTACAATCCATATGATTGAACTTACAAAATAACAATACAATTTTTTTTTAGATAATCCTTTTCTAAATATAGTCTTTTTAATAAAAAAATAAAAATAATAATTAAATTTCTTTAAAAAATGTTTCCTTTAGAATATTTTTCTGCATTCTTTTCTAATAAAATCGATGACATATTTAATGATGCGATGTATCACAAAAAAGTTATTTAATTTACAATTATTTGATGCTCCAAAGTGACAAAATATAATTACAATACTAATATTAGTTACACAATTACAATGCTGTTATTATTTACATTATTTATAAGCAAATATTTCATAACTCTACAATCATTATCTTCTTTATTTGAATAGATTTGGAGAGTAATATTTGAGACATGAATTTGGGAAAAACCAGTATTATTTACGATAGATAGTGAGTAAATAAAATTATGATTTAATGATAATTGATTAATTTAATTAAATTTATTTAATTTAATCGATTTATTTAATTAATAAAATTATGGTTTTAGTCACTCTACAAATAGGTTATATTACATCAACTTTAACTTTTTAACTTCGATTAGGATTTAAATACAATAAAATAAAAATAACCGCTTTGTTGGCTGTATTGTTAGTTTACAAAACAATTTTATATGAGTATACTAGTATTACAAAGCATTTATGTCTAGAGATATTCTCTCTGCTGGTTGTATTGTTAGTTTACAAAATATGTTATATTAGTATATTACAAAACATTTTTGCAGAGAGAAATTCTCTTTGTTGGTTGCATTGTTAGTTTACAAAATATTTTATATGAGTATACTAGTATTACAAAGCATTTATGTCAAGCGATATTTTTTTTGTTGGTTGTATTGTTAGTTTACAAAACATTTTATATTAGTATATTACGAAACATTTTGCAAAGAGAAATTTCTTAAATATGTATGTTAAACAATCCATGGAAGATAAATAACTTAGAATGTGGTTGCTTTTCTATTTTATATGCTGCCATGGGTACAAACATTGCATTTTTCACTCTGTAAAATATAATATTTATTCAATCCAAAAAAATGCTCATATGTCAAATGGATTTATAGACTAGCATTTTTACTTTTATTTTTCAAATGCTTGTTTCTTGTGTCTCTCATGCTGGATTTTTAAAAAAAATTTTGTTTTGCAGAAGAAGTATGCATTCTTATGTTTAAATCCAGACGTTCAGTATATCAATAGCTTTTCTCATTCAACCCAGACAGAACTCGATGTTTCCCAGAACTCTTACCTCAAAGTCACCGCGAAAGAATACCAAAAAAGAAACAAAATTCGAAAGCAGGGAAAGAAAAGCAATGCTTTCTTTTTTTCTTTCTTCTTCAGAAAGAATTGAATTCGATAGAAAAACTTTGGGGCTCACTTAATGCTTCGATGCAGGGCGAAACAAAGCAGGCGTAGAGCATCCACCACTTTCATTTACAAGAATGCATATAAAAACGAAAAGGTTTTTCAAATCGAATAAAAATCCTTGAAAAATGTTTGGGGCCAACTCTTCCCCTTTTTACCATTTTCAACTGTTTTCTATTTTTTTTAAGGTAAAAGAAGTACTTCATCCTTCAGGAAATTTTCTTTTCTTTTTTTTTGCCTCCAAACTGTGTAAATGTTACTTATTCTTCTGTTATTCTTTTCCCGCGCGAATTCGTGAAAAAATAAGAACGAAACTTTCGAATCAATAAGCTGGATTATACGAAACAATTTTGCAAGAGTGAGTGTGGAAGGGGAAATAGATGATAATAACTTTGTTTTCGGAATGGAAAATAATAAAAAAAAATGAGATGAAGTACTGGATTTGTAGGGTTATGGAGTCTTGATTTTCTCCAGATGTTCCACCAAATCTAAATAATATCGCTCTTTGTATTCGGCAAAATGGCTCAGTAAACCCATTTCATTGTTCCATTTTTTAAATAGAATCTCTGATAAATTGATCTATAGAAAGCTTTATTGGCATCAATTTACGTAACGATATACTTTTAGAGATTGAAAATTTTATGTATGGAAACTATAATGTTCGAAAAGTTGAACAAATAGTAAATTTTATAGTTTATGTAATTCTAATGATATTCAATGATTTAAATTATATTAGCAAGTAAGATAAATATGTAGTTATAAGGAAATCATTTATAACTTTTCACTTTCTAAAAAGCTTGAAAATTGTATTAACATATTCAAAAATATTTTTCAAACAAATATTTTGTAGTTAGCTTCAAAAATATTTTACTCCATATTTTAAATATGTGAAATTTTAATTTATTTGAACGTATTAATAAATATGAAAGGCTTTATTTTACGTTGTCAGAATCAATAAAAGTTAAATTATCTGTTGAGAACTTTCGTTTTAACTTGATAAAAATTTAAAGTTTTATATTTATTGAGAAAAAAATATTGGTTCATAAATATTTCTTCGAAATATAGAAAGAATTTAATTACATTATTTTCTAGACAGCCTATGTATAGCCCAATTAATCAAAGCACATCACGTACTTCAAAGTATAGTTATGTCTCAATACCTATACTTCACAAAAAAATCTCCCATGAATCACTCTTTAACTCTCTTTTAAAGAAAATTCTAGACAAAGTCCCCTCTAAACTATAAACCACAATACGTGTGCGATGTAGGAGCCTTGAATTTCTAGGTAATACTGACTCAGTTAAATGTCTACCACTCTAAACGATGACCTCAGTTAACATCTCAGATTTTTTTAAAGCGATTTATATCAAGCAAAGTAGCTATTATGGAGTTTAGGTGTGCATAATTAGTAGATTATAAATTCGATTATGCTCGATACGGGTATCAAGTAAGGGTGCATGCCTGTGAATCAAGTAAGGGCGCATGCCTGGGTACCGAGTATGAGTATTCACCTGGTCTTTCAGGTGTCTTCACAAAAAAAAATGACAGTCACATCTGGGGAACAGGTAAACCAATCCATGCCACTTCTCGATTGCTTTAAATAGTCCAAAGCAATGACAAAATCATCGGAAAGTTATTTCATAAATTGAATCCATTCTGCTCTTCAATGTAGAAGACCAGTTAACCAGATCAATGCAGTAATTTATAGTTTCGAAAAGCTGGCAACTTTTGGAGGAATTGACGGCCCAAAGCATTTTTTTTTCTGCTGGATTCATGGCTGACGAATCAGTAACAGGAGGTTTTATGTTTCTCTAAATAGACCAGTTATACTAAATTGAAAAAGTCACCATTCCACGCAGACCATTTGCAGCAAAACCATGGCTTAGTCTTAGAACATAATCGGTAGAAACCTGTCTAAATATCTCGCCGGAATGACCTCACATGCAGCAGAAGATAATAGTTGTTCGCAGATTTTGAGGTTACATTTAATTCCTCTACAAGAAGAAGTTACAGCATGGTAAATCGGATGGATAAGGAGACCATTCTATGCCGCTCAATTGGTGCTTGCATTAGTTCAAAAACATGATCATAAAAAAATTCTTTAATAACATTAAAACCTTCTGCTGTACAATGTGGTCTGGCACCATCTTGCATGAACCACTAAGAGATTCTAGAAGCCTCTAAAGCATTGTGCATCGTTACATTTTCACACAGAATGTGAAGATAATGAACTGTAATTATTTTGTGATTTCGAAAAAAAGAGCCAATGTGTCCTTTGGAGGAAATGGCAGCCTTTACATGGAGAGTCTCTGTTCTCCAAATACTAGTTTTGCTAAGTGACAAAGCATCGATGTAAAAATATGTTTCTTCTTTAAGCCGAATTGTTTTCACATCTATATTGCAACAGGAATTTTTTGCAGCACATCATTCAGTAAAGCTACTCGTGTATCCTTGGCATCCTGAGTATTTACCGAATTTAAATCTTGAATGGAAACAAGTGTTGATTGGGACACGTAATACTGCGCGTAGATATTCGCTGTAATTCAGCCTGAGCGGCAAAACAGGGAATGTACACTTGGGGCAGCTGTTGGTTCTCTTGTTGGGGAATGTGAGGATTCAACTCTGGGATTGTCGAACGCGGTCGTCTGACTTTCAAAACTTCTTAACTCTTATTGGAATTTTTTATGACTAAAAATTTACTGTTTTCCTAAGTATTGTGCAGTAAACGGTGCATTTAAATCTGTTCTCTTTACATTTTTTAGTCATTATTCAAATAGGTTAGTTATTTTTAGTAAAGCTCTAGGGAGACAGTGTTGCATTATAAACATCATGATATATGTATTATGATTCATAAACCTATAAATTGAAACATACAAGTTGTATAGATATGTGTATAAAAAGTTTCCAAACCAAGTTATAATGATTTTATCTACTGATTTAGTTGGTTATTCAATATAAGCATTTCAAAAATATTTAATATTTTACTATATCGTTAATAAAATCTCGATATTTTTTAAATGGTATTTATTCACTGAAAATTATTTTTTATGGTAGTCGATCAGGAAAATAAGGGAAGTATTTAGTAAGGGAAGTAAGCAGTAACTAATAAGGAAAGTAATGCATTATCACCTAAGTTCAGGAATCACGATGCATCGTAAGTTTAAATTTGGATGTAGAGCTGCGCAACTAAGAAAAAAAGGTTTTCATCATTAATATAGAATCATCTTAACACAAATAATGTTATGAGCACATAAACATTTTTAGCTCACATTTTAGATATAATAAAATTACAAATATATTAATAAATAAATAAGCATTTTAATATAAATAGTGTCATAAATACATAAATATTTTTAAGTTCCCATAAAATGTGTCCACTTAAAAATCTAGACAAAATACTGCACTTGAGAACAATTATATAAGAATATTTTTGAATTTGTTAAAAGGAAACAAAAATTATCTAATATGAAAAGCTTAGTAAATAATTTTTAAAAATATGTAACTTAAGGTAATCATTTCCAATGCTATGTATTCATGAAGAACATATTAACTAAAGAGTTATTATTATTTATAAGATATTTTTACCGTTTTATCTCATAAAAATAATTTTTAGTCATGTATTCTGGAACTAAAGCATTGGAAAGAAATTTCCCCATTTAAAAGCAATGAAAAATCTGAATGCATTTTTTCATTATCCATAACAGTAATGTAATAAACAGTAGCAAACTCATCAAAAAAAGTTTATTTTGTTGTTTTCATGAAATAAATGGACTTTTATATCTGCTATTAGAAAGACCCTTAAATTCTATTTGTACTAGGAAATTAAAGAAATGGAAAAATAAAAAAAAACAGTAGGGAATATTTTTCCCTCTTAAATTCCCACGTTCAAGAATAATAATACCTCTCCCTAGGAATTCAATTTCGTCTTAAGTGTTTGGAGGAGAAAGGTAGGTTTTTGAGTGGGAGTGTTTGATTTTATTGTTACTTTCTGCAACAAAGGATATCATTTTCGGAAAAAGCCGGCTTTATGGGTAATATGAGTCATAATAGTAAATTTTACGACTTTGCTTTTCTAGTGAAAACAGTTACGGAAGATTATGCGCCTGTTTGGGATATATATATAAGCTATATACATATAAAGTGAGGAAAAATGCAGACTAGGGTAGTTTTCTTATGGGACCGAAGTGCGTGGGAAGATTAAAGGTGGGGGATGGGAGGGTCGCTGTGACGAAACGGTATGTTTATGCAAAATGGCATTTTTTTTATTTATTGGGCAGGTTGCTTTTTTCTTCTCTGAAATACGTCATAATCTATTTTATTTGAAGTTTTGACAGTTAAATGATGTTCAAAAGAAGATTGCCTCACTTTTGCAATAATTTTTCTTGGCGTCAGTTACAAGCAATAATTGCATGTCTTTTTGATTTAATTATTCACTGCTTTGCTTGGAATACTTTTACTTTGTGTAAAACGTTGTTATTTAAATATAATTTTTGCCTCAAATAAAATATATATATATATATATTTATCGCTTTGCATAAAATATGTATTTAATCAATAAGGATTTATGGTATTAATATATTTTTAAGTGGCATTATTGACTATTTAATGTTGAGTTATCGGAAAAGTTATAAAGTTATTTGTAAACGTAATTTTTTTTTAAATTAAAGCATAATTATTGAAAATGTATTGTTTTCTCTTTTTAAATTAGAGAAAACAATAATATTATTAAATATGCTTGCAAATAATACAGAAAATAAAAGATCTTTTGTATTTAAATATAAAATATCGTAAATTGTATGCTGATGTTTGTAAAAAGAAAGTAAGACAATTCAAAATGAATGTCATAATCATTTCTTATTTTTTTTCATTAGTGCATTTATTTCTATTTCTCGCCCTATTCGAGGCTCAGTGGCAACGTGCGCCGCTGGGGAGCGTTAGGGCGGAGGTTTAATCCGCTGGCGGCTTTTTTGTAGATACTGCTACAAAAGATGAGGAGGTTCGATGATATTTGTGATGCTCTTCATCTTAATGTGCTTCATCGTCGTTAGTCGGACTTCTTGATGGGAATTATTCGGGTTTTCTCACGTACGACACGCAAATACGTGGTAGTTCCTCCTAAAAGCCCACCTGGAAGGCACCGCCCTCCTTCTTCAGCGTTGCGAAGAGTCAGATTTGTACCTGCGGGTGCTTTATCACAACAGAAACTGGTCCCCTTTTCCCTCCTTCCATGAGACCACAAGGGTTCTTAGACTTGGTCTAGATGTTGCTGTCTATCAAGTGGGATATTGAAAAAAAATTATATTTCTTAGATGACGAAACAAAAAATTCTCATTTTTATTTTCTTATTGAATTTAAAATTTGTCAAGCTTTTTTAGTGCTTAAGTTAACTGTAACAATAAGTATTAGATTGAAGAAGCAAAAAGCAAATTTTGTTCAAAAGTGCTGACGTGTACCGTAACGAATTATTTGAAGATATCAACTCAAAAAGTTTTATTTTAAATGCTGCATTTCTACTTTTGGTACTAGATGCAATATTTCCCGTTCCTTTTTATTCACCACAGCAACATTACATTCTTCAAAACGACCTTTGCCTTTTATTTTTGGTTATAGGAAAGTAACTTTTTAGTTTAACAAATAAAGTTAATATGAGGCTCATTTCAAACAAATTAGAAAATTTATAATAAATAAGCACAATCATTAATGGTTCCATAAAAGCACATTTCGCAATTTATATTTTCACATGTCCATCATTCACCTGTAAACACTTTTTATTTAGCTGGACAGATTTTATTAGGTTACACAATTTGTTGTTGTTGTACCTATGGCTTTATTAGAATTCAATCCTTACAAATTTGGACCACTTACAATACGGAAAAAAGAGCCAAGAGGGATAAGACACAGTGTAGGAACTTCTTATGTTCCTTTATTTCTCAGAAGATCTGCCCTTTATTGTCTGTCAATTCCAACATGTGATGGAATCCACTGGAAATCATGTATTTACCATTTTCATTAAGAATGCAGAATTTTGTGTACATATTCTTACTCAATCCAACATATATCACATAGTCGTCAAAATGTTGGGAAATAAGCAATAATAATAATAATATATAAGAAACATAGAAGTGATTGAAAAGAAATATGAAAAACATTTTCGCGAAATAAACCAATATATATAGAAGTGATTGCTGTAATTTCGAAGTCAGGTAGCAATAGAATTAATTCAAATTGGAAAGCTTTATTCGCATTCAATGCGGACAGGTTCCCCATTGCCGCATTTATCCTTGCCTCATTATTGCAAATTCATAAATGACAAGCAATTCACGATGAATTTCTGAAGCATTACGTCCTTTTGCATGAATAATAACATTCCCTCTCATTGAGAGAGATTTTATATTACGATGGTCACAGTAACTTGCTGTCGAGCTAAGGCTGATGATGCATGTACACTGAAAAGTGATGAAGTAGATTGAAAGTTGTTAAAAGTGGATTAATTCAGTTCAGTTTCCTTACCCTTTTCCACATTTAATTAAATTATAACAACTTTTCCTCTATTTAAAATGTGTAACAACAATATTTTATTTCTGAAGAATAAGTAGGGCTGTTTGCTTTTATTCTGAATTACTGACTATAAATGATGCACTTATTCAGGTATAAATAGCAATTAAAAAAACCTGAATTTTCATTGTTTTCGATTAAAAAATAAACCAAAAGGAAAATATTAATCAACTTGCACAACGTCCTGACCATGTTGAACCATAACTCATTAAATTATTTGTTATTTTCTAGAATTATTTCCTGTATCAACCTTTAATTTTAACTGTTTTAGATTTATAAACTTATTGAAATCATAGAAAAAAACATATTTTTAGTTAGAAAGCGAAATATTTAGAAAAAGGAACAATTTCAACTATTTAATGTAAAAATTTCTAGATTTCCGTAAACATTGTCTTTGCAATCCTAGTTATAATATTTTTATTCCAAATTATACAATATGCATTAAATTGTACATCAAAATACAAAAGGGATCATTTAAAAATAAAGCAGTTGTCCTTTTAAAGCAAAATCTTGTCCCCTGAGAAACATGCCTTCTCATTATATTTATAAATGTTATTTCTTTTCTCTCTGTCCCAGGCATCAAAACCTTTCTTCCATTAGAATAAATAACGATTATAATCTTACTCTGCATCAATGGGGATCGATGTTACGCTGAAACAACGTTCTCTTCCATAAATTTGCGTGGAAAAGAGACCTTGCGAACCATCAATAAAAATAGGAATTCTCATATTGGCGACACAGGCAATGAAATAAGAGCCAAGGAATGGCGAAACTACTTCGCAATCATACGAGAAAAGAATGTCGCCTAAATGAACGCCAAGGAGTCGCTTTTATTCACTGCCTTCATTTATTTATTTTCTTTCTTTCTTCTGACATTCTTTTGGGTGAAAAGGAAGAATACCTTTTGGCGCGGGATTTATTGCCTAGGTCATTTGACAGGCTGAAAAAGCTTCTGAAGATTTGGCGTTATATGAAATTCGGTTGATGGCCAAGGATGAGTTATTGGGATGGTGAATGTGTTTGGCGACTTTATTGTAGCAAAAACAGATATGAGAAATTTATTTGTGAATTGATCTAAAAATAATCAACATATTTTTTATGATCGAAAAACATGAAGTGCAATTTGTAATTTTAATATTTTTATGAAACTGAAATAAAATATAATGAAGCATAAAATAAAATATCTGAAAATATTAGGTTTTTTTTATTACCTTTTTACATAATACATAAAAGTAAAATTAAACAATATTTAAAATAGTATTATTTATGGACTATAAAATACTATTTATTAACTTTTTCTTTATTTGGTTTAAAAAAATAATTTCAAGAAATGTTTTAAACCATTGGGAAAAACGTTATTTAAGGGTTTCATTTTATTCAATTTATACTTCATTTTATTCGTTCACCATGTTCAATTTTTATTTATGCTCGACTTGTGGATCAGTGGCAACGCTCGCCGCTGGTGTACATTAGGGCGGATTTCAATCCATTGGATGCTTTGTTGGAGATACTGTTTCAAAAAACAAGGAGCCTCGATGGCGTTTGTGATGTTCAGCATCTTGCCTCGTGAGTCGGACTACCTGTTGGAGTTTTCTGGGTTTTCTTCTATACGACGCGCCAATGACGGGTAGTTTCTCCTCCTAAAAGATTTCATGAAAGGCACTTCTGTCCTACTTCAATGACATGGAACCATGTCAGACTTATACCTACGAGTGCTACTACTAATCACTACTACACTACTACAAATCTGGCTCTTGAGCCATAAGACCATAGCCAACCAACCATCACTACTACTCCATACCTAAGAGTGCAGAAGTTGTCCCCTCTTCCCTCATTCCATGAGACCACACTGGTTCTTGGACTTGGTGCGGGTATTGCTGTCTATCAAGTGGAATAAGAAAAAAAAATTTATTATTTAATCACTTATGTTTAATTTAATCCATTTTTTTGCCGTTAAATGTAAGATGTCATGCAAATTTTCTGACTAGAAAAAGGGATTAGATTCTTCCGGGAGAATTTTTAGGAATGACTGTCCCACGTTTGCTTCTCATAGCTCTAGATGGTAGACAGCTCTTCGGAATAAGCCTCGGAATAAGAAAGAAACTGCACAAGGTTTCGCCATGGATATTAATCCATCTCGTTTTTGCACGCAGTGAGTGCAATTCATACTGCTAGCAAATTCGAACCATCACTGTCTAGTACGATACCTTGCGTTCGTTACGATTACTATTCGTTATAAAATATAAAATATATGCCCGTTGAACTAAAATGTAAATTTATTTTTCGCTCATATTACTTCCTTGAAGTAATAAAAAATAAATTTTTTTGGAATTAATAAATAATTTTTGGGTTCCTCATATATCAGAACTGGGACACAAAAAGCAGTAAATTTGGGATTTGCAACTACTACTATTGTAATGAATAACTTAGTGTCACATTTTATAAAACATCTTTTCTACAGGAAATCACTTGTAAATTTATCTGAATACGAAAAAATGAATGAAATAAAAGCAAATGCAGACGTAATAACCATTGTTTCAAGGAGTTTTTATTTGGTATTTTATGTTGTCAAGCAGCAATTATGGCAACTTTTCTACCAACTTTCTGGATTTAACCACATTTAAGTCTAAGAACCCACATTTAAGTCTAAGTCTAACTTTCCACATTTAAGTCTAAGAACATTCTTAAAAAACATACGTAGAAATTTCATTAATGATTACGATGCAATTTTAAATATCTTTAAATATTAAATGAATAGCATTTTGTTCCGACATAATTGAATAAAAGCTATTCATTTAATATTAAGCAGATATTCAAAAGAAATTATTTCGTTGAATGTAAGAACAGATTATAAAAAAAAACTTCTTTTATATCTTAAGCTGAAATAAGTCAGTGTACAAATTTTTTATGGATTTTTAGGCAAAACCTTTATGTTAAATTACTCAGTTTCTGATAGATTTACAATGGCACAACATCAAACCATAACAAATTATATAGATACAGAAATGATACAGCTATTTTGCTATTAGAAATGATACAGCTATTTTGTTATTATTTAGTTACAGTTTCATTTACATAAATGTTATTGATATATTTCCTAATTTCATACATATATAAAATCAAAAAGGTTATGTTCTTTAAAATATGTTTTGGGGTAAAATCAATGACAGAATTTGTCACTTTGTACACAAAATAGCTATTATAAAAATCATATCAATCTGGGATATGTCTTTAATTAGTACTATTAAATAAATATAAAATAACTTTATTAAATAAATATATGTGGACAAAATAGCTTTATTAAATAAATAGATGAGAATAAAATAGCATTATTAAATAAATATGTGGACAAAATAGCTCTATTAAATAAAGCCTGTGAACAAATTATATTTTTGACTCCACATAATTTTACCGATTTAAATTTCCATGCTTATATGTTTTTAACTCGGTGCTTGCTTATTCCAAAATTATAAAGATTTTTTATTCAATAATGTTATTCTTGACAGCTGTAGGGCTAGAAATTTGTAGATCAATATCCATGGGAAAAAAATCATTTTGAGGAGAAAATTATGAATTTGCGAAAGTTTAGCTTTTTGTTTTACTTCATTTATTAAGTATCTTATATTCAGCAGTTCTTTGAAAAGTAATTGTTTTTTAACAAACAAAAAAACTCATTTGAGGTTTTATTTTTATATGTACGCAAAAGATTTATTATAAATAGAAACTCCTCCTATTTTACAGAATATTCTTTTTAAATGAATAGCTCATTTTTTTTTTATATTACATTTGATTTTAAAACATTATCATGTGCTCAAATTTTTTGCTAATTATTAAAAAATAATCCACATTTTTTGTCGATTTAAGGATAATTGAGTTTTTGGCGATCGCCAAAAAGCGAGTTCAGTAAAGTTATTACACCACATTCCGTTTGCCGTCGTGGGCAGTTAGAAGTAAACGGCAAAGAAAATTTCCAGTAAGTGAACCCCGACCGAGAATTTTATGACCCACAATGATGCTTACTTCTTCGCAGCTGTTCTGCCAAGCCCCTCAACTTTTATTCTTGTTTTTTATTTTCTTCCCATTTCAACTCCCAATTCTTAGCGATATTATATTCCATAGTTTCACCATGGAATTTTTGCTGAATGGGGAAAAGAATCCTCAATATTAAAACAACAAAAGCCCAAAATAGAGTCAAGTTCATAATGATCAGATAGTATATTAATTAGCTATTTTCTTCTACTAATGTGTGCATGCATTGCTAATATTAAAAATATTTTTATTTCCAAATGAACTGAACTAGTTTTTCATCCATTTTTAAAAATGTTGCTGATAATATACTAATTTCTACTACGATACCCTACTTATCTACGAAAAAATAAACTTTCCCAAGACTTTCCCATTTTTTCTTACCTTTGGAAATAAAAAAAAAACTCTTACGAGATCAAAACAGTTTAAAACGCGCACAATAAAAAAGAAAATAGTACATAAGAGAAAAGAAGTCAATGTCTCATCAGCAAAGTTCTAGCGATCCAATATCTTTCGGAAAAAAATCCCTTGAAAGTCTGGGCATCCTGCTATGTGGTGTCTGTCCCTGATCTCGTTTTTCCCACAGAGTAGGCAATTTGGTCTATCAAAAATGGCAATGTGGTGTAGATGACTTGCCAAAAAGTCATGTCCACCACAAATCTAAATTCCGCGATAGCTTTTTCACGAGGTTTGTCCGAAATACCCTATTTCAAAATGTTCCACCAACTCCTCGAGGAAATACGAGCAGTGAGCAATGCCTTTCATATAAGTCTCATTTGATTTTTGATATAAAAAATTTCATGGAATGAAAAGAGTTGCAAGTATTTGGCTGTTGGACTATTCGTGCGCCCTTCTTAGCCAGCAAATCTGCCTGATCCTTACCTAAAATGTCACAATGTCCAGGGATCCACTGGAGGACGTTGTGTTACCTCTCTAAAATCAATTTCTCAAGAAGAGCTTGACATTCTAAAAAATTCTTAGCGGAGGGTGCTTCATATTACCCAATAGCTTGTATGGCAACCTTGTAGTCTGACAGCAAAACCACCTTTTTTTTAAAGTGTCTGGGGACAAATAGCTGCGGAACCATACGAATAGCCATAACTTCTCCATCGAAAGCGGGTTTTTTATTTTCCGACAGGAACTTGGAGAGAGAAAATTAAAGAATATATTCCTGCTCCGACGTTTGGTGAATGCCCAGTCAAGGAGATATCTATATAAATATGTAACCATTCAGGTTTGGACTAGCGACTTTCCCAAAAAAAAAGAATTTAAATGATTCACTTAAAAATATGTATAGGGCGAACAAATTTCGTTGCTAAATCACTAAATTCCTTGACAGAAATCACGGGTTACGGTTTAAGTAAGGTTAAAAATAAAATTAGGTTTTAATAGAGTAAAATAAGGTTTTAATTGAGCTTTATTTCTTTTCAGGTGCTGTAGCTTCATCCAAGACCTATTTGGAGAGCATCAGCAAGTTGGCCAGACATGCCCATCAGGCCACATGGGGAGGATCCACAGACATTGGTAAAATGCAATTTTTTCAGATTTTATTTAATTTTTGTCATAATACATTAAAAATATCATCAAAAATTATATTTTTTCTTTCACTCATAAAAACTATTTTTTAAATTCCGTCTATTAGGCAATCTCTTCTCTCTCTCTATATATATATACTACCATATTATCTCCTAATATATCCATTATATTTATATGGATATATGTGCGGTTCTTTAAATAAAAAATGGAGTTATATTTTTAAAATTGAGGAATTAAAATTTAAATAACGAAACAAAATTTCACAAAGGAAATGGGACGGAATGTTTTTTGTCTATATCTTTTTATAAATATTTCAAACTAAAATGAACAATTTTTTAAATATATTACGTCCCTAATAATTTAACATTTATAATTGAAATGAGGAGAAAGAAATTAAATAGGAGAAATTAAATATTTCTTGGGAGAAAGAAATTAAATATTGACACACGGAATGATTAAATTTCAGTCCTGCTCGCTTTTAGAGCCTTAATAACAAATCATATAATAGTAATTTGAGATGAATTATTATTCTTCACACTGATGATTTTTCCATATATGTAAATAATTTTTGTCAAATGTTACCGACAAGAAATCGAAAAAAAAATTTCATGTTTTATTTTATTGTTTAAAGTAAGTTGGTAAAAAATCGAAGCAAAATGGCAAAAATCAGATTCAGTAAATTCAACGTTCTGTCTGATTTCTATTTTTAAACTATTTTTTATCTCTTGTAATTTATATTGATCTGAACTATTTCAGTTTTGATTTTGTTACAGCTTTCATGTAGATATGAAATATAAAGTCGTCAGGTATTATATTCATTATAAAAATCAGTTATTGTTATTGACGTATCCCCTGAAGAGTACAAGAAAATCAAATATCGTGGTGCTCCAGAATAATATTGGCTATCTTGATTATCAGCTCGGAGTATAAATCTTCGTCCGAGGGATGGTCCAAACAATGTATGGTGGGTGAAACAGCTGGTCAATCAAAGACATGATGATGAGTATGCTCGACATCGGGACAGTTGCCACATTTTTGGTATTTTTTTAACGCCATCAGCAGAAATTTTCATATTTTTGTGGTGCTTCATCCTTAATCTACATTTATTTCTGTAATTTAGTGTTTAGTTTTAATTTCGGTTGGAAATTTAAGTTTAGATTTTGCCAAGGCAATTGAATGAATTAGGAATGGCAGTCTGATCCAGATTTCTAGCATTCTCTGCAAAGAATCTGTAATTTTATTAAATTCCAAATACACATGAGTATGGATCTACTATAAAAATCAGTTCAAAAATGAAATAAAATTATTGACTGTATCATAAGAAAAATTCAAATTGAATTACAATTGCAAAAAAGAACTGAAAAATAACTTTACATTAAAACTAAAACAAATAGGAAATGTGAAATAATATTTTACGTCATTTTAACTATACTTACACTTTACAACAATAAATAACATTTGCAAAAAAAAAAAAAAAAAAAAATAGAGAAGCGATTCCACTTCATACTTATTTAAAAACATTTCTAAAAACTTCAAAAATAAAAGCATTTCAACAAAACTGCATCACAAAAAGGAAAACGCCATATGTACAAACCCATCTTCAACCGAGTCTGAAACGAATCCGACAGTCATACTCAGCAGAAGCGCAAAATTCCTTTTTGCACAACCCTCTCTGTTTTTCCTCGGTTCCAAATGGAAGGGCTTTTAGGGCCTGCCATCAAAAAGCGCGATGGCATTGATCGCGGCAGAAGGAAAATAGCCCCTGACAATCCGGAAAAGTTTTCCTACAAAGGTACTGAGCTTACAAAGAAAATTCTGTCTTGGGAGAAGAGAGGGCCTCGAACAAGTGTCTGTGAAGGGTTTGAGGCTAAAATTTGTGGTTACGAAATACTCGACACTGCAAAGATTTTCCAAAATGCGATCTGAGGTGTAGCCTATTGATGGAAATGCATCACTTTTTGCAGAACAGCTGTTTTAAAACAAAAATTTTTTACATACAGTGAACATCAAAAAGTAACTGGGTAAAATCTGAAAAAAAAAAAAAAAAAAAAAAAAAAAAAAAAAAGATGTGATAGGTGTATGTTTCTAACCAATGCCATCCTTCTAATTAATGTAATCCCTTCCCGTCGATGTTATTTTTTCTTTTTTTGACACAATTAAAGCCCTTTTTTTTTCAATTCCTTCTATTAGCTCCCACCCTTCCTATGTATATCTTGTTCAAATTTTCAATCGTACATAAAATACTTTTTATTCATCCACTCGAGTTCAAATACATTTTTTTTAACTTGTAGTGGATGACACTCGATGTCAACACAGTTTTTTCAAATATTAATTCATTCATTAAATTTAATTAATTAATTTTAGGTTTTTTTAGATTTAAGTTGCTTGTATCTACCAATAGATGGTGCCAGATAAAGTTTAAAAAATGAATGAAAATTATTTATAAAGGATTTTCTGCAATATAGAGGGAAAAAAAGTAGGAATTGACTTTAAATTTTTTTTTTTTTTTTTTTTTTTTTTTTATATTACTTGTTTCACATAGGGTCTTAGAGAAAAAACTGTAAGTTTGAGTAGCAAAGTAAGTAATGTAGTTTCTCCGCTGAGTCACAATTTCCCCTCTTCAATTGTTTTTGTTTATTTTTTACTACCTATTTTACTATATTTTATTCATTTTAAAAATTATAATAATAATAATATTAAAATATATATATATTAATTAAAAAAATTAGGAAAATTTATTAATAAGTTAATTTTTTTATAAATTAATATATATATATATATATATATATATATATATATATATATATATACATATCTTACATCTTTTCTATCTAATCAGTGGGCTTACAGCTTAAAACACTTCTCACATTCACAAAGCCTGAGATAGAGGTTACTATGCAACCAAGGTTCTCCGTCAACCTGGCAAATCGCCGTCGTCCTTTTTGATTAGCTAAAATCTTACACATTTTACGACTAAAAAAAGGAAATCTTATTCTTTAAAACAAAATAAACTTTTCTTATCTCTATATTATTTGAGATACTGTTATCAAGTTAAACTTCTCCTGTCTCGAAATCTGCCAGTGGGGCAGACGGCCTTGGTCCATTTTGGAGCTGTTGCGCCAGTGATGAAGAAGATATCATGCTAGCAATTAAAGTCTAAACTTTACATTAAACACACGCATTTTTATGTATCATTAACATTTATTTAATAATATTAAACAACATTTGTTGATTTTTATTAACTTGGTTGAAATATTTAGCATTATTGATTTTATTAAGATGCACTGTAGGATTTTGTTATCGTTAGCAATTATTCAATACCGTTAAGCAATATTTGTTTATTTTTATTAACTTGGTTCAAATATTTAGCATTATAGATTTTGGAATTTTATTAAGATGCAGCTGTAGGATTTTATTATTGTTAGCAACTATTTGATAACATTAAACAACATTTGTTGATTTTTCTTTAGCTTGGTTGAAATATTTAGCATTATGGATTTTGGATTTTTATTAAAATACAGATGTAGAATTTTGGTATCGTAGCAATTATTTAATAACATTAAATAACATTTGTTGATTTTTCTTTAGCTTGGTTGAAATATTTAGTATTATGGACTTTTATTAAGATATAGCTGTAGGATTATGGTATTTACTTATTAAATTCTATACTGAAACCTTTTTCATTTTCAAACAAACTTATATGTGTATATTATGTAGTCATTTAATTGTTGTGTGAACGAGAATATCACTTCGTTTAATATATACCAAAAGCGGAAATATCCACAACAAATCATCAAATGTTAACATCGAATGTAACATGATTATTTAATACTGTTCTAAAATTTAAATATATATATATATTAATGAATAAATATATTTTTTATTTATTTTAATTGTAAATTTGGTTTTTTAGTATTGCATCGTATAAAAAATAGCATATAATGATTAAGACAACACTTTGACATTGAAATTGTTTCAAAACATTGTAATTATTTTTTATACAGTTTTGTATGGTTAAATTTAAAAATGAATTTTTATTATTTGTTTCTAACAAAAACTGACACATATCCAAATTTGGTACTTTATCCTATTATTTAATGACAAATTTTTTTTTAAAACATTAATTTTTCATTGAAAAAGACATAATTTTTGCTCATAAATGACAATGCCAAAATAATGAATTAGTTTTCAATTAGAAGAAAGCTTTATCATTCAAAACTTACTTTATGCTCAAATCTGAATCCTGTAATTTTTATCTTGCAAAACTGCCAAGACTTTTCCAAGACTTTCATCTTTTCTCAATTTAGAACTATCTTAATTATCATCACATACCTCCTCTACATGATACACTCTTATACCACAGTGGAATTTCGAAGTTTGTAAGGTAAGTTCCAAATATCTTACTTGAGGCAACTTTTAGAACGATGTAGCCAACTTCATTTAATGATGATCGTCTGCTTGCAGGGACATTCCACATCAAGTGGGTTCCATTTTTGAGAAAAGCGAATGTTTGGAATGTTCCATTCACCACTTGAAAAATCTTGCCCCGGTTTCTCAAGTGATACTAACTCCCTCCTTTTATTAATTCTTCCCAGAATTCTTTCCTCGGTGTCAGTTAATTTTCTTGGTGCTTCCGCCGGAAAAGTATTGCAGTGGAAGCGGGAATTCTTCTTCAAGTTGGTCATGGTGAAGAAGAATTCCCGCTTCAAAAAAAGTTGGTTATATTCAACAAAAGCCTTCAATGTCTTTTTAATTTGGGTCTTAAGGCATTAGTGTTGTTGAACCAAATAAAAACAAGAACACACAACGTATTTATCTATTTCTGGAACATAAGCACATTTATTTTTAACTTCTTTCAAACTAAGACTGGAATATCAAATCTAAAGATTAATTTTGAATCCATCAAGTAGAGGTAAAACAAAATAAAATTTATCAACAGCAGTAATAAAATTGTACTGAACTAGATACTTTAATCATTTTCTTTCCTCGCCCCTTACCTAGGACTATGTAGCTCCTTACCAGTTAGAAAGATAAGGGTGAGACATCAGTGAGTATACCACAAACAGCCCACTAACGGTATTTGTTTATGTTCTATCCTTTTTACAGGCATCTATGAATGAAACAAATTGCTAATTAAAGAAAAGCTGTATTTAGCGTGTGTTTTAGTAAAGCATAACTAACCTAATTATTGTTTAATAAATAATAAATTAGGTTCATGTAGGAAAAATAAGATATTATACATTAGTTCAAAAGCGTGAAAAATTATATAAAGTTATGTTTCTCATTACTAAGAAAAAGCAATATTGAGATAAATATAAAGTTATAATTATATTTAAGTATAAAAGAAATAAAAAATATTGAATAGAGATAAAAGTCAAAGGGGAAAATCTAGAATCCTATACCCTTTGTGCTAAATGCATCGCCAGGATGCCAAGTCGCCAAGTAAACATAATAATGAATACCACTGTTAGTTTTGGCGGTAAAACGATATTAAGCCAAAATCCATCACTAGGACCTAAGTCGCCAAGTAAACAAACAAAATGACTGCCAAAATTCGGTGTCGTTGTAAAACACTATTTCGCTAAAAATCGCTATTACGCCAACTTTAGTAGCCAAACAGCTATTACGTCCAATTTTATTCCTTGGATTGCTTTTTAAACCCAATTTTATCGTTTTAACGCCAAATATTATCAATATCCTGCCAAATTTTTATTCCTGAAATCCTTTATAGCCAAATGTTTTTGCTAAACGAAATTTTAATTGCTTTTACGAAAAAATCTATTGATTTATCGCCAAATTTTATTAATAAGAGAAATTGTATTCCTGAGAGGCTTTTGGCCTTTTTTTAATTATGTTTATTGATATCGATTTAACGTCAAAATTTAGCACTATTATGTAAAAAAATTTATCTCTAAATTGCCTTTAAGCCAAATTATATCGCTTTATTGCCATAATTTTATTCCTAAATGTTATAACAATAATCTCAGAATAATCAATGATTTATCTAAATAATTATTTAAAAGAATATATATTTCTATTTTTATTTATTATAAATAAAAAGTCTACAAATAACAATCAAAATAATAATAAAATAGCCCTTAGAAGTTATGAATTCTTCTAATTATAGTGTTGCAACCCCAAAGGAATTGGTGGAACATTGGCGAAATATTACGGGTTGCAAGATTGGCAATTTTTTCAGGGGTACAGTATTCTAGTTATCAACCAAATCATTAAACATTAAACAAAATAAAAAAAAAACTAAATATTGTTGGTTAAAAATTTCAAAAAAGATAATTGCGAGATATCAAAATTAAAATATTATAAGTTATCTAGTTGGTATAAATTTTAAATATTTATGATATTAAGATCGATGCAATACATATTTATAGACTAAACTTATAATTTTATAATATGAAATACCAATACAATTAATAGCATAAAATAATATTTCGACGTATTTCATTCACACTATATATTTTTTTTATTGTATAAAGTTTTTTTCTATATTAGAAAACTAAAAACAATACAAGGAAAAATTATTTCCATTTTAGAAACGAAATTCTCGTATGTCATTTGCTGATGCATATCATTAAATTTCTATTCACATTTGATGATATTCCAAAGAACACTTTGAGGAAAAGGAAATTTTTATTTTTACTGTCTCACTGTCGAAAGTTTTTCAAGTTAGAGAAACTAAAACCAATCACAGGAAAAATTATTTCTATTTTGGAAACGAAATTCTGGTATGTCAATTACTGATACATATCATTAGATTTTGATTCACATTTCATGATATTCCAAAGAATAACTTTTAGGAAAAGGAATTTCCCGATCTATCTGATTTATTTCTCTGTATAACTACAGAAGCCTCAAAGTTATTTCGGCTTCAATTTTATCCCCATAAAATATCGCGGCAGCGAACGCGTCCACCACAGCAACATTTGTCCAAAACGATTCTTACGTGAGTCTGTTTGTCAAACAGGAGAACATCTCCTGATGTTCCTCCCATAAAACAAGGGGCGCAACTGCCACTACCAAATACAGATGACAAACCCTTTTCCGGAAAGAAGCAATTTCCCCAAATGGAACATTCGGATGCGCTACATTGACCCAAAACGAAGTCAGGAAAAATAATCCAGATCGAAATCGCGAATGTCCGAAGCAATAGATCAGGTTCCGAACACCGCCCACGCTTCGATACTTCCAATGAAACCAGAATGTAGCAGCCATCTGTAGTAAATGTAAGCTTCTGTAGAAATCAAATTTGGGTTGCGATTGCAATGTCTTTAATTTGTACAAATTTCGTACTAATTATGCATGTTATAATAATTTTGTGAAATTTCTTTCTTTCTTAAGACCTTTTAGAGATTGTCCTGAGATAGTTTAAAATTTAAAAATATGTGCGGCGATCATATTGCAATATAACAGGAATGATTAATTGTTCAAGAATTTCTGATCATTGATTGCTTAATTGTTCAAGAATTTCTGATCATTGATTGCTTGTTTTCTAATATTTATTATTTTACAATTTTTTATTACTAAAATATTGATTTCTAAAAGGAATGTTCTGACAACTTTCAGTGTGAATTTCTCTAACAGAGAATAGAAACTTTGTAATAATAATAACTTTTTTTGTCATCGTAAATAGGAATAATGTAAGCTGAAAACAAACTTTATTGATGAAAAATCTTGTATAAAGATATTTTATCAATTTATACATCAAGATGGTGTGGAGCAATACCTTCTGTAGTACCTTCATTTCCTAAAGATGTGCTGAGCAGTTTGCCGTCTGCCACATTTCCTTTACTGAGAATTCCCTTTAGTGTTCTATATGGTGAGAGATGAAACACCGTTATAAAAGAATGGTGCCACATCCCTTAATGTAAAATCGCCTGCTTCTTCAATTCCTACTATTAGTTCACACAAAATCACAACCTGTATTGAATTAGAATTAGTATTTTTAATCTATTAAAAATGGTATTTTTGTATTTTATTTGCCATTATAATGATACAATCTTCGATACCTATCAATATTAAACTATTGTCTTCCTTTCCCAAATATAGCCTGATACAGATATAAGAATTCTAAGATATGTTATAAAAAAACCATTTCATACGCAAGTTACAGTTATCTGACTATAGATTGTGACTTTAGTTTAAAGCAGGGGTGACCAACCCCAATGATCTTGCGGGCCACTTTGGAAATGCATCATAAGTGCATGGGCCGCATAAAAAATTATATATCCCTATATTAGATTTAGATCTATTATAGAAATTTTTTGGAATGAAAAATTGAAACATAATGAGTTATAATTATTGTATTTACTATTATTCTTGTATGTAAACATTGATAATATAATAATAATGATACTAAACGCACATTGTAAAGAAATATATAACACTAAAAATGAAATATATAAATATAAATGAAATCATTAAAAAATATTTATTTTACTAGGGCGATATTTGTTTCTCCACTCTTTTACTTAGCTTTTCGCGCATCATGAGTTCGCAAAATATAATTTAATTATTCTGCGAACTCATTACTATAAACTCATAAATAAAACAGGCAATATCTGTCATATTGCCTGTAGAGTAATATTTTAAAATCAAAATTATTTCTCATAATTTCAACAGTTAGTTTTTAAATATATGGATGCACAAATAATGTATTTTTTTTTTCAATTCCTATTGTTAGTTCACTCTCTTCCTATATATATCTTGTACAAATTTTCAATCGTGAATAAAATACTTTTTATTCATCCACTCAAGTTCAAATATATTTTTTTAAACTTGTAGTGGTGGGCACAAGTTTATATTATACAAGTTAATACAGTTTTTTCAATTATTAATTCATTCATTCAATTTAATTAATTAATTTTAGTTTTATATGAGAGAAAAGAAATTCTCTTACATAAGATATTTAGCAGGATATAAATTTAGGAATAAATACCGTCAGTGGCGAAGCGTGTAGATAGCTGGAAAAAATTTCTTTTTTCAGATTCTTTTTCATTCTGGGTCTAGAGTCTGAGTCAAGGAGGGAACAAAATGGAAAATGAGACATGTGAATAAATTAGTGAGAGAGATGGAAAGTGTGTATGAGAGAGAGAGAGAGAATTTTTTCTAACTTAAAAAAAATAAATGAAAATTATTTATAAAGGATTTTCTGCAATATATTAAAAAAAAGTAGGAATTGACTTAAAAAAAATTGTTTTTTATATCACTTGTTTCATTTCTATTTCTGGGGAATGCCCTACCTCTCTGTGTGATGCAAAAAGCCAGCAACAAACAGAAATATTTAGATATTTTGAGTTTTTTTTTTTTTTTTACCGTTTGCATTTTTGAATAGTACACATGAATTTAAAAAAAAAAAAATGCTTTTTGTTTGTTTGATTGTTTTGCTTCAAGCAGATCTTTTATGAAGAAAGAAAATTTATAATTCTATTCAATAAATGTGATTTTTTTTGTTTTCCAGAAATTTAAAACTCGGGGGAAAAAAATCTTTTGAATAATAATTGTTTCGTATTGCTAATAATATATTATTTTAAATATATGAGAAATTTTAGGATTTATTTTAACTATACCACGTTTACAAAAAAAGAAAAATAATATTGCGTGTATTTTAATGTATCATTTAGTTCTAAATCTAAAATTATGCTAAGTAAAAACTGAAATGAAAATAAATATATAAATATGAAATAATATATTATTTTAAATATATGAGGAATTTTAGGATGTTTTTTTAACTATACCACGCTTACAAAAAAAGAAAATTACTGCGTTTATTTTAATGTATCATTTAGTTCTAAATCTAAAATCACGCTAATTAAAAACTGAAATGAAAATAAATTTGATATTAAATTAAGTATAATGGAAATCTAATTAAAATTATAAACAAGTATCTGTAAATATTACAGTAGTTCAGAAACATATTATAGAAGTTAGTGTTTAAAGGTAAAGTTAAGAGAAAAAGCTGTAAATCCACTATAATATGGAAATAAAATTATTTGAACAATTACTTAAGTTTTTCTTAAAATCATCAGTTTAAGGCATAATGTTTAGATATTAATGTATTGAATTATTTTTCTCTTTTTCTAATAATTTCTATAATAATCTAATCAACACAAAGTATTCTGAAATTAAAATTGAAAATTTATTTTCGATATAGTCCATAAATTGTTCTCAATATGATATTTATTTTTTAATATTATTTCGATTGTTTTAAAGTTCCACATTTTAAAATTGTAGATTTATTATTTTGGTTTTCGATACATTAAACCCCTAATCGTTAAGAATGAAATTCTTTTATTTGTCAGTGAATTATTTTTGGATCAACAACGTAGAATATATTTTGTCCAATTAATTTTAATTGGACGTTAACTTTGCAACAATTTTTTGTGTTAAGAAGTAAAATACTTGGGTATTACTGTTTTAGTAGATTTTATAACAAAACATATGCATAACTCTAATTCCTATGATCTTTTGAATCAATTTATAAAAATAAATTTATGATATGCTTCACATTTTTTTGTCCCAATCATAGGAATGTCATTTTCAAAACATTTTATATTTCGTTTTTCTTGTATTCTAAGAAGCAAAACACATTAATATTGCACACGTAAGTGATTCTCCGTCATTTTTTTAGCGCACACCCAAATCCAAGATCCCCCAAAAGAGATTTTTTCGAGGCGTTTCCCTTTCACTTCACTGTTTCCCTAGAGAACCCTGGAAAAAGAGAGTTAATGCAACCGCAGTCTTTGGTATCCCCGTGGGACCCCCGAAAGCTGCTGCACACCCTGCTACCCCACCAAATGGTTGCCACCTACTCCCGCTCCCTGTATACCAGCACTATCCAGAAATATTACGCCGCTAATAAATAGCAGACGAAGAAGGTTTCTGCTGCAGACTATTTTTACTTCGTTTTCTTCTTACCCTGATGAAACAGGGACACTGGTGGTCTTTCTTGCAAGTGAGAGGGTGCTTAATATTAAAGAAGTAATTTGGATGAACTAAAGCTTTGGGTTTAATTGACTTCGACTTGATGCAGATGTATCATATTTTCATTTTAGAAAGGAATGAAATTTAAATTGCTTGAATTATTGCTACTACAAGCTTCAAAGTATGATTTATGTAAAAACATTACTTCTGAAAACTTTTGATACTATTGAGGAATTATATTTTTACATAAATATTAAGCTGTGTTATACATCATGATCTCAAGATTCTTGATTTATGTGAATCTTTTAAAATGTTCTTACTTTAAAATTTTAGTGATATGAAATCAAGTCCATCAGCATTTATAAAACAAATATAGTGTTGTGAGAAAAGTATAAAGGTTAGCGTTGCATAAGGCAAAGCTTTACAACTATCAATAATTTATTGAAACCGAAATTATAATGATTTCAAGACAACGTCGTGAACATCTCTGAAATTCTGTATCATTTTACATACACATACTAACTCGTGATGCATACACATGATACACATACACATTTTTAGATACACATTTAAACACGAAATTGTTAGGAGAAGCGAAATGCTATATAGAACCTATTTTTCGAAAAGATGAATATATTTCCAAAAAACATATAAATACGTGCACTACATCTATATATATTTCACCTCGCAGGAGATCT
This sequence comes from Caerostris darwini, assembly GCA_021605075.1. Classification (NCBI taxonomy): domain Eukaryota; kingdom Metazoa; phylum Arthropoda; class Arachnida; order Araneae; family Araneidae; genus Caerostris; species Caerostris darwini. Next base: position 328,502 of record BPLQ01015570.1, read on the forward strand.
TATCTTTTTCAATCTGTTGAAAATAGTACAGAGAGAAAATTGAGAGCAATATAGTACTAAATATGCTACTTTATTTATATGTATGAAGATTATTAATATTATACTTTATTATATTAATAATTATTACATTAATATACTAAATATACTACTTTATTTACTAATATATGAAGATTTGGATAAGTACATTATAGGTGCTGATGTTCAAATGTAATTCCACGGATGTAATTCATCCGTGGAAATTCAGCATAGTTATTACAGAATGAAAGGACTTTTCGTGAGAAAATTTTTTTTTTTAATGTAGTAACATCTAAAGCTAGGATATTGGGATGCATTAAACATTGCAAATATAATAAAAAAGTCAAGGACATAAGTCAGTATTCGAGTTGTACTTGTTTTCTACGAATCGAGTTGAGGAATCATTGAAAACATTCACTAAGCTTTTCAGTTCTTCTTTTGATAACTTGAAAATCAACTCAACAGTTCTCCATAAACAAGTTTCTTTGTTATTCTAACAAATGTCCATTTTGAAAATCTTTGAACAGAAATGCTTTTCTCACAAGTTAATCAAATGAGATTATTTGTAATTCTAATATTGCTTCTTTGTTGACGAAAATTGGTTAGTGAATTCAGATATTCAATAACGTATTTAAATCAGGAAACAATTATAAAAAAAATTTATAATTGAATATTAATGACTGATATTGGTAATACTAACAAAGAATAATACTTCAGATGATAGTTTTGTTTTATAAATGGCTAAATTAACAACAAGCAGAGCCAAAAAATTCGCTCATGGATAACAGAAATAATAAGATCATCACTAATGTGCATGCACATTTTTGGAGCTAGTTTGAAAAATGCTCCAATATTGCTTCGTGTATATATTCATCCATGTATTTCCTCACTAGTATGAACTATCTTTTCTCAAAAGCCTTGATATCATCTCTCTTTGGGTAAATCTCAAAAGTCCTTCATGAGCATCTCCTCAGAAATAAGAATTGTTGACTACGTATGTTACACTACTAAAGCTTTAATTAGGAAGAAATTTACTTGAGATGTAATATTTATTAGTATTAATAAACAGAAACGGTTTGCATTACCTTTAGAAATGTTCCTATCATTACTAATATTAGAGAGATATTGCAAAACACCGCATAGACGTCTCAGTAGCGACGAAGAAATATTAATAAACAAAAACAACTTTTTTACCTATACAATAGTTTCCTATCATTACTAATACTACAGATATATTGTAAAACATCTCCTAGCTTAAATAGCGACGAATAATATGGTTAATCAATCAATTTAATTGATATTAACTTGTAGTAGATTGGAATTGAATCCATAAACTGTTTCCCTGAAGCAGCCGTGATCCATTTTCCACCAAGCAACCAAATTTCAGTATGCCGTTAATTAAAATCCAGATTATAAATTACAAACTTTCTTTTAACTTTTATTCAAAATAAAGTACAAATAAAAAGGTGAAAATCTGTACTTCATAACCATCATCAAATAGCCAAAACGATTTCTAAACTTACGTGGAATTCCAAGAAACAAACTACTAAACTCTCTTTTGTCCGTTGCTTATTGCTTATCGAGCACGATAACCAATAAACGAGAGGGGGAAAAAAGCGAAGTAAAACGAGTAAGAAGTCCTCCTTAATTGCACCCCGTTGTCGAAGAGGGCGGACGGCCCTTTATTGGAGGAGCTCTTGTTTATGTGACTTCGTAATTGACAGTTTAATGTCCCCTTTTTTTTTTCTCTCTCCCCACTTTTCCAGTCGGAAGAACAGGGGCGTAAATTCCGTTGAATTTACTAAAAGGGGACCCTCTTTAGAAATTTGTGGTTAAGAGAAATACAGTGAGTAATTTTGAAGCTCAAGGAGGTTTGGAAATTCGATTAATATTTTGGTCATAATATGAGTTTTTGGAATGAGTTTATTTGTTTGATATGTTTGAAGTTATTTTTAATTAATTGTAGCATGGATAAAATTTTCAGAAATATCATTGTTGATACCTGAATGGCCGAGTGTGTAGGGCTCTGGCACTCGGTGCCTCAGGGTTTGGATTCGAGTCCCGGTGGTGCCATGGATGTTTGTAGGGTTCGGAATCCCCTTTGAGCCGTAGGTCCCGGTCTCATATGATTGTAAAGCGTCACAGAGTCCAATCAGATTCCTCACCCACATCGTTCCCAAACTGTAGCTCTAGGCGCAGTGATATGGTGTGGTGTTGTAGTAGAAACGCCATTGAAAAATTAGTCTTAGTAATTTTCTATTTGATCAATTTATCAATGTGATTTTTAAAGTAAGATGTACAGATCAATTGAAATTAACATTCAAACATTATTAATCAGAATTATTTCAGTTTTTGACCGAAATAAGTGAATTATTTTGTTCATTATAATATTAGGAAATAACCCGAATTTTTTCATAACTTACTTGTATTTTATTGTTAGAAAAAAAAATTAACTCCTTTATTATACTGTACATTTAACTTTATACACTTGATTTCATTGCTAGAAACATTGCTCAAACTTGTTTGTTTGTATGGCACCGTTTTTATCTTTACTACTACAACCACGTCATTAAAACGATGTCGTTTCAAGATCTAACAGTAGCACCAAGACTTGACACCAATAATGATCTTGGATAAAAAAAATCTGGGTCTATTTGGTGATATTCTTTCAAAGCACAGCATGTTTACACTCGATGATCTTTTTGATCATCAGTCGAATGGCGAGCATGATTTTCGTGTCTATTGTTGTCATCCCTTAATCTTCCGACGAAATTCCCTGCACTGAGCTCCAAGTTATTCCATATAATTCGGCAGTTGCTTCAATGGTTTCATTGTCTGTTTTCAAGCACAATTACACGAATTTTCTCGACATTTTCATCTATTCTGGAAATTGAAAGACATCCAGAACGAGATTTGTCATGGATCGGCATTCCACCTTTGTTGAAACGAGAAAATCATTCATACACTTCAGTTTTTCCCATAGTGTCATCCTTGTAAGCTATTTGCAACATCAAAAATATTTATACAGCATTTTTTCCTAGTAGCAAACAAAGTTTCTTAGCCTCACGCTAAGTCGGACATTACAAAAAACGACAAGCAAACGAAAAGGCTTTTACAAAGAAACGCACTGTAACAAGACACAGCCCTATTCGGCGAAAGCACGGTGTTCTCTAAATGCAGAAAGGGTTGTGTCACGCTCACTTAGCGGCAGGAATTCAAAATGTCAGCCCCACATACAGTGCTGTTATTCTGGTCACTTTTGGGTACGCTGTCGTATAAACACTTGCAAATTTTTGACAGATGTCTAAATGTAAACGTTAAATTTATATATCTATATGTTAAATTTCTAATAAATTATCAATCCATTTAATTTTTAATTAAAACTTTACCTCTATTTCAAAAATTGGTAGTGTGTATTGGTCCTTTGATCTAGAATACAAGAATTTATTTGAAGAATGTACACAATTTATACCTTTTACGATGATGGTTTGAAACATCCATCATTGAAAAAATAATAAAAACAAATATTGTGCTTTTATTAATTTCAGCTGACATTTTGTATTTTGAAATTAAAATAATTGATCGCTTTTAAATTACATATCCGAGAAATCTTATCTTTAAAAAAAAAAAAAAAAAAAATTAACAATCGCAGAAAAATTAAATTTCTCCAAGAAACATTTTTTTTTAAATAATAAAACCATAAAAAGTCATTATTTCCGCTGTGTGCACTACATAGAACACCATGTACTACAGGAAATTAACTCAATTTCCCATTCCCCCTCTTCATCTTTTATCAATTAAACATCGTCATCTTTCCGAATATCCCCCACACCAACATAATTGCCCTTCGTCGAACAAAAATATTCGATACATCCTTTCTCCCCCCTCCCCGGTATCGTTTGGTAGAGCGAGAGATTGATATTCTGAATCTCTCTCGGTGGGAGGAGAAGATGCAGAACAGGGAGAGGAGATGCGGAAGATGAAAGATGATTGGAGGCAGAGAACTGTCAGCAGCATCCTTTCACCGGCGGCAGCAAGTGGCTTTGACATTCCACTCTGTGGGGGGAGGGCGAGAGGGATGGACGCTCGCGATTATCGTCTGTCCTAATATTCTTCTCTCTACTTGGATGCTGTCTTCTTCCATAGAAGGGTGGAGTGTTCTTTTGTTTGAGAGAATATCGTCTGAGAGAGAGGATGGGGAAAGCGGGAGTTTGCTGGACTTGGAAAAGAACAAAAGTATCTCCCCCGAGGTAGGCAAACCTCCCCTGTGGGTTTGGTTAAAATGGGAATTGAAATTTATTGAAGGTATGTGAAAGGAATATTGAAAAGGGTAGTGTGGAACATGGAACTCTTCTGTAGTCTACTGTGTGAGAGGAACTTCAAAGGCAGTATTTGTTTAAGTGTATTGAAAAGAATATTGGAAAATTAAAACTTTGGTTGTTATAGCAACCAGTATCTTTTATATAACACTCAAGGTGTACTTATTGTTAAGGAGTTTTGCTCCTGTTATTTATTCAAAATTAATACAAAGATTTACATGTTTTCAAATACGTATAACAGTATTTATAAGTAAGAAAGAACTTTTATTTAACAAACTTGTGAGTTTTGTTGATAGTAAATAAATCGGTAGATAATAAAAAAGTAAGAAAAAAAATGGATTTAAGATAAGGAAAATAAAATAAAGAAGAAAAAAATTATATCTCCCCTTACTTCATGAATAATAAATGTGACAAAGAGGAAATCAAACTGCTACGAAAGAGATCTCCCTCAAATTCTAACATTAGATGCATTACAATTCTTATCATTACAATTATTTATTAAGTTAATTGATCCCAAATACTGGTTTCTCAGTCTCAATGTCATTCACCAATGAAACCTCCGATATGTCGAAGATGCAACGTAAACCAGAACGTATCAAGATGAATTTACTATGGTACATCTATATCAGTTATATCTACAGATGTACCATACATATATAAAATGCACTATATAGCATCTATAGATGTACCATAGATACGTCTACCATCTACCGCTATATCCATACATCTATATCCTTTATATCTCTATCCATACATCTATATATATATCTATATACATCTATATCCTTTATAAATTTGAACAACTTCAAAAATGACATCTAGGCATTTCTTCTCATTGTCTTCCCAACTGGTTAACGCTGTGGCTCTTGTTAACACAAGCTTCAGGGTCGAATCCTGGATGTGGCAGAGATGTTTGTTAGTGGTTCAGAATCTATCTAGTTATGTACCTAACATATTATCTCTTATGTAATATCTTCCTGCCTTTTTTTCCTTTGTTCATAATTTTGCAGTAACTGCTTCTACTGTCTATTTCTTTATTAGCTATTACACTTTTTCTAATTTTTATAATAAGTGACTTGATGAATATTCCTTCAGCTCTCTGATTTGTATATCCTCCTATGTAGTGTTTATTGTATTACATTGCTTTAAAATTTTTCTATTATTTTAACTAACGTATTTATATATTTTCGCATTTCATATTTCATCCTTTTTTAAATTTTTAATATTCTGTTATGTTTTTGTCTTGTTAATTTTTGATATTCCTCATTGTTCAGCTTCTGTATCTGCAAAAGGGAATTATGCAAAACTTTTCCGCCTCCATCTTGCGTCCATTAATTTCCCCCACATCATTTTCAAACTGTATAAGGGCAACTCAGCTCTAGGCACAGTGATGTGTAGTAGTAGTAGGGGTTCAGAATCCACGTTAAACTGTAGGTCCCACTCTAATTGGCCCAAAGTGTACGAAACATAACCATAGAGCGACCAACCAAATCAGAGTCCTTCTTAACCTAATGGAGAGATTCTCTGGCCTATAGTTTTATCATACCACTATTCAATATTTTTTTTCCAATGCAGACGGCAAACACTTAGACATGGACATCTTGCATGCCTTAAGGCAAGCGCTGCACAGACGTTACTCCCTTTGCATTACCCAGGGGGAGCGTGTAACTTGAAGAGAAGCCACGGACGCGAAGTAACAATGCCCCCGCAACTCTCTACGATCATATTAGACCGGGACCTACGTTTTAAAGTGGATTCCGAACCACTACACACATCCATGGCACCGCCGGGACTTGAAACCTGTGGTACCGAGGGCCAGAGGGCTAGCCACTCGGCCATTCAGGCCCCCCACTATTCAATATCGACATGAAAATAATCTGTTTGATTTCATTTATCATGTTTGGAACCAGTGCAATTTTGATTTTGATTTCAGCTCTGCTTAAATTGGAAAAGTGGAAAATCGGCCAATGTATTCAAATATAAATATTTCTGCCTTAATGTATTATGCTTATTAATTTATTTTATTAATTTTCTACATATGTATTTTCTTCACAGCACGGTTAATTAAAATTATATAATTTTATAAGATTCGAATAATGAAAATTTTAGAAAACATTGAACCGAAACATAGATTCTACATTTAATCCTTTAAGAAGATAATGAACAAAAAAAAATCATTCTAAAATTGAAGTACTATAACTATTTTGATGAATAATGAAGGATGAATGAATAATGAATGAAGGTGTATTGATTAGTCAATTTCTATTTTCAACTCTATTGATATCGGCATCAATTTTGTTAACACACAAATTCCTATACATACAGATACAATCGGTTAGCGATTTTGATAAACATATTTTTGAAAATTCGTCAAGATCTACTTTCAATATTTTGAAGTTAACTTCAACATAAATTGCTATTTAATTTCAAACCCCGTAGAAGATTAAACTTAACAAAATTCTGAAAATATATATAGTAAGATATTCAAAACAGAGACTCAATTCCATTTCAAAGACTGCACTAACCATAGAAAGTTTTTTTGCTATCTTTTTTTATTCTCTGACAGCGAATAAATTGACATGGTCTCGCTTCTTATATTAAAATTCTTGCGAACAATATTCGTCACATCAATACTCCTTTCACAGAGCTCACCCCAAAAAAAGCATTCAATTTGTGCCATCTCTTGTCTAACTCGTCACTAGGGATAAAAGATAAATCCCTTTCCCCAAACATTCCCTATTCAGGGAAAATCTAATCGAATTCAGATGCTGCCCTTTAATGACTATTCAGATGTCTGAATTCGGAAATGTCCCCTTTGCATTTGAATGAAATTATATGTATGAGAATCATCCTACCATATTCTGTGCCTAAATGAAGGTGAAGGGAATCTCTGTATTTTTTTCCCTTTTAATTTCATTTGAAGAGTTTAGAAAGGAATAATATTAAGAAATATTAAATTAAAACTTTTTATCTGAAATATTAATTTCGAATTCGTTTAATTTTATCAAAGGCTTTCAAACGCTAAAAAAATCTACAAAAAAAGTTATTGTCATATTGTTATTTTAAAAATATACAGACAGCAAAAATGCTGATACATTCCTTTTGATTAAATGTTTAATTCATCCCTTTGTTATAACTAAAAAGACTGCAACGGACCGACAGAAAAGGAAATAGATAATAAATGCCATGAATATTTAAGCCTAGTTTTAGCAATTCTTCAATATCAAATATCGATAATATAAAAGAGCGTGTACATTTTGGTAGCAATAAATCATTTCTTTAAACTTCTAATGAAATTAAACATTGTTTTTCCTTTTTGACAGATTTTTTTTTTGTCTTTTATTTATTTATTTGTTTTGGCAAATGCAAATGTAGCCAAATTATCGCCAATCGTAGTCAAAACATCGCCGATCTCCAAGGGAACTGCAGTGATAAAGCAAATGTTTAAATGCCTGAAAATAAGCATAGATAAAATGAAAAGAATTCATTCGTTGTCTTAAAAATTAGAATGACAAGAAAGAATTGCCAGAAGTGATTCCAATTTCACATGTATGTTGTGTTTGTAACGTTGGTATAAATATTATAAAAGGAAAGCAAAATTATCATTTAATTGAAGTAAAACTCCCAAAGGAATACAGATCTATGTAATATCTTTATGAACGGTGCGTTCATAAAAGTATACAAATTTCTAATAAGGCACACTGGTTGCGACAACTGTTTGCACAATTGCTGTAAGCCAGCCTCTAACCACTAGTGACTCTATAAACTGTAGGTAGCATTGAATCGTTCACCTTCAAGCTTCTAAACACTTACATTATCATCAGAACCCATTATGAATCACGATTCTTCACTGAAGATGATCTTTTTTCACTCCGTCATAATCCAATTGAACCAAGTAATGAGCCAAATCGAGGCAACTGTGGTTGGTGTTCAAGGCCAACACGTGTGATGGGTATTTCTATAGCAAATGATTGTAAGTCAGGTGACTCACAATGGTACGGACAGACACAGGAACTCGTACTGAATATACCATGTGAGTGCGGATATCTGATAATGATACAGTAGGCTGTGTGCATGCTTATCGTACATTAAAAAGATCATCCTGGTTATTGGTCATTCAAGCTCGTCATGAGCTATGACGCTCTCGTCTATTAGTACGAACACCTCTTTGCAGTATTGTCAGAATGTCCGAGCGACCAGCAACTAGCCAAGCTGATCACTCAGTCTTTCTCATTAAAATGATTTTACCCTCTTAAATTGCCACATGTAGTGATATTTTCTTCTACTGTATTCGAAGGTATTTATAATGATAAAGCGCCCTTTTATAGCAGACAAACTCATAAAGGCATAATGAATCACGAACTCTTCACTGAGTGAAATACAGGTCTAGTACCTCTCTGGGTAATTTTAATGAATGTTGCAGTACTGTCAGACATAAGGGCATACAAGTTTCACATAAGACATACAAGTTGCGAGAACTGATTGCACAACTGGACTAGGATGACTAGACTTTTTTCCACTGGTTTTACGTATTGCGCAATCCTGTCGGCTTGACAAACCGCCATAATAAGTTTCGTAGTTTTCCAGGCAACTTCTTTTATTAAAAATTAAGAGTATTTCCAACTCCTCAATACTCTAATTTTTGCAGCAATGGAGGACATAGTAATAAATACAAATAATGTTAAATATGTCCATTTTTTTTATTATATACCAATAATAACAGAAACCAGAAAATACCAAATTAAAAGCAAATTATAATGTTATATAATTAATATCATAAAAATAAATCTAAAAACAGCATTAGATTAAAATTCACTATTAGATTTTCTGAAAATTTTGAGGTGATACATAAACTGGAATGAAGTATGAATATTGGTGAACAGTAGTATATCTCTGCTATTTGTTATGTCATACTGCATTTTAGACATAGACTTCAATCTTATATTTTTCGCATAGACTTTAATCTATACACACTATAATTCATTTTATTGTTTTATATTTGTTAACTGTTTCGCTGTGAATATCAAGAGATATTAAGAGCAATTCACGATATTCCTTGGCGATAAATTCGTATGGTCACGGAAAAATACCAATTATACTTTTGTTTTAAATCATATCTGTTTTAATAAAGCTAATTTATAATTATTTCTAGTTATAAATAATTTTATTGATAGATTTATAATAATACATAGGGTTGTTCAAGTTGTTTATCAATCAATAATGTAATGAGGCAAATATTTTTCTAAATTATATTAAATTATTCAGATATACAACTAACTATGTTCAATTTGCTCTCCAATACTTGGTAAATATTTTAAGTCAGTTTATTCATCACTGGAGATATGTGATAGAAACATCGTTTTGCATATGAAAAGTTTGCTCCTTTTTTCCTTCTAGTCAAACGACATAAATACGGGAGCTTTCAGTTCGGCTTCACTTCACAGGCTTTGAGGCCCCACCTCTTGCAATTTGCATACTAAATGGAATTCGAAGGAAAATTCTTTAGCTCTGAAATCTGCCATACTGAAAGGGCCAGGTTGATTATTTCTAAACTATTTCTTATACATCTTTGCAGGTTCTAATATACACCAAAGAGTCCACCAATAGTTGATGATGGCAAAATCATTATTTCCTTGGTGATTTTATAAGGGTAATTGGCCCGAATTTGTTGATCGGTTTGGTTTGTCGCTCTACGGTCATTTTTTGCAATGAGGGCTAATTAGATCGAGACGTAGAGTTTAAAGTGTACTTCGAACTACTAACAAACCTCCATGCCACAACTAAGATTCCAACCTGAAGCTTATGGTACACTTGCCAATTGGGCATCATACAGTTTATATCATCTGGGAGAATCTCCTCCTTTGCATCAAGTGACTGCATTCGAGCCACCAAGACAGTTGAACCTCAGCCCTCCTGCAAGTTATCTTTAACTATGTGCTCTGGACCCCCTTTGGTAATCATGAACAATGTTTCATGAGCATATTTACAAAACCAGATCTTTAAGTCTAAGTTTCGAGCGGCTAACAACTATAATAGATCTGTTTTAGAAACTATAAAATTAAAGATGTTTGTCTACCTAGTATTTGTCGAATTACTCATCTACAAAATTCTGTGTTCAAATGAATCCAAATTCGGAATTATAAAAAAAAGATAACAAAGGGAATGGTCATTACTTTAATGTTTTTACTATAATATTACCATTATGCTAAACTAAGCAATCCAATAATTATTCTTTTATAAATTTTTTTTCATACATAAATTGATAAAAAAGAATTTTTTTTCACAGGGAAATGTGTAGTTAATATTTATCGTGTACACAAATTAAAGTAAAGCCTCTAAAAAAAAAACAATCCCATAAAATTTAATATATCCCATAATCCTTTTAACGTAACATTATTTGAATTATGTAAGAAAAGCCAGCCCCCTGAAGCAAAACATTTAATAATTGAGTCGAAGCGAAAGTAGCACTTGGATTAAAGAAGATTATATATTTTTTTTTCTTTACTACAGTAATAAAAAAAAAGTATTGATAAATATTTAGTAACAAAATGTCGTAACGACGAAAAATTGCTGTTTTTATTCTCCCCTTCTAGAAAAGGAAGCAAATAAAAAAAAGTATTTAAAAAAAAAGAAAGTCACACCGTTGCAATTTAGCCGGTGTTTAATCTCCAACCCAGTGATTTAAAACGTCCCCAGTTCCCAAAAGAGGCGTTAACGAAATTAAAATTAAGAGAGTTCTTTTAGAAAAAAGGCTTAACACACACCTTCTTGTTTCCCGCGCTTTAATTTAGAGATTGTTCCAATCCCCCCTTTCACGAGAGGAGAATAAATAAAAAGCAAATCTCCTTTTCCGCTTTTACCTCTCTACCACCACCACTTTTCCAGGCAGGCTCACGTCCTAATGGCCATAAAAGCAGCAAGGTAACTGCTCAACCCACCTCGATATTGATGGTCTCACGACGTCACACATAATCACCTCAGCGTGGAACTTTCCGTGTACGTTGCTTTTCGAACCAAATCTTCTCTTAACCCCTCTCGTTTTCCTCCGTACGCTATAAAAGACACTGTTGAAAAAAAATATTCTTTACCCCCAGTCCCTGAAAATTCTTTTTCCTTTTTTATTTTCACTTATTTTATCGTCTGCGCAGAAATTCGTTCTTTTTCCTTATTGGTTAGATCTATGGGCCATAACCTGTCAGCAAGCTGCGTGACTTAAGTAATCCTCTGTTCCGATATTTATTTGAAAGAAAATGGTGGCAACAGAGTAAGGAGGGTTGCTACCAACACGTGACTGTGTTTCTTTTCTGGGAGTTATGACATGTCTCTGAATTGGGGTGTAATATCACTTTAGGTTTTGAAAGGAGACTTGCGCACCGGCACGAATTCTTCTTTTATAACATTATTTTTTTGAGGTTGTTATAAGTCAATGTGAAACTTAAGTTAAACTGAAGTTGTTTTAAGTCAATGAAACTTGTTGAAGGAAATTTATTCAATAGAAGATTTGAACTGTTATTTATAAGAAAACTTCAAGTAAATAACTGTTAAATCTACCAGTAAATATGCTACTAGTAACTAGTACGCATCTAAAAATTTCAATTAAAACTTCGGTTACTTCTCAAAAATTTCAGTTTGATCTATTACAGAAATGAATATAAGACAACGTTTATCATAAATATGTAATATTTTTTTTTATTTCCAATGGCAGGGTACAATAAGCAATAAAATAAAAAAACACAAGGAATTTTAAAACAACAACGAGAAGCAAAGAAAATCATATAGTGACATGCTCAGCCCATAGGGGCCCTAGCCTCCCAGTAACGACCATACACAGTACAGGAAACAAAATGCAGGGCAGACAGGAAGGTGGGATGAATTCATGTTCTTTCCCAGATTGCAGATTATTTATTGTGGTTTTCAAATATTCGCATGAATCATCAAAAATCTGAAATATTTGATGATTCCTATGTTATGTTTCTATAAAAGTTATTTCAGTTCAAGTGAAATGTTAATCTGAGGACTTGACAGGAGCGGTAAATCTTTATTCACTCAAAAGTAATCATTTGGATTTATTATCCGAATCAATAGAAAACTTTTATCATTTGAACGACCCGTTTCAAACGTCTTTGCTCTTCGTCCTTTGCTCTTGAACTTTAACCAACAAACATGGGGTTTGAGGATTAATCTGTGTTTGAAAGATCTTGAGAGGCCACCTATAATCCCCCTCTTCCTCATCAGTGGCAGTCAACCATTTGGTCGAGACACCAACCCAACCCCCAGGGTACAGATCATAACCTGAAATAATAATGGTTGTCAACCACCCGAATACACAAAAACAATAAGAGGGATTCTCATTGTGATAAGTGTCCAAGTAAATTGACAATAATATGTTTAAAAAGTATGTATTGTAATACATATGTTTAAACATTTTATATACACTTGATGGAGGATAGGAAAACAAGTTTCGTCTTGCTTCATAATGAAATATATATTTCGTTCCTAAAATAAATCATATAAACAAAGTGAAAATATCCAATGATAACTCGCACCCTAAACGAAAAATATAAACATTATTTAAATTGATTGAATGAGATTAGAATGATGGTGCACAAAAATTCATTTTAATCGAAATAATTTCGTGTTTACATGAACTCCTTTTAAATTCAAAGTGCCAATTGAATATTAAGATGTGATTATGTGAGTTAAACATGAACAATCAAACTTTTTTATGTAGTTTTTCGAGTTTCCTTGTATGTAGTACGTACATACAAGGCAATGCCAAATTACAGAACTACATGTCGACAGAAAAACATCCATTATTCTAAGATTAAGCTTGAAGAACCACAAAAATATGAAAATTTCTGCTGATGGTGTTAAAAAACACCAAAAATGTGGGGACGGCCCTGATTTCGAGCTTACTCCTCATCATGTCTTTAATTTCCCAGCTGTTGCAGCAGCCATACATTGTTTGGACCATCTCTCGGATGAAGATTTATACTCCGAGCTGGCAATCAACACAGCCAATAATATTCGGGAGCACCACGATATTTGATTTTCTTGTACTCTTCAGATGATACGACGACAACAACAACATACAAGACAATTGTACCAAAAATTAATATTGGATGACAATAATTTCTTATTACTATTGCCTTTCGATGACTTCTAATGTGAGATACTTAAAAAATAGTTTTTAATAAAGTTTACTTCCTTGCCTTCAATATAAAATAAAGTTAATGTTTAATATCAGTCACGCATCACTTACATAACTAATTAAAGCAAAAATTAGTTAATACAGTATGTTATTGATAACAATTCTTTTTTAAAAATATTATTATTTTTTGTATTCCATGTCACTAATTCATAATTTAAATATTTTATAATTTGGAAAAAACAATTTTTTAATTATGATATTTCTTGATTTTTAATTTTTTAATTCATAGATTATATACGTAATATATTTTATAATAATTTTTTAATTCATAATTAAACAAATTAATAATTAAAATAAATTCATGAATATTTATTAATAATTAATTATATTAATCTTAAAAAACTTAATTAATATTTTTTATAAAATAAAATTTTTAATTAAATACACTTACAGTTGGTTTTTTTAAAATTGGCTGAGATAATTTATATGAATATTCAATTATTTTTCAAATTTAATTATTTTCTTGTCGGTCAATATTTTTAAGTTTAAATCACACATTAATAAATGTGCATTAGAGTGACGCGTATTGTCTAACAAAGCTGTTAAAATAAGATAGGATTCGCTGATAAATTGAGTTAAACTTTGAAAGATAAACTCATTTTGTTAGTTTTACTGATAAAATCAGTTTCACTTCATCGTATCTGAAGACAATTAAATCCTTCCCATAAACTGAAAAATTTTCCTTCAAATGATTTATTATCAAAAACAACTTTTTTTTTTTTTTTTTTTTTTTTTTTTTTTTTTTTTTACTTTAACAAAGATTAATTGTTCCAGACGATTTATCTATATCTTTTAACTTTTAACTCAACTCAACTCAACTCTTCTTTTTCTTTTTCTCATTTTTTTATTAAGGAGATCGCTCGTTAAATCAGAACTCCTAATTTCCTTCATTTTCATTTTTTTTTTTTCTTTCCCTCTCATTTTTTACCTCGTTGCCATCCGCGCCTAATGAAGTAGAGCATTTTATATTTAATTAATCCGCATTTTCCCAACATGTAGACATTTCAGCTTAATTTAGACGTGGTTGGCATCAGGGATGTCAGAAATTTCAACGAATTCGAATCGGGATGTGTTTGAGCAAAGTCTACCCTTCTTTTTTTTTTATCGTTTGGTCCGACCAACCCTTTTCGAATTATGTCAAGTTGAGAGGTATCAGCGGACACGTCGACAAACATAATGAGGAAGATTTAATCTTAAGCAGTTTTTCTTGCGGTTTCCGAAGTGAAATGAATGCCATTTTTTTTATCTTCTTCTTCCAGAATGTGTGCTCTCAAAATGCATATTTACTCTTCTTGCTTCACTTCAACCGCGAGATGCTTTAATTAACTTTTTATCGTTCCGGAATAATAAAAGTTTTGAGAAAAGATAAACTTTTAGGGAGTGGAAGTTTCTTAGGTTCGTTGTCAATAGCTTCCAGTTAGAAATTTTTTTGTGTGTGTAATTATATGTTTAATATTTTTTTTTATCTTAAGTTGTCTGTCATTATGAATAATTTAATATAATCTGCATGAAGCAGAAGATTTGTAATTTCCGCTATTATGACATCGGTTTATTTAAAGATCTCATAAGAATTAAATTTAATTATTAAAATATAAAATTTATGTCTTTCAATCAATGGCAATGAAATTGTTATCGAATTCATTGGTAAATAAATTTATGTATGGCAATGAAATTTATGTATAAAATTTAATAAATTAAAAAAAATACATAAAATAATAAATAAAATTTATATAAATTTATGTGTCTTTCATTCAATCTTAGTGAAATCGTTATCGAAGTTCATAACTTTCTGAAATTAATAAAAAATAATAGTAATCTATATGAAGCAGAAGATTTGTAATTTTCCGCCATTATGACATCAATTTATTTAAAGATCTCATAAGCATTAAGATTAATTTTTAAAATATAAGCTTTATGTCTTTCAATCGATGGCAATGAAATTGTTATCGAAGGTTCATTGGTAAATAAATTTTTGAAATTATTAAAAATAATAGTTAGTCAAAATATTTAAATTTGGTAAATAAATGTTTATTCCATAAAAAAATGTGATAATTAATAACTTTAGTTTGTTAATAATTAGATTTTTTTTTGTAGGTACTGCACTCATGCAACTTGTAGAAGTTCACAAAGAAATCCATGCCCAACAAACGAATATTGTAAGTAAAAAAAAATTTTTACCTTTTTTTATAACGCCAAATGAAAAATATATTTTCGTGTACTATGTGCTAACAAAAAATTGACTTGAGAGTGAATTAAGGAAAATTGACTTATGTAGTGTTGTCGTTGTTTGTGCAGCTGGATTGTACTTGAGTGTGGTTGGGTTGAGACAGGTTTGAGAACTCACAACTTTATTTACACACGCACAAACACGACACGCATACAATATTTAACACATAAAACTTATAATTAAAGATTCGGGGAAGGATTTCACTTCCATGATGAAAACCCGATACTCAGGTACACGCTGGATAACGAAATATATTTCTTCTATGTGTGAGAGTCTGTAGGCCAATTAATGCACATGATAATGCACTAATGCATATAATTGTCTTAAATATAATTCCTCACGGGATGAGAGATTGCAAACCAAAGGTTTTTAAACAGAAGCGCGATATTGCTCTGTACTAAACGTTACTCAGTGGGTGCGCCAGTTGCGCTGTACTACCTCTCGGGTGAGAGTCTCGATGCCCACTGACCATTTCTCCGGAACGCCACGAGGGGCACTTTTGAAATGCGTAGGAAGAAACACAGTTAGACAATTTAAATAAGTTGAATGAGTTTTAGAAAATAAGTGCTGTTAAATCAGCTCTATGATTTCATCTTCACTAATATATAATTATTTATAATATGACTATATTAAATAATGAAAATGTAGGTACAAGTAACAACAGTATGATTATGTTGGTACGAAACATATTTCCATGGACCATTAGAGATTAAAATCATTAAACAAAAACCATTAAAATCTAAATATCTTTAATTTATCTTAAAAATTATAAAGCAATTTAAACAAGTTAAATCAGTTCTAAGATTTCTTCTTAACATTAATATCTACTTATTTACAAAACGACCATATCGAAATAATGATATGCAACCACGAAACATCTTTCAGTGGACCATATTGCTATTCATGATAGAATATTTGGGCAATAAAATTTACTGTATGATATTTGACATCATAAATTATTTTTATCATCCTATCCATTATTTACTTACTTTTAAAAATAATTTTTCATTTTTTATACATCATACGCTACGAAACATCTTTCAGTGGGCCATTATGTTATTCATGATACAATTATTTAACAATACAATTTAATGCAGCATATTTAACATCTTAGAATATTTTAAACCATCCTATCTATTATTTAAGAACTATAATTTTTCGGTTTTAATACATGATATATTACGAAACATCTTTCAGTGGACCATTATGTTATTCATGATATAATTTTTGAGCAATAAAATTTAATATATGCTATTTAACATATTAGATTAATTTTAACCATCCTATCCATTATTTACTTATTTTTAAAAACTATAATTTTTCAGTTTTTTTATGCATGATCTAAGTATATATTATTCATGATGACCTTCATGTAGTTTGATAATCCTTGGCTAGATTTTTCTAAGCGTGTGAAACTTAATTTACAATGCTTAATATTTTTCATTTCTTTCTTTTTCACATTACTGAATAAGAGCACAAAAAAAAAAAAAAATTAATGATCTTCAAGAAATTCGTAATCATTCCGGCAGACTTTATTTTGTTACAACTGCGAAACAACCTGACTAAACTTCAAACAGCTCCACGCCAAATTGTTGCAACGATAAAGTTAATAGTTTACTACTCCTAACATTGATTCAAGGAAGATGAATTCATTTAACTTTCTCCCCAACTCGTGCCGGGAGAAAAAAAAAATATCAAGAAAATAACTTTCCTTTTCCCAAATGAAAACGATTGAAAAACTCTTAGAAAACCGATTCCTTAAATCCTAATGAAAAAAAGAAAAGAAAGAAAAAAAAACTATTGCATATAAATTACGGAAATGAATTTACTGTGCATATGCTCCTAATATTCCAATACGCTATCAGGAAAAACGGGAAAACTACTTGTTTTTGAGCAGGTAAGGAAAATCACTTACTTTTGAAAATCGGAAAAAAGAAAAAAAAGAAAAAAACCAAGATGGCGTTTTGTTTCAATTTCAAAAAATGCCTCTCTTTCTACATTCAGAATTTCTCCCTCTCGCCGTCTTAAATATTTTTCCCCGGGTGGTATTTCCCCCCGTGCTGTCTATTTCTATTTGCATATGATTCGTCGCACGTCCAGATGAAATTAAAGTCAATTGGTTTTCTTTTTGAAGCTCTTGGTGAAAGAGATTGTTTATGGAATTTGAAATTTCTATTTCTCCCCTGCTTTTCTTTATTTATGTGTAAAATCGGATCGATATGGGGAGATGAAGAATTTCGAAAGTTTGCATTTTTTATGCTTACAATGTTTGTGCTTATTATTTATTGTACAATAATACAAGAAATTACAATATAAATGTGTTATTGATTATAGTTTATTTATAATAACACAAGAAAAATTCAATATAAATTTATTATTGATTATTAATAATAAATAATATTGCTTACGATAAATAATTTTGTTTATTAATAATATTATATATAATATATTAATAATATTATAATAACATATTTATAATATAATAATATTGTTTATTATTTATTGTACAATAATATAAGAAATTTTCAATATAAATTTATTGTTGATTATTAATAATAATGCTTACAATAAATAATATTGTTTATTATTTACTGTAAAATAATACAAGAAAATTTCATAAATTTATTAATGATTATTAATAATAAATAATAATGCCTACAATAAATATTATTGCTTATTATTTATTGTACAATAATACAATAAAATTTCAATATAAATTTATTTCTATTCATTATAAAAATATTAATTCATAAAATAATATATAATTACTTTATTTTAATTGATAAATAAATATTTCCTGGTCCATCCAATCCTTCCTGCAATTCTTCCTAATCCATCAATACCTTCCTGCAATTCTTCCTAATCCCTCCAATCCTTCCTGCAATTCTTCCTAATCCCTCCAATCCTTCCTGCAATTCTTCCTAATCCCATTCTTCCAATCCCTCCAATCCTTCCTGCAATTCTTCCTAATCCATCCAATCCTTCCTGGTACCTCCAATCCTTCCTGCAATTCTTCCTAATCCCTCCAATCCTTCCTCCTTCCTAATCCAATCCTTCCTGGTACCTCCAATCCTTCCTGCAATTCTTCCTAATCCAATCCTTCCTGCAATTCTTCCTAATCTGTCCAATCCTTGCTGGTCCATCCAATCCTTCATGCAGTTCTTCCTAATATATCCAATCCTTTCTGGTATCTCCAATCCTTCCTGTAATTATTCCTAATCCATCCAATCCTTCCTGGTACCTCCAATCCTTCCTGCAATCCTTGCTAATCCATCTAATCCTGGCCCATCCAGTCCATCCTACAATCCTTCCTGGTCCTATCTTACCCGATCAATGCTTCTTCTTACCTTAAGTGCTTCTGAGTGCTGAATCATGATAAAAGCAAAAAATAAATAAATAAAATCTTTTTTTTTATTATGCACTCTGATTATTTACCTTTTAGAAAAAGTATTTAATTTAAAACTGATTGAATTTTAAAGTCATAAAAATTGAAAATAAATGAAACTTGATTGATTTTTATTTCCATTTGCAGTTAAAAGCATTTTATGTGGACCTCTTACTTCCATTAGAATCAAACCTTGAAAAAGATACAAAAGTTGTAGCGGTGAGTATATAAATCTACTTTATTTTTACATTTCATCTTTCTTTAGTTATCTCCAATAAGAAAAAATGGTACGTTTTTGTTATCCTCTGAATAAACTATTGAATTTATCTTAGAACGTTTGAGTGCATAAGGCATTGCTGAAATAAATGAGTTAAAATAAGGATACAATACTGAAATTTCTATTCTGTCTTTATCTACATCGAAACCGCCACCAAAAAATAAAAATCTTGTAAGCAATTGTTAAAGAAAATAGAAGAAAAAAAAACTTTCACAAACGTGTAATTTTTTAAAAGGTGGTAATTGTTTACTTGACAAGAAAACAAAGAAAATATAAAAATAGCAATGCTCAATTAATTGAGGAAAGTTATGTTTCTTTTGTACATTAAATCATTTGCTTGTTTTTATGATACCACATTTAACCCAAAATTACACCGAGTTGGAGCTGTAAAATGTGATTAATGCTCCAATTAACTGATTGCAGGGCGAGCACAAAAGGTTCCTCCAGCAACACAAATCCCACCACGATTCCTACCAGAAAGCACTCTCCATGTGCAAGAAGCAGAAGAAAAGAACAAGGAGCAGTCTTTTTACGATTGGAAAGGATGTCAAAGTAAGTATACTCGATTGCAGAACAAAACAACCGTTTACAAACGATCTTAAAATATATTATTATTTTAAGATTTTTAAATAAATAATGAACTAAAATTTTAATTTGAACTGAAAGTTATTTTTAAAGAATCTAGATACTCTTTTAAAATAATATATAAAATAATATATTATATAAATTATATTATTTATATAAAATTACTTTAAATAAAATACTTTACAAAAAATTTTAAGAATGGTTGAAAAAAAAGGGGAAATTGGAGAAAAAACTTGCTTTTATTTTAAGGAAATTTCCCTTTTTTTTTAAATTTTATTTTGCAAAATTAAATATTGGGACGCCCTACTTATGGCTCAATGACAACGTGCGCCGCCTAAGGCTGAGGTTCAATCCGCTGCCTGCTTTGTTTGTTTGACAATGTTTGTGATTTTCAGCATCTTGCTTAGTGAAATGGACTGCCTGGTTAGAGTTTTCCTGGTTTTCTCCCATACGATACTCAAAATGCGGGGTAATTACCCTAAAAGTCCCCCGGAAGGTACTGCACAACTTCAGCGTCACCGCAGTCGAGTCAGAAAGATGCTTTATGAAGTGATTTAGGATGTCCTGTGATTATTTATTGGAAATTTCGCAGTTGAGCCTGTTGAAAATATACAGAGGAACTCAAATTAAGATTTTTCATGGATGGCCTGGGTAATTTTTCGTTTCTAAGCATTAAATTTGATTATTGCAGTACAGCATTTATATGCACAGCATTCGGGTCTTATATGCACAACATTAAGCCAGCGCAGACAAAGAATTAATTTTTCCAGCATTTTTATCAATTATAAAAAAGTAGATCTCGAAAAGTAAAAGATTAATTCAGTTACAAGAAATATACCTTTCGAAAGTATAAATATAGCTATACTGAAAATATAAAATCCTCAGACATCAAGATTAATCACGTCGCTTTTTATTAGATGTATTATAAGACTTTTCATTTTGCTATTCATTTTCTATTCAAATTCTTGATAAAAATTTTCATAAATAATTTTGAAATGTGTCTTACATAGTAAAACAAGCTAGAAAATTTGTCCTAATAATAATCCAAGAATTTCGTACTTATATTAAAAAGTTCACTTTAAACAATTCTTAAGAAGGATTAACTAAATTATTTTATTTTTCTTTACTTCAACTGAACAATTTTCTAACAAAATAAAATTTTTGAAGTTTAACGGTGAAAACCTTCTTTCCGTCTTAACACCATAAAAAACATCTTATACGTATTTTTAAAACAAATACGAATAAGAAACAAACTAAATCAATATTATTTTTAAATGATATTTACCTTCATTACTAAAATAAAGACAATGTTGTTTACTTAAATTATCCAACCATTCCAAGAAAGAATTTTTTATACATCTCGAATCAAGGAAAACAAGGATCTTTTTTTCTTTTCTTCCGAATTACTTTTTCCTTTTTCTTTTCATTCCTTCAAAGAGTGCTTATGTCTTTTAAAAAAACAATGGCGGATAAGTCACAGCTATTTGCATTCGGAAATAAAAGCTTCATAGTCATAAAAATGAAAGAGACCGCCGCTGCAGATAAAAGATCTTTACTAAATAAGAGCAAAAACTGGTTTCGACTGGAAATTAAAGGAACGAGCTCAGGATATCATTAACCGACCTGTATTCATCCAGTTAATGCGAGTGATTATCGTTAGAGAAGAAAGAAGTTTCCTAAATTCAAATAAATATTCCAGAGATTTGAGTTCATCTTAATTTTTAGTTCGTTTTTTTTTTCTCAACTGTGTCTTTAAATATTTTTTTTTTTTTAATATGAAGGCTGGTTTTTGTAGAATGATCTTATATAAAATACTATCAAAGCATCCAGACTTTAAAATTTTGTCCCAAAAATACTTTGGAAAGATTCCAAAAGCACATTAGATCAACTGTTTCTCATTTGAATAATATTTAATTTACTTAATGCTAAAGATAATTTTAAGACGAATTTTGTGTTTGTTTTTTACAAAGTTTTCGAGTTATATTAAATTTAGTGAAACTGTCTAGTTGTTAATTTTTGTTTCATTTTTGTAACATAATTTAATTATAGATATATGAATTCGACCTTTCTCCATAAGTGGATACTGTTGAATAAATATTTTGAATTGTTTAAAGGAAGTTTTAAACATTCAAATATATGTGTGCGTGTGTGTTTTATATAGTAAAACAAGCTACAAACAAGTGGTCTTGATAATGATAATGTATTTTGTACGATATATTAAGAAGTTCACTTTAAACTACTCTTTACTCTTAATCAGTACTAACTAACTTATTTTATTTTTCCTTACTGTAATGAAAATTTTTTAATAAAAGGTGAAAACTTTCCTTCCGTCTTAACATCATAAAAAATATCTTATAATGTAATCTCAAAAAAATACAAATAATAAAAAAAATTAAATCAATATTATCTTTAAATAATATTTACCTTCATTACTGAAATAAAGATAATGTTGTTTACTTAAATTATTCCTTCTATTACGAGAAATTTTTTTTTATCTAGGAAAACAGGATTGTCAATTCCTTTTTCCTTTTTCTCTTCATTCCTTCCAAATAGTACTTATGTCTTTTCAAAAAAACAATGGCGGATAAGTCACAGCTATTTGCATTCGGAAATAAAAGCTTCATAGTCATAAAAATGAAAGAGACCGCCGCTGCAGATAAAAGCTCTTTACTAAATAAGAGCAAAAACTGGCTTCGACTGGAAATTAAAGGAACGAGCTCGGGATATCATCAACCGACTTCTATTCATCCAGTTAATGCGAGTGATTATCGTTAGAGGAGAAATAGGTTTCCTAAATTCAAATAAATATTTCAGAGATTTGAGTTCATCTTAATTTCTAGTTCGTTTTTTCTTTTTCAACTTTGCCCTTAAATATTTTTTTTAATATGAAGCGTTGTTTTTGTTGAATGATCTTATATAAAAATGCGACCAAAGTATCCAGACCGTCAAATTTTGTTCCAAAAATACCTTGGAAAGAGTCCAAAAGCACATTAGATCAACTGTTTCTCATTTGAATAATTTTTAATTTACTGAATGTTTAAGATTTTTTTAACAAACAATTTTTTGTTTGTTTGTTTTTTGCCATTTTTTTAAAGTTATATAAAACTGTCTAGCTGTTAATGTTTGCTTGATTTTGCAGCGTAATTTAATTATTGTAGAGCTAGGAATTCAATTTATCTCCGTAAGTGGACATTGTTGAACAAATATTTACAATTGTTTGATGTAAGTTTTAAAGATATGAATATATATTTTTATTAAAATCTTTAAAAATTATGTGAATGAATTCAAAAAATGTATATCTAACTCGTGGCTCAGTAACAAAGTGCGCCTCTGGTGAGCATTCGGGCTGAGTTTCAATCTGCTGGCAGCTTTGTTGTAGACACTGTTTCAAAAAATGAAGTAACTCGATGGCGTTCGTGAAGTTCAGCATCTTTGTCTCGTGAGTCGGACTACTTATGGGGAGTTTTCCGACTTTTCTCCCATACGATACTAGAATGTTGGGTAGTTGCCCTAAAAGTCCTCCCGGAAGGCACTTCCCTCCTTCTTGATGGTCACGGTCAGACCCAAGTCAGATTTCTACCTATGGGTGCTCCATCACAACAGAAGCTGCACCGTTTACCACCCTTCCATGGAATTATAAGGGTTCTTGGATTTGGCTAGATGTTGCTGTCTACCAAGTGGGATAATAAATAAATATATATTATAAAATCACCTATAAGTACTTTAATAAAAGTTACTTTAAAATTGTTATTTTTAATAAAGCTAATTTTTTAAAAATATTATTGTATTATATTGGGAAGAAAATAACACAATAATAAATCGAAATCGAAAGTGAAATCAATGAAATGAACTAATTAACCTATTACAAAATAATTTTTATTTTTCATTTTCATGAAACTAAACATGCTTACAAAATTGATCCTCGTTTAAAAATATAGCGAAACATATATTACGATGAATAAAATAAAAATTCCGATGATATAATGCAAATCGTGCCCTATTTAATTATTATTATGTAATTGAAAGAGACAAAGAATGGCATAAAGTTTTGCTAATATTAATAATCACTATTTTTTTTTAATTACAATGCGGTTGATTACGAACTCAATTTTATTAATGAAGTTATTAAAAAGTGTAGAATTATCTAATTAAATGATTAATACACACGAGTCTTTGGAATTTGAACAATTTCATCTTTCTCTAAATAAATAACTTGTAATTACTAGTTAATTTGAATTCATTTATAAGAATGGCATAAATTTTTATAAATTGTAATAATCACTATTTTTTTAGATTATAATGGGGTTGATCAAGAACTTAGTTTTATTGAACTGCATGAACTTATTAAAAAGTGTAGATTAATCTATTCAAATGATTAATATATAAAACATATTTCAAATGAAGAATCTCATCTTTTTGTAATCAAATAACTTGTAATTACTAGTTACTTTGATTTCAGTTTCAAATTTCAATTTTTTTTTTATTTTCAAAACTTTATTTCCAAAATTCTTCAGTTTTTTAAACCACTTAAATACTAATTTCCAAGAAATATTTCCTTCAACTCATAAATAATCATTTTTTCTTAAGAAATGAGCTTGATTTAACAGCAACATTTCTGATTTAAATCGATTTCAAACAAAATAGACAGTTCGCATAAAGTAATTGTATTGATGCTATTTTATGGGACATGAAATTCTCTTGAAATAAAAACAAACATTCTATTCTTATTTCTACATCCCCGCACCACCTGCCATTAGGCCAAACGATCCAATATGCACATAATGTCAGCAATAACCGCTGAAAGTCATAACTGTAGCCGTGGATAACTGCATCTTTTATCTCACGTTCTATCTGAGAAGCCTTACTGTCCATAATTTTGCAAATATTTATTTCTTATTTTTTACTTATTTATTTATCTTGCTTTCTATCCCTTTTATTCTTAATGCTGGAAAAAAAATCTCCTCCATTTAGAAATCTTCCCTCGTGTAATATTCTGAATTCTTTTTCTCTTTTTTTAAAGGAATAATATGTTTTCTTTTAGCAACTGCACGCAATGGAAGATGAGAAGAAAAAATTGGATGGTTTTTGCGACCAAAGTTTGAAGCAAGTGAGTTTTTCTTGGGTCCTTTTTTTCTTTTCTCTTCTTCTGTATAATTTCGAGTCGTTCTGTTTAATGGAACGATTTTCAAATTCGACGAAATAGCTCACTAGGTAGTGCATGTGCATTTTATTGAAAACAATCTATTTAAATGCTTACGGTTAACCACGTTTCAATTTTATTCATATGGTTAAAAAGCGGTCGAAATTTAATTATGCGTAATTAATAATATTTTATTGCAGTTTTTAAATTCAAACAAAAGCTCAGTTTGTGATACATACTGTAGCTCCCTAACAAAAACTCAATTCGTGATATATACTATAGCTCAATTTGTGATATACAATAGCTCAATTTGTGATATACAATAGCTCAATTTATGATACATACAGTAGCTCCCTAACAAAAACTCAATTTGAGATATATAAAAACTCAATTTGTGATAAATGCGATACCCACAGTAGTGTTCGTACAATAATTTAAAACTTTGTAGAAAAAAGTTCATGGTCTGAATTAATATAAATTCCAATATTTTTTCATGTTATTCTTAATAAAATCAAACATATTTTAAAAACATAGAGTTACTTTTTTTATAAAAAAAACCCAAATTATTTGAAGAAATGAAAATTCTGGT
Organism: Caerostris darwini; assembly: GCA_021605075.1. Lineage (NCBI taxonomy): Eukaryota > Metazoa > Arthropoda > Arachnida > Araneae > Araneidae > Caerostris > Caerostris darwini. Next base: position 354,250 of record BPLQ01015570.1, read on the forward strand.
AAATTGAAAAATAATCCTTTTTTTTTAATCATGCTCTTATGGATAGGGTAGGGAGCGAGCAAAAGAAGTTTTTTTTAACTATTGTTTATTTTTAGTTTTGTAATTTCATTTTAAAATTACTCCGTAAATAGTAGATAAATCTCAGAAATTATATTAATTTTATAATCAAAAATTTTTACTTTTTAAACTACTATATATAAAGCTTTTACACATAACTATATAAATATACAAATATATGAATTTTATTATCATAATCTTTTGTGTCTTTTTCTTTTATCTTAATATATTAAAACTACCGATATTGAGATAAAAACAAAGCATACATCATCTTATAGGTTTTCAATATTAAGAATAAAAACACCGAAACAATTCTGAGCCATCACATGTATACTTTCCAATATTTTCACCTATCCACAAGTGCTACTGACAAAGAGAGCCCCCCAAGAAACTCTTCCTCACACTCACAACACACAAAAAAAAACCACAAAAAAAAAACCCCGTGGTTCTGTGTAAGAGTGAGTAAGAAGAAATAAAAGGCTTGCGAAGAAGAAATTGAAGAAACTAAGTGCAACGTCTGCCATATTTGTCTGTTTTCTTTAAAAAAAAAAAGAATGTATGAGCCCTGCAGAGCAAATGCAATTTACCAGCCACTGCCACAAAAAAAAAAAAAAAATTTTTTTTTCGGTATTCCATTGCTAGCGCCTTTTGTTTTTCTTTGTGGCAATCCATTTATATTATGTCTACTAACCTTCCCCCCTTCGCTTCCCCTCGTGATAAATAACAGATTGCTCATGTTTGTTTTCTGTTTCTTTTCGCCAAGGCCATCACTCAAGAGCGCAGACGATATGGGTTCGTTCTGGAACGCCAATGCTCCCTTGCTAAGCACTATTTAGCCTATCACACGAAGGTGAGTGGTTTCTTTCTTTGTTTGTTTGTTTATTTAGTTAGTTTTCTTTTCCGTGGAGCATTCTGTTCGAATAATCTGGAGTATTGACACCATTGATTTTCTGTTCCTTCAAATGCTGGAATTATTCTAGATTGACAGTAACTATTGTAATTATAATTATGAATTAATTAGTAAGAATTTAATTTATTAAACCGAAAATCTGTAAAATTTGGAAAGTCCACATTTTAAACCTTCTTATAAGAAACATGTTGACAGAATTGTTCATGTATAATATGTAACGTCTCAACCTATATTAAACCTATAATAGTTTCAAGAAGAGGGCTACTTTCAGGTTCATGGGAGTACTTTAATTTTTATTTACTAGCATTATATATATATATATATATATACAAAACTCTGGGTTATCATGCTATTTACAAAGAAATGACAATTAAAGGTAAAAATTTGATTCACAAATGCAGTTCACTCCAAGGACGGAGATTGTCAAGAGTTCGAGTCTACGACGTATCTAGTCCAATCGATCTGCTGTGGACCTTAATTATCACACGGTGTGATATACGAAACCACCAGAAGCTAACTTTTTAAACATTCGGAAACTTCTACCTGTTCAGTCACGTTCAGGAAAAAAAAAAAAACATTTCTTGTCGACTCATCGCAGAACTTTCTTTTTTTCCTATAAAAACCTACTTCAAGAAAATCCGTCAAGAGGGTTGGGTTAGCTTCCCTCACTTCTCATTGGAGTCGACATTTCTTCAGTCAGTGGTCTATTACCAATCACGATGAAACGACTCATGACGTAGTTCCATATTCCATCTGTAATTGTTTTAACCTGTGCAGGTGGAATAGATAATCGCTAAATTCATGAGATTTCATTATCCATGGCACATTATCTCCTATCAAATTTGAGTGGCAGGTTGTCCTCATTAGTACAAAATATTAATTATATGTCAAAATTGAGTAATAGGTTGTTATTATGTACTTCTTAAAAATATACATTCTTCTCTTCTGGGAACGAAATTCTACAACTATTCTCGTCTGAAAAATAATACAAATACTATATTTGTTATACATCTGAAAATGTTTTATAAATAATTCGTTGCTTATTCAATGAGTAACGCATTACTTAAAATAACTGATAAAGTACGAGTATCTAAATTAGAATTATATGCATGAAATTGTATTAAATAAACAATTATTTATGCAATCAAAGCTGATATTGAATTGTATGTTTCATTGTTGGAGAGAATAATATGTTACACTGTGTCATTGAATTACAGGTTTCATTGTTGAAGAGAATTAGATGTTACATTGTTTGATTGATGATGTTGAATTATATGTTTCATTCTTTCATTGTTGATATTGAATTATATGTTTTATTGTTAGAGAGAATTATATGTTTTATTGTTAGAGAGAATTATATGTTTTATTATTTCATTGCTGATATTGAATATATGTTTTCATTGTTGTTTTCAATCTTGGTTTCAAATTTATAGTTCTTAGTCAATTATGAAGGAAAAAAGAATTTATCTCCAAAACATATCTAGAAGAATTTAAGAATTAAAATGCGGTTCTAAGTCCAATTTATTCATTATTACATGAAATAAGTTTCGTTAATTAAAAAAGAATTGAAAAGGTAATCAATTCTTTAAAAACAACATTTCTCCAATTTATGACCCTCAAACGATTTTCAAGATAAACAATTGGCGACAATTTATGTTAGAATGAACAGTTCCTCATCCCACCCCATCCTCCCTCTAATTGTGTTTGTGAAATGCCGCCCCATTTCCATTGAGCACAATCCCTTTGAAACCTCTTCAGCGACGGTTACAGGTGGACAGTCGGACAAAGAGAGAGAACGGGGGGAGGTTACCAAACGATTAATTCTGCTTCCTGCTAAGAAAGTGGGATTAGTTGTCCGGAGACTGACAGGGGAGACTTGTGTCGAATTGAATAATATTCTCCGGATGCTTTAAATCCATGCCTTCAGGCAATGCCTCGATTAAGTTGTGTGTCAGCTAAATTCACTTTGTAAGCTAAGGGATGCTAAACTGGGAGACGGGATGATTATTCACTTAGAATGGGGGGGGGGTTATCGGGGGTGAGTGAAGAACTGAGAAATGGAAGGGTGCATTCTTCGGGATTGTATAAAAGGGTAGAGATTATTTATTTAATCGGGGAACAGAGTTATTCAAACTGTAGAGGTGTTTTGGAGTGATATCTTTCAATGTGAAACTGAACTGTTAATTATTTATGTTGGTTACAATGAAATGTCTCTTTCTCATACACTGCTGTGTATCGATTTTCAGTGTAAAATAACGTTATTTGAGTTATCCATATATGGTTAAAGATACCTTAATTGTTTTTTAAAAAATATAGAATACTATATAAAAAGTTAAAAATATACAATATAAAAAAATATAAAAATCCATATTTGATTTTTTTATTTTCAAGATAAAAAAAGTGACAAGTCAAGTAAAAGTAAAAATAAAGTTTATTTTAATTTTTTCTGCTTTCCCAAATTAAGCTTGGAAAAAAAAATCAAATTTAAAAAATATTTAAATAATCAGTTTTAAAGTAAGGGAAGTTTCCTTTATTTGATTAAACATTTCCTTACTTAAAATATATTTTGAGTAATACAAATTATATATTTTGTGCCCAACTCGTGACTCAGTGCCAACGCACATTGTTGGTGAGCATTAGGGAGGAGGTTCAATACGAGGAATCGATGTCGTTTGAGATATTCAGCATCTTGCCTGATGAGTTGGACCACCTGGTAAGAGTTTTATTTTTTTACGACACGCAAATGCTATGTATTTTCCCCTAAAAGTCCTCCCGAAAAGCCCTTCCTCCTTCTTCAGCGACTGGGAGCCAAATCAAGCTTCTATCTACGAGTGCTCCATTACAATAGAAGCTGCCACCCCCTCCCCCTCTCTCCTTTCATGAGACCACACGGGATCTTGGACTTGGTCTACATGTTACTGTCTAGCAAATGAGATAAGAAACAACATATCTTTTATATTTAAAATCAATGAAAGATATATAAAAGCCATTGCCCTTTTGTATACACTTCCAAAATGGCAATGATATTTAAGGATTTTTTTATTAATTAAAGAGTAATTTGCTAATTAGTGAAAGTAATTATATTTCCTTAATGCTTATAAAATTCACATCATGAAAAATAAAAATATCTTAAAGTTCAATTTTATTTATTTGAAAAAATCTCTGGGTAATGTTTGCCTATTAATAATTGTTTGCCTAATTTATTTCTTTTTTAAACACTGAAAATTAACTTTTCAGAGAAAGTAAATTAGATTATTCTTATCAATTAACTAAGATTAAATTAACATTTTCCATTACGTAAAATAATTATTTCCAAATAGATATTCTTTTTTATTGGTTCAACTTCACTTTAGTAACTTAACCGAAAAATTTATTTAGCTAAGTTTTAATATTTTAATTTAAACCTAAAAATTTTAATTAAACATATTCCTCACTTTGTTTTAAATATATAATTAACTTTCTCTACTAAATAGCAACTTTACCTTAAACCATTCCGTTTTAATTAGTAAAACCTTTTTAATTTCTTTTCATATCAATTAAGTTAATGCATCAAATGAAATAATTTAGATAATAACTTTTCCTTTCCTGACGTAAACGTCTGCGAAATTGCGGCATTTATGATCAAAGCACGTTCCTGTGAGACAATATAAACCCTGTAAATGTTGCTTCTCCTCTGATAGACATGTCTCGTAAGTAAGTTATTATACAGAAAAGTCTTTATTTTTTATTTTAATGAAATTGGAGTCCTTTTGATATATATAAGTTTTCTTTAAAATGTCGTAATTTAAATTTTCGTAATTTAAATTCTTTTTAATTATACGCAATATACTTCAGATAGTTTTAAACACTTTTATGTCTTACATAAAATGCAAATCGCTGTTTATAATAGATGAAATCAATGAAAGATAGCCCTTCTTTCATTAATATAAATTTTTAGAGATATCGTTTAAAAAAGTGGACTAATATATAAGTGATTATAAATAAATATTTAAAATTTAATTAATATTTATTTTAATTTTTTCTGGTTTTTTAAACATAAAAATTGCTTTGCATGTATTTAAAATAACTTCCTTTAAAGTATCCTAGATCTCATTTTATTTCAATAATAAATGGAATATTTTCATATAGTTTCAAAAAAATTTTTTTTTTAAACTGCAAGAAATTCTTTGATTTATAATTTTAATTATTTAAAATCAAGATTAATTTTTTATGATTAGTAATTTATAGTTTTGAAAAATATTTACATATTTGAAAGTAATAAATTGTTTATTAACACAGATTGAAGAACACGTAACGTAGGTTTGAAATAGATTAAAAGATGGAAATACTTTAAATATTTTCATATTTATGATCTTCATCTTGGTAAAGGCTTTTGTTTTAATTTTCTAAAAGAAGAAGTTGTGCTCTTAAATTAATTATTTTGCCTATGCAACTTATATATATATATATATATACATATTTTATTTTGTTGAAATGTAAATTTATATTTCATGTAATTTGAAAATTGTATTCATGTAATGCGGCATTTATGATCAAAGCACGTTCCTGTGAGAAAATATAAACCCTGTAAATGTTGCTTCTCCTGTGATAGACATGTCTGGTAAGTAAGTTATTATATAGGAGAATCTTAATTTTCGATTTTAAAGAAATTGGAGTCCTTTTATGATATATGAGTTTTCTTTAAAATGCCGTAACTTTCGTAATATAAATTCTTTTTATTATATGCAATATACTTAAGGTAGTTTTAAACACTTTTATGTCTTACATAAAATGCGAATCGTTGTTTATATTAGATGAAATCAATAAAACTAGATTATATTATTATTTCATTAATATAAATTTTTAGGGGAATGCTTTAGAAAATTGAACTGATATATATAATTTAATAAATATGTATTTTAATTTTAATTTGTAATTAATATGTAATTAATTAAAATTTGCTCTGCATATATTTAAAATAATTCCCTCTAAAGTGTCCTGCATTTCATTTTATTTCTATAATAAAGAGAATAATTTCATATATTTTCAAATTAATTTGTTTTATTTCAAATTGCAAGAAGATTTTTGATTTTTAATTTTAAATATTTAAAATGAAAATTAATTTTTTATGATTAGTAACTTATAGTTTTGAAAAATATTGACATTTTTTTAAAGTAATAAATTGTTTACCGACACAGACTACAGAATTCTTACAGTAGGTTTGAAATAAATTAAAACATGAAAAATGCTTCAAATTTTTTTCATGCTTATGAACTTCATCTTAGTAAAAGCATTTGTTTTTAATTTGCTAAAAGAAAAGTTGTGCTCTTAAATTAATTATTTTGCCTATGCAACTTAATATATTTTTTTCTTTGTTGGAAGGTATATTTATAGTTTATGTAATTTGAAAATAAAAATAATTTTAGTCTTCCTCTTTTTTTCTTAAATTATGTGGATATTTACGAAATGAAATGTCTTCTGTTTTATGTAATAGTTTTTTTAATACCTTTAAATATTTTTTAACATATTACTCTCTATCGATGAATAATCCTTTTAATTTTCATTAATGAAAAAATTTTAATTCTAAAATTCCATACTTATTAATTTATTTTTTAAACATTAAAAATTTAAGAGTAAATTTAATTTAGTTTCACTTCAGTTAAACTTATTTTTTCTCTTTAATTAGCTGAGATTAAATTAACATTTTCCAGTATGTAAAATAATTTTTTAACTGATTCAACCTATTTTTAGTAACTGAAACGGAAAATTTATTTAATTAAGTTTAAATTTTTAATCTAAACATAAAATTTTTAATGAAACATTTTCCTGTGTTTGTTTTAAACATGTAAACAACTTTCTCTACTTAATAGTAGCTTTACCTAAACCATTCCGTTTTAATTAGTAATTAGCATTAATTATAAATTAAACACAAAATTTTTTTCAGGCTTATGAACTTCATTTTAGTCACCTTTTGTTTTAGTTTTCTAAAAGAAAAAGTTGTGATCTTAAATTAATTATTTTGCCTATGCAACTTAATATATATTTTTCTTTGTTGGAAGGTAAATTTATGAAATTATATTTTATGTAATTTGAAAATAAAAATAATTTTAACCCCTATTTTTCTTAAACTAATTAGATATATACCAAATGAAATATCATCTGTTTTATATAATATTTTTTTAATGTATTTAAAATAATTTTTTTTAATTTATTACTCTCTATTGATGAATAATCTGTTCAATTTTCATTAATGGAATAATTTTAATTCTAAAATTCCATACTTAATTAATTTTTTTTAAACTCTAAAAAATAACTTTTTAGACAAAATAAATTAGATTATTCTCATCAATTAACTAAGATTAAATTAACATTTTCCATTACGTAAAATAATTATTTCCAAATAGATATTTTTTTTTATTGGTTCCAAATTCACTTTAGTAACTCAAACGATAAATTTATTTAGCTGAGTTTTAATATTTTAATTTAAACCTAACAATTTTAATTAAACATTTTCCACAGTTTGTTGTAAATATGTAATTAACTTTCTCTACTAAACAGGAGCTTTACATTAAACCATTCTGTTTTAATAAGTAAAACCTTTTTAATTTCTTTTCATATCAGTTTATTTAAAGCATCAAATGAAATAATTTAGATAATAACTTTCCCTTTCCCGACGCAAACGTCAGTAAAATTGCGGCATTTATGATCAAAGCACGTTCCTGAGAGAAAATATAAACCCTGTAAATGTTGCTGCTCCTGGGATACAAATGTCTCGTAAGTAAGTTATTATACAGAAGAGTCTTCATTTTCGATTTTAATGAAATTGGAGTCCTTTTATGATATATGAGTTTTCTTTAAAATGCCGTAATTTCGTAATTTAAATTCTTTTTAATTATATGCAATATACTTCAGGTAGTTTTAAACACTTTTATGTCTTACATAAAATGTGAATCATTGCTTATAATGGATGAAATCAATAATAAGTTAGCTCTAGTTTCATTAATGTAAAATTTTAGGGGTATGTTTTAAAACATTGGTAGTTATATAAGTGATTATAATTAAACATTTAAAATTTAATAAATATTTATTTTTATGTTTTCTGCTTTTTTTAAATAAAATTTACTTTGTATATATTTAAAATAATTCTTACTTAAGTGCCCTAGATTTCATTTTATTTCAATAATAAAAGGAATATTTTCATATATTTTCAAAATAATTTGTTTTTATTTTAAAATGCAAGAAATTCTTTGGCTTTTAGTTTTAAATATTTAAAATGAAGTTTAATTTTTTATGATTAGTAACTTATAATTTTGAAAAATATTTACATGTTTGAAAATAAAAAAAATATTTACCTACATCGGCAAAAGAACTTATACAGTAGGTTTGAAATATATTAAAGCTTAGAAATCCTTTAAATATTTTCATGTTTATGAACTTCATCTTAGTAAAAGCTTTTGTTTTTAAATTTATAAAAGAAAAAGTTGTGCTATCAAATTAATTATTTTGCCTATGAAACTTAATATAATATTTCTTTGTTGGAAGGTAAATTTATATATTTATATTTTATGTAATTTGATAATAAAAATAATTTTAGCTTTTCTCTTTTTCTTAAATTATTTCGATATTTACAAAATGAAATGTCTTCTAGTTTTATATAATAGCCTTTTTAATGCCTTTAAATATTTTTTAACATATTACTCTCTATCGATGAATAATCATTTTCATTTTCATTAATGGAATAATTTTAATTCTAAAATTCCATATTTATTAATTTATCTTTTAAACATTAAAAATTTAAGAGTAACTTAAATTTACTTTCTCTTCAATTAACCTTAATTTTTCCTCTTTAATTAACTGAGATTAAATTATCATTTTCCATTACGTAAAATAATTATTTCCAAATTGATATTTTTTTTACTGGTTCAACTTCACTTTAGTAACTCAACCGATAAATTTATTTAGCTAAGTTTTAATATTTTAATTTAAACCAAACAATTTTAATTAAACATTTTCCACAGTTTGTTTTAAATATGTTATTAACTTTCTCTACTAAATAGCAGCTTTACCTAAACCATTCCATTTTAATTAGCAAACCCTTTTAATTTCTTTTCACATTAGTTTAGTTAATGCATCAAATGAAATAACTTAGATAATAACTTTCCCTTTCCCGACGCAAACGTCTGTAAAATTTCGGCATTTATGATCAAAGCACGTTCCTCTGAGAAAATTTAAACCCTGTAAATGTTGCTTCTCCTGTGATAGACATGTCTTGTAAGTAAGTAAGTTATTATACAGAAGTCTACGATTTCGATTTTGATAAAAGTGGAGTACTTGTGTGATGATTTCGTAATATAATTTCTTTTTAATTATACGCAATATACTCTAGGTAGTTTTAAACACTTTTATGTCTTACATAAAATGCGAATCGTTGTTTATATTAGATGAAATCAATAAGAATAGATTATATTATTATTTCATTAATATAAATTTTTAGGGGTATGCTCTAGAAAATTGGACTGATATATAAGTGATTATAAATAAATAATAAATGTTAAATATTATTTACACTTTTGGTATTTTTTAAAAATAATTTCGTCTAATTTTTAATTAAAATTAATTTTAATTAATTAAATAATTTCTAATTTTTTTGTTTTTTATTTTAAATATTTAAATTAAAAAATCATTTTTTTATGATTAGTAACTTATAGTTTAGAAAAAAATTTACATTTTGGAAAATAATAAATTTTTTAAGTACACCGACTACAGAACTCATACAGTAGGTTTGAAATAAATCAAAACATAGAAATACTTTAAATATTTTCATGAACTTCATCTTGGTATAAGCTGTAGTTTTTAATTTTCTAAAAGAAAAACTTGTGCATCTTAAATTAATTATTTGTCATATGCAACTTAATATTTTTTTTCTTTGCAGGTAGGTAAATTTATATGTTTATATTTAATATAATTTCAAAAGTAAAAATAATTTTAACTTTTCACTTTTTTTTCTTTAATTATTTGGATATTTACCTGATGAAATGTCATCTGTTTTACATAATAGTTTTTTTTAATGCTTTTATATATTTTTTTAACTTATTAATTACTCTCTAGCGATGAATAATCTTTACAATTTTTATTAATGGAATAATTTTAATTCTAAAATTCCATACTTAATTAATTTAATTTTTTAACACTGAAAATAACTTTTTGTACAAAGTAAATTAGATTATTCTCATCAATTAACTGAGATTAAATTAACATTTTCCAGTACGTAAAATAATTTTTTCCACTTAGGTTATTTTTTACTGGTTCAACTTCTCTTTAGTTACTTAACTGATAAATTTATTTAGTTAAGTTTTAATATTTTAATTTCAACATAACAATTTTAATTAAATACTTTCCTCGGTTTGTTTTAAACAAGTAATAAACATTCTCTATTAAATAGCAGCTTTACTTTAAAACATACTGTTTTAATTAGTAAAACCTTTTTAATTTCCTTCCACATCAATTTAGTTAATGCATCGAATGAAATAATTTCGATAATAACTTTCCCTTTTCCGACGCAAACGTCTGTAAAATTGCGGCATTTATGATCAAAGCACGTTTCTGTGAGAAAATATAAAAACCCTGTAAATGTTGCTTCTCCTGTGATAGACATGTCTCGTAAGTAAGTTATTATACAGAAGTGTCTTCTTTTTCGATTTTAATGAAATTGGAATTCTTTTGAGATATCTGTGTTTTCTTTAAAATACCGTAACTTTCGTAATATAAACTCTTTTTTAATGATACGCAATATATTTTAAGCAGTTTTGAGAACTTTTATGTCTTGCATAAAATGCGAATCACTGTTTATTATAGATGAAATTAATAAAAGATAGTGCTTGTTTCAGCAATATAAAATTTTAAGGGAATGCTTTAGAAAATTGGGCTGATATAAAGTGATTATAAATAAATATTTAAAATTTATTATTTTAATTTTTATGATTTTTTTTTAATAAAATTTGCTTTGTATATATTTAAAATATTTTCCTCTAAAGTATTCTAGATTTCATTTTATTTCAATAATAAAGGGAATATTTTCATATGTTTTCAAAATAATTTGTTTTTATTTTAAAATTCAAGAAATTCTTTAGTTTTTGATTTTAAATATTTAAAATAAAAAATAATTTTTTTATGATTAGTAATTTATAGATTTGAAAAATATTTACATACAGTAGGTTTGAAAAATACTTCAAATATTTTCATGTTTATGAACTTCATCTTGGTAAAAGCTTTTGTTTTTAATTTTCTAAAAGAAAAAGTTAAAATTTCTGAAATTAATTATTTTGCTTATGCAACTTAATTAATGTTATTTTCTTTGTTGGAAGGTAAATTTATCTATTAATATTTTATGTAATTTAAATAATTTTAACCCGTCTATTTTTTTCTTAAATTAATTGGTTATTTACCTAATGAAAGGCCTTCTGTTTTATCTAATATTTTTTATGTAGGAGTTTAATAAATTGAAAAAAATGTTCAACTCTCTATCAATGAATAATCTTTGCTTTTTTCATTAACGGAATAATTTTAATTCTGAAATTTCATACTTAATTTATTTCTTTTTTGAACATTAAAAATTAACGTTTTAAATAAAATAAATTAGATTATTCTCTTTAACTAACTGAGATTAAATTAAAATTTTCAGTGCATAAATTAATTATTACCGATTCAATTTCACTTTAGTAACTCAACCGATAAATTTATTTAGTTAAGTTTTAATATTTTAATTTAAACATTTTCCGCAAATTATTTTAAACATGTAATTAACTTTCTCTACTAAATAGCGACTTTACTTTAAACCATTCCGTTTTAATTAGTAACCCCTTTTTAATATCTTTTCACTTCTGTTTAGTTAATACATCAAATGAAATAATTTCGATACTAACTTTCCCTTTCCCGAAGCAAACGACTGTAAAATTGCGGCATTTATGATCAAAGCCGGTCTTGTGAGAAAATATAAGCCCTGTAAATGTTGCTTCTCCTGTGATAGTCATGTCTCGTAAATAAGTTATTATACAGAAGAGTCTTCATTTTCGATTTTAATAAAATTGGAGTCCTTTTGTGACATAACATTCTTTAAAATGCCGCAACTTTCGTAATATAAATTCGTTTTAATTATACGCAATATACTTCAGGCAGTTTTAAACACTTTTATATCTTACATAAAAGGCGAATCGTTGTTTATAATAAAAGAAATCAATAAAAGATAACGCTTGTTTCATTAAAATAAATTTTTAGGGATATGCTTTAGAAAATTGGGCTGATATTATAAGGGATTATAAATACATATTTAAATACTTAAAATTTATATTTCATTCATTATAATTCATAATTTGATTTGTATTATTTAAAATAATTCCCTCTAAAGTGTCCTAGATTGCATTTTATTACAATAATAATGGAAATATTTTCATATATTTTCAAAATAATTTGTTTTTATTTTAAACTGCAAGAAATATTTTGATTTTTAATTTTAAATATTTGAAATAAAAATTTTTTTTTTTTTTTTTTGTAATTAATAACGTTTAGTTTTGAAAAATATTTATATTTTGTAAAATAATAAATTGTTTACATACACCGACTACAGAACTCATACAATAGGTTTGAAATCAATTAAACCATGGAAATACTTTAAATATTTTCATGTTTTATGAACTTCATCTTAGTAAAAGCTTTTGTTTTTAATTTTTAAAAGAAAAGTTGTGCTCTTAAATTAACTATTTGGCCTATGAAACTTAATATATAGATATACATATTTTTTTTCTTTGGAAATTTATAAATTTATATTTTCAGTAATTTGAAATTAAAAATAATTGTAATCCCTCTTTTTTTCCATAAATTATTTCGATATTTATCTAATGAAATTGCATCTGTTTTATATAAGTTTTTTAATGCCTATTTAGGGTATTGAAAAATATTTATTTAACTTTTATTTTATTAACATATTACGATCTATCGATGAATAATCTTTTAATTTTCATTAATGGAACAAATTTTATTCTAAAATTCCATACTTAAATTATTTCTTTTTTATCCTCCAAAATTTAAACAAAATAAATTAGATTATTAGCTTCAATTAACTAAAATTAAATCAACATTTTCCAGTACGTAAAATAATTTAATTCAAGTAGGTATTTTTTTTTTTTTTTTTTTTTTTGCTCGTTCACCTTCACTTTAGTAACTCAACCGATAAATTTATTTAGCTAAGTTTTAATATTTTAATTTAAACATTTTCCTACTTTTATTTTAAACATGTAATTAACTTTCTCTACGAAATAGCAGCTTTATTTTAAACCATTCCGTTTTAATTAGTAAAAGTTTCTAATTTCCTTTCACATCAGTTTAGTTAATGCATGAAATTAAATAATTTAGATAATAACTTTCCCTTTCCCTACGCAAGCGTCTGTAAAATTGCGGCATTTATGATCAAAGCGCGTTCCTGCGAGAAAATCTAAATCCTGTATATGTTGCTTCTCTTGTGATAGGCATGTCTCGTAAGTAAGTTATTATACAGAAGAGTCTTCGTTTTCGATTTTAATGAAATTGGAATTCTTTTGGTATATCTGTGTTTTCTTTAAAATTCCGTAACTTTCGTAATATAAATTCTTTTTATTTATTTCTACCATGCTTCAGGTAGTTTTAAGAACTTTTATGTCTGACATAAAATGCGAATCGTTGTTTATAATAGATGAAATCAATAAAAGTTAGCGCTTGTTTCAATAATATAAAATTTTATGGATATGCTTAAGAAAATTGAACTGATGTAGAGGTGATTATGAATGCATACTTAAATTTTATATTTCATTCATTATAATCCATATTTTAATATTTAAAATTTATTATCATTTATTTATTATTATATTTATTATTTTTTATTGTTAAATATTTTAAATTTATTATTTATTACACTTTAATTTGTATCAGAATAATAAGGACTTTTTTATCAATGTAATTTAATAATAATAAATATTTCAACAAAGCATTCAAAGCAAAGGGAATCTATAAATTGTTTCTAATAAAGAACAATTACAAATCACTATAGCTTTGGAAGCATATTTTTCATCAATATAACATAAAAAAAAAATTGACATTTTGTTTATTGTATATGTTTTGAAATATATTGAATACATCCTGTAAAAAAAAATTCAAAGATATAAATGATATAATGGAATGAAAGGCATCCTCTAAAATATAAAATTAAAGGACCTATCAAGAAAAAAAAATATTGAGGAAAGATTCTTTACTTTTTGTATTGTATTGAATTTTTCTTGTATTTATTAGATTTGTACCGAAGGCTTGAAAAAAAGGGTTTTACTCTTTAAACAGGGGGGATGATATACTTAAAAAGGATTCTCCAAAATCTAAAAATATCACTAAAGCTATACAGTTATACTTTCTGAATAATATAGTTTTTTTTTAAGAAATAATTTTGTTGTTGTTGTTTCTTATCCCACTAGCAACATCTAGACCAAGTACATGAACACATGTGTCAAACCGACTAGTCAGGATAAAAGAAACACTTTCAAGAAACAATCTGTATTAACCATTTGCGCTTTTTAGTCCATTAAATTTTCTATCTTCGTAATAGCGCATAACTTTAACAATAATTAAATGTTTCAATAGACTGATATGAGAGGAACGCATGAAACTTAATATGTTTGGTGGAGGAAGAACTTATAATATGTTAAATTGACAATTTCTTTTATATTTTTTTTAAAATTAGCCACATGAATTAAAATTTAGTAAAATTCAAACTGCAATTGATTAAATTATACTGACTTAGTCGTGGACCAGTATCAACGTACATAAACTAGCATGCAATACGTTTGAATCCATTCCCGGTGTTAGCTACTGCCATTGCTTGCAAGAAAAACCAGTGTAGATTATGATAACATATATTAGTGGTCCAGTGCCAATCTTGGAATGGCAGTTTGATTTCTGAATTTTCTTCTATATAACAGATAAATTAGGTGCAGTTACTTGTGAAAAGTCTTTCAAGGAATCAGTAATCCAAGCATGCCGTGCCAGAGGATTATTCGTATATTCGTATGTTTACTATGATGCCCTTGATTTAAAAAAGGTGCTCCTGAATTGAATCTGCTTTTATGTTTGCAATAAAAATTTATAATAGTTAGTTTTCAATCATACAAAGCACAAAAATTTCATACAAAACATTTAATTTGAATTTGTGAATTACAATATATTTTCATCTTTTTTTTGCAATCCACATATAAATAAAAATTTATCTTAATAAAATTCGATGCTCAACTGATTTAACAATAAAAATTCGCTTTCATACCAATTTCACCAAAAGAAGAAAATTATATTTTTTTCTAAGATAATGAAACTACACTTAGCTCCCTCACAAGGATAAGTAATAATAAGGTATTGCATGTTCAACAAAGAGATATTCGCAGATGCGTGGTGAGGCCCTTTACAGATATCCAGTATCTACTACCGTATCCACAACAATGGATGATCCGGTCAGCGCAGATCGAGGGAAACGTATATCAACGCCCAGTGGTATCCGCTATCGGCTGGTATGCCATTAATTCGCTTCCTAACTACTCACGGTTAGGCGAAATAGTTAGGTGGCATTAGCATTCAGTCCGTCACACGCATGGGACCGTGGCATTCAAGGACTCGTTGGGGGTGGGATAAGTTTTCCATTTGTTTGAAATAATGCTAACGGGGGTATGTTCTTGTGCAAAAATAGTAGAACAAAGACGCCTTAAATAATTTGAGATGTGATTTTGCTTGAATTATTTTTAATGTGTTGCTTCTTACTGGATTCATTGCAATTTTTAAGTATGGCTTTTATGTTTGTTATAACAAATTAACAAACAAATCTGTTTTTTAACCGAGTATCTCATTTCTTTCGTAAAATATAACAGGCATAACAGGCCCAATTTATGGAAAGACAACTCTTGGTTTTTACATCACGATAATGCGCCAGCTTACACTGCATGGATTCTTCGTGACTTTTTCGACAAAAATAAAATCCATATCGTTCTACAACCACCGTATTCATCTGATTTAGCACCGTGCCACTTCTGGCTATTCCCTAAACTCAAAAGACCACTCCGGGGACACCGTTTTGAGTCGATTAAAGAGATTCAACGTTAATCGGCGCGCCCTTTGAAAGGCATCCCGACCAATGACTTTTTAGCATGCAATTGAGGATTGGAAAAAAAAAAGGTTTGCATAAGTGAATTGTGTCCGGAGAGGATTGCTTTAAAGACGATGAAATAAATTTGGAAGAACATATAAAGATTTTTGAAAAAAAAAATTGGGCTTATTTTTTGGGTACAGTAGTATATATATTCCTAGCTGGCCGTGTAATAAAAATTACTATATTCACGACAACATTTATTTGTTTCATAAACTAAAAAGTCTTTTAATGTTCGTAATAAAGTACTGCAATAAAAATTTAAATACTGAAAACTTCTGTATCTATCTGGGATAAGGGCAAATATGGATACGGATAAATCTGTAAGGAAGGAATACGGATTCTGATACGGATAAATCATGAAGTACGGAAAAATTCTTCAGGCTCAAGAGCAATGGAGTATCCTCAGATGCTGCTTTATCCAAAATGTTTGGGAAGAATGTTAGTATAGTAGCTTCCAACCCTTGGTGAACCCTGTGTAACGTTGAATCCGTTACATATCTGACATTAAAGTCTGATAATCTATCAACCAACAGGTTGGTATTTCGAAAAACAACAGCATATTTCAGTCTGCTGAAGTCATTTGAAAATATAATCCCAACACCAGTGGTCCAATTCCATCTGATGGTTTTCTTCTAAACAAAGTCACTAAATCTCTTCCGCCGCTCACCCTCCCTAAACCCATGCTGGGCCACTGATAGGGATTCCAGATAACCCCAAGCGTCTCGTTTTCACCCTATTTCATAAACAGGTCGAAATCCGATCTCTGGACGCAGGTACTGTCAGGACATCCTCTAATGAGGGCTATAAATTAAAGATTGAACCTCTTATCCGATAATTAGTTGTAAAACCGGGAATTGATGGCAGCCGAAGGTCGGGAGGGGACGAACACTCGTACGTCAAAACGTTCCAGGACGTCAGGGGGGGAAGAAGCGATTATACATCCCCCCCCACCTTCGCTCTCTCTCAAAAATGCTACCGAAGGCTCTCTCCTGTTTGCGGAAGTTATTTCACGAGGATGTTTGTTCCGGTAAAAGGAGAAAGGACACCCAAAGAGTTGAGCGATAAATTTAGAAGCTTGTTAGCAGTGCTGAAATGCTGTTCCTGGCACAAGTGAAACAGGAGAGCTTTTCTCAGGATCTTTTCTGGGTAGAGGTTGGATGGAACATTCAGAGGGCAATGAGGAAGCTTAACAAATGGGTTGATATACAAACAAACATGTTTTCGAGATGGTTGTTTTATGGTTGAGTGTATATGCACTATCGCTTTATTTATTTACATTTGAATTCTTTTTTCTTTGCTTTAATACGAAAGGAAAACTTTATAAAAATAAAGGTAAAGAATTGAAAAAAATTTTTTTTTCATTAATGGTTTCACTTATAGTTCCACCCCTAATTGTATGGCAATATCAGCATTCGTATAACATTCATATAATTCAGATAACAATAATATTGTGAAATTCTTTTTGTCTACTTTTTTTTTTTTTTGATATACAATTTTGAATTTTAATTATTAAAAAAATTAAATTTTATTAAAATTTTATTGTCCTTTTTTTGCTTCAATAAAAAGAAAAAGTTTATAAAAATATAGGTAAAAATTGAAAAAAAAATTCATTAATGATTCCACATATAGTTCCACTAATTGTATAGAAAGGTAAACATTCATTTTAAAACGAAAATAAATGAATGCTTGACATGAATGTTGCTTGGTAGGGATGCTGGTGAGATATAAGCTGTACACAAAGCAATTTTGAATGAAAAGGGTTTCATATTATCGCGGAATTTTTTTGTCAAATTTTTTTATATTTATAATTTTAAATTTTAATTATTAAAAATAAAAAAAAATGTATTTAACTTTTATTGTCGTTTTCCTTGCTTTTATACGATAGGAAAACTTCATAAAATATAGGTAAAGAATAAAAAGAAAATAAAATTTCATAAATTGCTCCACATATAATTCGACCACTGATTGTATGGAAAACCAAAGATTCGTTTTAAACGGAAATGATTGAAATAAATATTTCTTCTTAGGGGTGCTTGTCAGATACAGTGCTCAAATCAATTTTAAAAAGAAAAACTGCATAATAATATTGCGGAATTTTTTTGTCTAATTTTTTCTTTTGATATATAATTTTGAATTTTAATTATTAAAAATTAAAATTATTTGTATTGAAATTGAAGCCCCTACGAAAATACTTTTCTCTTGCTATTATGTTGCTCTGTTTTAATAAGCCCAACTTGGCCGTTTTCCAATTTTCAACCCAATCAGTGTTCGAATTATAGTTACATGCTTTGATCATTTTTCCACACAGTTACAATACACTTGCAAGCATTTTAAACCAATTTTCTTTTGCCTATTATGAAAAGTCCTCCACCTGGGAATTCAGTTAATTTTAGCGTTAATGATTTTTACATTAAAGTATAAAGGAGTAATATTTATCACCAAGATAAAAAAAATTATTTATTAAAAACGAGTTATTGGGTTAATAATTGGAGCTGTAGGAGAGTGATAAAGCAGTCATGATCCCAAATTTCGAGTCTTATTGATATCAGTGGAGATCTTCACTATCTGCACCAGTATGAGGGAGTATTTCTTTACTCAATATTGCAGGTTTATAACTTTGCCATTCATAATAATTCCTTATGCTGTTTTGTTCTTTTCCGTGGAAAAAAACTAATTACTTCGCCTCATATTTGGAAGACTTAATATTATAGAAGCCATTATAAATCTCTGTTCATACGAAGACTGGTGATAGTAAATGAACCAACCCGTGTGTATCACGTGATTGAAAAGATAGGTGACTTGTTATTGAACAAACGCGAATGATACCTCGTACATTATAATAAAAAAAGTATTTATCAAAAATTGATATAAATTTTTATAAATATTGACAAAAATATAATAAAATTAATAATTAATATAATATAATTGATTAATTGATTAATAATTATTATAATATAATAATGTAATTAATATAATATAATAATGTAATTAATATATAATTGATATAAATAACATTATATAGTAGTGCTAAAATCAAATCCATTTTGTTATGAACATTTTCATTTACATTACATTTTTAAATGTTAATTTTTCCTAAATTTAATCCAGTTTGTTAATATGTGATTGAGAGAGTTATATTGTATTTAGTCTTTTTAATGTAAATTTTTTCGCTGATCTTGGTGTTTTGAAAAAAATATTTATCAAATAATTTTATAAATTTTTGTAAAACTATGGAATAGAAATTGTGAAGCTTTTATGAATCTTAAAAATAGTCAGCGTTCAAAATTTTGATGATTCATAGTTGAAAATGCATTAAAATTACTTGGTGCCATATGACCGTTTTATTGGTGGATTAACTATGCAATTTGTTAGAATATAACTGGCAACTAATCAAGAAAAGTACTTCAAAGGTAGAACTTTCAGATTCAACCCTTTTTATGCATACATATGGCCTCTTTTCTATATCTCACAAAGAATTTATTGGTTGTAAAAGGTAAAAAAAGATGGTGTAATGTCTTCCAAATGGACTTTCAAATGTTATTCTTTCTTGAATCAATTGTAATTGACTTTACAACGTGCCGTATCGAAGGAAAAATGGAAAATTTCCGTCAGGCAATTCAACTATCGATGAGAAACACTGACTAGCTCTTTCATAACAGCTCCCAAATTATATTTCTGTAAGTGATGTTTATAACGAACGCCGCTATACGTCCGTACTCTCTTACACTCTATAGTCCTACGCTTTCCAACTGTAAAGAATCCTACAAAATGGTAGATTAATGCTATTGTTTCCTATGACAGAATGGAACTCAATCCTTTTACATCGGGTCCTTTGCCAAAGAATAACAGAACAATTAAATCAGAATTACACACAAACAATATATTAAGAACACATAAAAACATCATCATTAGAATTAAAACTCGATAATATCAAATCATTAAAAACATTTTAACAATTACACAAATAAAACCCTAAAAATTATAGATACGTAAAAGTTTAAAAGGAGAAAGTAAACGTGTGCGCAGGACATGAGATTCCTGGCTATCCAATACAATAGGCAAACATCTCATCTATGTTGTAAGTAGGGTCAAGGCCCGGACAGAAGAATGAAGTGCTGCTTAATCATAGAGTCTGTTTTACAGATAGAGCATAGGTTATTAGTCAATATGCCTATTCTGCTGAGGTATTCGACCAAGCAGTCGTGTCCTGTTCTCAATCTGAAGTTAAGCACTGCCTCTTTATGGGGCCTGCGACTGAACTCTTTGCAGTCATCCTTGACTTTATCCCTTGATTTAATTCATAGTTCTGTGTTGTATGCCAACATAATATTTTCCCATATCTCTTAAGGGAATCTAAGAGAATCAGATTCCGTTCAATAAATAACTTTGTACCCCCTTTCTGCCAATTTTGCTTTTTCATTACAATCAATATCTACATGGGATTGTATTCTATAGTTTTACTCTTCATATTTAGCTCCCTGATATTTTGTGGCGGCCTGATGGCCAATTGGCTAGTGCTCTGGTCTTCGGTACCACAGACTTCAGGTCGAAACCTAGCGGTGGCATGATGTTTGTTAGAGGTTTGGTATACACGTTAAACTGTAGGTCCCGTTCTAATTAGCTTAAAGTGAGCACAAAATGACAGTACAGTGACAAACCAAACTCTTATATTTTATTTTTGTCACAAGAAGAGATTCTGAGAGGTGCTGAAAAGTTGTAGATTAATGTGCAGCTTTACAAATTGGTCTACAGTAGTGTATTTTTCTCCGCTGGTTAAATTCAAATTTTTATCTATTGTTCATGGATATTTATTGTCTGTCTACAAGAAAAAGCAATCATCAATAAAAGAAAATCGAAACACCTTTGTAAAAGAAGGAAATGTATTGTAAAATAAAACTTATTCCTTTAGCTTTCCTTCTAGAAAACATAATGAACTAATGAGCAGATCAAGTCAAGTTCCAAAAAAATGACACAAGACAATCTGTTACATTCTATCAGATAATTCCCAGAACTATAAATTCTAAGGCCTTCAATCTTCATTCTCCTTAGCTTTCCGATATTCCTCTCCTTAAACTGACATCGCCATCACTTTCGTGTTCTCTTCTGTCATAAAAGACGAAACAAGAGCCATCCATTGCATGAAAAAGTCGGTCTCCCATTCCCTTAAAGAGAAAGCTTTAATTCCAACAGAGCGTCTCTTGACGAACTTGCGAAGCAACAAACAAGAAAGAACGCTTAACGAATCCGCATTTTTCTTCATCAGAGAAACCTCTGGCGAATGAGGCTTTTCCAGATGCGCAAAGAGTTGCGCAATTCATAATTCTTCATTATCAACCCTTTTTTTTTTATCTTCTGAAAGGCCAAACTAATGACGAAACTGAATCGCAATGACAAACTTGCAGTGACACTGCCATTTTTAGTTTGCTACTAGAGTTCCCATCAATCAGTTACTATTTTTCTTTCATATTAAATCTCATGATCTGTGAAGTATAATTTATTAACAAAATTTTATCAATATGTATGTTAAAATGTTATTCATTTTCTGCAACATTGAATTGGATCATAGATCTTTTCATTTTCAGCAACGAAAAAAATTTTAATTAGTCTTATGTTAATTTAAAATTCCATGTTGGTTTATAATAAAACTGACACAAAGTCAAATTGGTGAAAGCTTTCACTTGCTTTTGTATGTTGTATTTTTTTCAATTTCATATTGTATTTTTTTTAATACTTACTTACTTACAATTTCTTTTATACTTACTAACTTACAATTTCTTTTATACTTACTAACTTACAATTTCTTTTATACTTACTAACTTGTAATTTCTTTTATTTTCTTCTGTGCTTTTTTTGTATTATGTATTTTCTTTAATAATTGTATTTTTTTTTTTTTTTTTTTTTTTTTTTGTTATATTTTATTTTTTCATGTATTTTCTTTCATTTTTTTTTTTTTTTATAAATTGTACTAATTTTAATATTCAAAATTACTGAAATTGTACATGGATAATTTGTATTAGATAAGCTTTAAAACTGCATAGATATTGCTTTAATATTGAATAAATGCGTTGTACATATTTTTAGAGTTGATAAATGCTAATTTAAAAATTGCTAATTTTAAAAGTTAATTCATATTATTTTTCATTTAAACAATCTATACTATTATTTTAGCGAACCCGACTCGTGGCTTAGTGGTAACTTGAAGCCGATGGCGAGCATTAGGGCTGAGGTTCAATCCGCTGATAGTTTTATTGTAGACTCTATTTCAAAAAAAAAAAAATCGATGGCGTTTGTGATGTTCAGCATCTTGCTTAGTTAGTCGGACTACTGGTGGGAAAGTTTTCCATGTTTTCTCCCATACGATACGCAAAATGAGAGGGGTTACATAAAGGGCCTTCCCAGAATGCATTGCTCTCCTTCAGTGGCCCAAAGACTTCTATCTACGGGTGCTCCACCACAATTGAAACTACCCCCCTTCCCTCCATCCATGAGTAGACTATTCACATGGTTTAGTATCACATATGTTTTATACTTTTATTATAATTTTGACAGAGAAAGATGCAACTTATACGGGAAACAGCATTTTGTAAATAAAATATAAAATGTCTTATTGTTCTCCGTTTTTAATTTCTTTAAAATTACTTTAACCTTATTCTCTGTCACTATTATAAAAAACCAACCAAGGAAGAACATTAATAAGAGACATTAATAATAGTATCAAAGAGATAATTAATAAATAAAATCTATGAACTTAACTACAGTGCAAGACTTTGTGTCTTTATCATTGCATCTTTGAAATAATTTCTAAAAGGCTTTACGTGCTATTTATTATATCCCAAATAATGCAGGATTTGAAGTAGGAAGGAATACATCAACCCTTTCACTAACATGTATCTCTGTCTATACGTCAGTTATTCTCTTAAGTTGTCAGTATGTCAACAATAGACTTTAATCCGTAGTTGCAGTTGCGATTTCAAAACCAGGGTATTTCAGAAAAGGCTTACAGTCATTAGCAATTCCTTAATTCTGAAAGTAACTCTTTAGCACCGAATAAATATTTGTATTACATTAGAGAAAGGATTAATTTGATAAAGGGGTGAATTATTAACGAAAGGGGGATATTTTTTTGGAAATATACTTGTTTTAATTTTCTTCTATTTTTAAATTCCTTATTTCTACTTTTTACACTACCAATAGCTATTTTTTAACGATTTGAAGTTTAGAAGACATTTAAAGGTCAAGAAAAGCTGACAAAATTAAAAATGAATTTAAAAATCCATATTATCACATCATATATACACATTAATACAAATCCATATTATCACATCATATATAGACATTAATACAAATGCATATTATCACATTATATATAGACATTAATACAAATGCATATTATCACATTTTATAACATTAATACAAATGCATATTATCACATTTTATATGTACATTAATACAAATGCAAATTATCACATTTTATATGTACATTAATACAAATACATATTATCACATATACGACTATACACATTTATACAATATCCATTATCGCATCATATATACACATTAATAAAAATATATATTATCTCAACATATATACACATTAATAAAAATACTATTATCACATCATATATACACATTAATAAAAATATATATTATCTCATCATATATACACATTAATAAAAATATATATTATCTCATCATATATACACATTAATACAAATTATCACATCGTTAAAACACAAGCCATATAAAACTTTGTAAGCAATGGGAAATTTGAAACAAATGTTATCTATTTAAATTAAAGAATTTTAATTCTATGAAAATATTTTAATTTTTAATAGCCTAAAATTAATCCTTTCACTTCTTATTGTGCTTTTATTTATTTATTTTTTATTAATCCATTGTATCTTTTTAATGTAGATATTTAACAAATCTCTTTTATACATTGTGTATATTTTTTAATATGTATATTTTATATATTTATGTATATATTTATATTTATATATATATATTTTTTAAATACATATTATTTAGATATATTACATATTAATTACATATTTAATAATTAAATTACAATATTTATTATATTTATTAAATATATTTTATGTGTATTTATTCATTTTAAATCATATATTATATAATGAAACCATTTGACGAAACCAGTAAATACATTACATTTTCGTAGTATGGATGGCAACAGACAATGTGACATAAAGTCTGAAAGTCGGTGCTTAAAAGGTCAGTGAAAGTTATAAGATCTTGTGCTCTCAGGAGAGTGATTGTCAGTTACAGCAAACTGACAGCGGCATTAACAATGGATCTCTTAAGAGCAATACTTTGTCTCGCGAGATATGTAGCACGTTTTTGATATTCGAACCAACCTGCAGCGAATTCTTAAAAGAGCTTGGAATATTTAAAAGAACGTCATACGTGAATGTAAAATTTTTGAAAGAGAAATGGTGTTTAATTAGCTTAAATTTAGACACATCAGCAAATGCATTGAAGTTTCGAAACAAATTTAGTAGTTTGACTTAAATTTCAGTTTCATAATAGTTTGATTTATCAATATTTCCTACGGGATATGACTTCATGAATAAAATGCTGAGTAATTTTTCTCCATTGTAATTTGGGAGGAATGCCTTTAGACAGAGAATACAAAATATTAAAAGAAATTAAATATATTATAGCATTTTTTTTCTCACGGGAAAAGTTTTGGCGTTTCATACCCAGAGAAAAGGAATGTATATTCTTTGACAAACACATAATAACAACTCCTCACTCAAATTTGACATCAGACAATCTGTATTGTGGGGTAGTTATATTACATGCTATTAGTATTTTGTATTAAAGAGAACAACTTGTCACTCAAATCTGATAGCAGATATTCAGTGTGTAATGAGACTCATGAAATTGGCGATTGTCTGTGCGACCTTCACAGGTCGAAACAATTACAGATGGAGTATGGATTACACTATGAGGTGCTCCATCGTGTTTGGTGATTGCTATTGGACTGAGAAATGTCTATTCCAATGAGAAGGGAGAGACACCTCCCCCCCCTCACCTCTTGACAGATTTTCTTAAAGGGTGGTTTTTCGAGAAGGAGAGGGTTCTGTGACGATTCGGCAAAGAGTGGTGTTGTTTTATGTTTTGAAGGGACTGAATAGATCGGAGTTTCCGCCCGTCATGCATCGCGTCATGTGATAATAAAGGTCTGCCGAAGACATCACGTTCTGAGATTCGAGAACTCTGAAAATCTCTAATCTTGTAGGAAACTGTGCTTGTGATTTAATCGTGCACTTGTGATCAAATTTATATTTTTAATCTTCATTTCTTTGTGCATTAACCCAGAGTTCTGTGTTTGCGTATATACATAATGCTTGTAGATAAAAATTAAAGTGTTCCCATGATTCTGAAAGTGGCCCTCTTCTTGAAGACGTTATAGGTCTAGTATAGGCCGAGTGTAACAATATAATGCTGCATGTTATGAAAAGAATTTATAATTGTGATATAATTTAATATGACTGACATATGATTTTTAGTTTCTCGCAAAGCAAATCTAAAAATATAAGTTTAATAATGCTATTCGATATTAAATTATTTACAAACTTAATATTTAAATTTTGTGGGAGTCGAAATGGCATGGTAGATAGTGCTTTGGTCTGTCAAACTAAAGAATCTTCGTTGAAACCCAACACGTGATATCAAACTCAAAGCTTATGCATGCACAAGTGATGGGCGTGATAAATTCATCAACAAGAAAGCTGCCTTTGAGGCGCCTATTAAGTTACCAATTTCAATGTATGTCAGTTTGTCTCGAAAAAATATGGATATAGTCTCCAATTGTGCACACTAAGTAACTTTGAAACTAATAATATCTACCGTTGTAATAGCAAATAAAGTTCACAATACTGGGTGTTAGAAAATAACTTATATATCGGGTTAATAAATCATACTCTATGACATAATTATATATTATGTGATAGAACCTTTTAAAAATTTAATAAAATGTTCACAAATTAAGATCCAGAGAGCATTGTTTTAAATTTACTTTCCTGTGTGAATAGCATATGAACAATGTGATAGTATTTATGGTTTAAATATTAAATATTTCAGAAATTCAAAAAATAATATGTTTAGAATTTTTTAATTTGTTATATAATCTTTTTTAAAATATTTATCTCATTTCAACTTTTAATTTATAATTTTAATTATTTATTAAATTTTTATATTATGTAAAGCATTTAAGATGACAAAGATTTCTAATAAGTGGTTTAAAATTCAATATATGGAATTTATCAGTTATAATTTGTGTAATAATGTTGAAAAAATGAAAAGCTATTATAGAATATAACTAAAGTCAAATTTTATGTGTTATAGTCGCCTTTATCAAAGTATTTAAATCCGTTGGTTATATATTATTTTTAAGCATTAATTGGTTTTTTCCCGATTTCATATATGCCTTGCAGACTTCAGCTGTTTTATTTTCACTTAAAATTGTCAATACACTTTCATTTATGAGCTTAGTAAAGTAATTATAAAATACATATTAATAGTAATTATAAAATAGTTTCACAAAATTCAAGAATATTCAACAGAAAAAAGAAATATTATTTACGTTTCTTGAGACTCAATTTACGAAATACGTTGTTTAATATGTTGTTTATAAGTTGTTTTTCGTTCCAGCAATTATATTATTGAAGTAATCATACATGGCTTTCAGATTTCAGATGTTATATTTTCACTTAAAATTATCAATGCACTTTCATTTACGAACTTACTGAAGTAATTATAGTTTAATAAAATACAATAATATTCAGTAAAAAAAAAATATTTATGTTTCTTGAAGTTCATTAAACAACGTATTTCGTAAATTATGTTGTTTATACGTTGTTTTTCTTTCCAGCAATTGTATTAGTTAAGTAATAAAACTATATATATAAAATAAAAAACATCGTATTTTTAAATGCAATAATTAAATCTTTTTTTTTTAACTTGACACCGATTTTATTACAGTAGAATTCCTCTTTTAAAGCATTATGGTAACGGAGACGTGATGTTTACAGATTACTGTTTTTTATCTTTGTTTAAAATTGCTTATTCATTTCTGTTTGTAAATGTATAAATTTAATTGTTATGTAATGCAATAAATAACATTTAAAGAACAGTAAAAGAACATAAATGTATTCCGATATGTTGTTCGAAATTCGATGCATGGAACCTATCTTGTATAATTGGTATTCCAGCAACGACAATATCCGAGTAATGAAACGACATTTACAGAAAGTTTCGTCTCCCACTTTTCCACCAGATCAGAAAAGAAAACAAAAGAATGGCACAAGAAGAAAAAAAAAATGCGACCCACAACCCTATTTGATTCCTTAACAATTGTCGTCTGCTCTCGTCACTCCTCGGAATACAAACAACCTCTGCCAGTAATCACGGGTAAAAGACCCCCACTGTGTAAATATTAGGAAAAGAATCAAGAGAGAGAAAGAGGCAATTGCTTCTGCACTTTGTGATACACAATATGAAACCATGGTGCCTTTTTTATCGCCACAGTGCCATGCAGTGTCTTCAGAGGCGGATGACTACGTGCTCCGAATTTCTGGAACGAAACTGCAGAAATTTAACGACAGGGGGGAAGTCCTACGAACGACATACTACACGTGTCCAAGGGTCCCTTCTTCTTCTTGCCACCCCCCATCCCCTTCAAAAAAACTGTCTTCTTTTCGTCTGCAGAAATCGTTAGCAGCAAATGCTTCCAACCGATAATGTCCTCCTGGTCTTTTTGAGGAAGAAAGAAGGGAAAAGAGATACTACAGGCCTGGGAACTTTCTATTTTATCTACGGCATCCGTCCTCCCCCCCCCCTCCCCCATCGTCTTGTACTGCAGATATCGTCTGCCAGAGAAAATGTCGAGAGATAAGGTATACACCCCTCTGTTCGAAAGGTTTCTTTAACGATTACGGGAAAGGTTGTTGAAGCAAAAAGAAGGGATTTAATTGCATTTGGATTCGATGAAAATTACTGGAAGGGGATCTTAGAAGGGTGTGGAGAGGAAGTAAGAACAGAGTTTAGATCTTGTAATTTGAGTTGAAATTTTCGATCGGTTGGCCTTTTGTTAAGTGCGTCTTTAATGCACGTTTCGTAATGGGTTCTATGCTGTTCATTGAGGGGGGGGGGGGGGTTCTTTCAATGCTTTATCGTTTCGGCACTTTTCAGTTAAATTTCGTAGACGCAAGATATTTATTATTAACGCTGAAGTGCATTTACATCTAAGTTGTTCCTTAATATATTATTCTCTACTCGGGAATCGATTTGTGTCTTATTCTTTTATTAACTGAAAAATAATTAATTTATAATTTTCCCTTTCAGAAATAATATGCTCTTGTATATTACATGATTAAAATTTTTCTTACAAATATTTAGTGTTTGCTGGGAACCTTAAATAGAGAATGGAATGTTTGCCTTAAATACACTGGCATAAAGATTTGACACTAAATCTAAGATGAGATTTAAAACTAAAAACTTTGGTTTAATTTTTTTTTTACTATTCTTTTAAATGTACCGGACTTTTTTGAAAAAAAATTCCATAATATATTTAACATGAAATTAACAATTTTTATTAAAAAAATCAATAAATTTGCTTGTTTCGTAAAATACCTATGCCATATAGATTGTAACGTCTCGGCCTATATTAGAACTATAACGGCTTCAAGAAGAGAGCCACTTTCAGGTTCATGGGAACATAAATTTTTATTTACAAGCACTATACATATATATAGATATAATGAAGTCTGAATTATTATACAAAGAAATAAAAATTAAAAATATTAATTTATTCTTAAGTGCAGTTCACTCCAAAGTTGTGGATTTTCATAGTCCTCGAGTCTACGTCGAATATAATTGCCTGGTCTGCGACAGATCTTAATTATCACGAAACCACAAGGAGCTCACTTTGGAAACAGGCGGAAACTCCAGCCTATTCAATCATTTCAGAGCAAAAAAGAAAAACCCTTCTGTCGACTCGTCGCAGAACTCTCTCCCATCTTCACCAAAAACACTCATTTGAAGACAATCTGACAAGAAGGGGGCGGGTCAGCTTCCCTCGCTTCTTAATGGTGTAGACGTTTCTCAGCACATTGTCATAATCATATGCTCACTATCACTAATCACGATGGAACAACTC